>FR989950.1:12071410-12671410 GCA_905404175.1 Anthocharis cardamines | reverse complement strand
GCGCGTCACGCCGCCGCACACTATGTGCACCTGCAAGCATTTAAAATTCATATATTTTCGGTTTTTTTTTCTATACTACTATATAATATAATATATTATACAAAACACGTTATTAAAAATCTTTGGAGCACGTGAATGCTGATTTCTATTTTTCCACTTAAATAATAATCAGTGGCGGGACCACCATACAAGCCCAAAAGCCCGGCTTGCCGGCTTTAACATAATACGTGTTTATATTACATAATTACGTATATACCTATTTTATGACTTATAAAATTACGTTAAGGGTAATATTATTATTACTTTTCTGTATATGATTGGATTAATAGGGCAAGTCGGGCTTTGGGCTTGTATGGTGGTCCCGCCACTGATAATAATAATTCTTAGACTAGATGAAATCTCCTGTCAAATATGAGAGTGATTCGGTAATCCTAGAGATGAGATGCTTTTCCTCATGCTAAAGGGCCATTAACTTTGGCATCATGTAAATGGGCCTTTAGGGACCTTCAAAAAAGGGCCTTCACATTTTTTAAGGCCGGCACCCTTTGGTGTTGCAGATGTCCATCCGAGGACTCCGGTGATAAATAATTTTGTTTTATTTTTAATTTATATTACAATTTAAGGTATCTGCATCTGACGTGTAAAAAATGTTTATTATTTGTTAAATGTTAGATACACCTTACTTGTACACTTTAAGTGTTTGTGTGCTTGTTATTACATACACACTACTATTCAAATTGTTTTTAGTTAAATTCCTACCCAGAGATTTGCCTGGTAGAGATCACATTATGCGATAAAACCGACCATATGATGTGCATTAATTAAGATTGAATTTTTATTTGTGTAACCTAGTTTTAAGCATATTGTTTATATTATTTCTTGTGTACCATAGATAATTTATCTATCTATCTATGGTAAGTTACCATGAGCCGACTGCCCATTTACCCCCTATTCAATGAAAAAAAAGCCTCGCTGACCTGCGTGACCTGTCGCGCGCCGCCGGGCGGGGCTCGCTTGGCGTTGCGGCGGCAGAGCGCGAGCAGCACTACCAGCGCGGCCGCCAGCGCGCCGCACCACCAGCCCGCCTGCGCGCCCCACATCCCCCCGCCCTCACATCTGGAAAACAACACCATTATAATAACTGGTTGCATTTCACAGGTCTGCGATGAAAGTTTTTTTAAGCAGTTTTTTTGCAGGTGTTAACCTATATGTTGCAAATACGAGGGGCGTTCAATGTATTCTCGGTTAGGGGTGAAAGAATTCACTGAAAATTCTGAATAAAATTTATTTTTCAATATAATGCACTTGTTACTTCTCGATAATAACTTTTCAATACTCTCTGAAAAATATTTTTCATCTTTGGCCGAAAAATGTTCATCAATTGCCGATTTCAACTCTTCATCATCGGAAAAATGCTTTCCCAAAGGTCTTTTTTAAGATTTGGAAACAGTAAATAATCACTAGGGGCTATGTCTGGACTGTAGGGTGAATGATTGATTTCTTCAAATCAGCAATCCCTCACAGCAGCCTTGGTAACTCGCCCGTTGTGAACCGGCGCACTGTCGTGAGAAGCAACACACCTGCGGTAAATTTTTCTCTTTGATTGCTTCTTTTAAATTACGCAGGGTGTTTGCGTAAGATAAGGCGGTAATACTTTGACCTTTTTTTGTATATTCTATCAATAAAATTCCCTTACGATCCCAAAACACTGTGGGGAATATTTATGAGACCTGATATCAGGAAACTTATTAAGAATGCACACATTGAAAACGTCATGACAACTTTAGAAAAAAGTACTCGGAATGGCATTTCCAAGTCTTTATTGAATTCTCTGATTATAAAAATATTGTCTAGGATTGTGTGTTAAATGTCTACAAAAATTAAGCTTGTAACATGAGATATTAAATTATTTTCATTTATTTTATCAAAGTATGAATCATCTGAATATTGTAAAGAAGTGGTATATATCATATGACTACTGTTATATTATATATATAAGAAATAATAAATGTTTTTGAAGAAAACTTTCAAAAAAAATAATTTCGCAGACCTGTGTTGTTATTATCAAACAGTAGGAAACATTAGCAGCTTTAAGCTGTTGAGTCAGTCAAATTAAAAAAAAAAATTTAAAGGAGTTCCGAGTGTGTTTTAAGTACACTCCCATAGTTACATAAAATGTTTAGTATTTCGGGGGATTATATTAGCGCGCGATTTATATTCATTATACTTTACAAAATCCAGGTGTTTATAAACTTGACTGCGACATTGTTTAACATACATTAGGCAAATTAATTGAAGTATTTTGAATCAACTCAAGGAACAATGAAAGATGAAGCTACATAGCATATTTGTGATATTCCAATTCAAACAGTGCTCAATCTAATATAACCATGCCAAAAAATAACAATATTTAATCTTATATTATCTTTTATTAACACATGTATCTTCTTTTCAGGTAGTAAAGGGTGATTAGTATCTGCTCAACCAAAATTTTTTAATTCTGTATCCCAGATTTGAACATGGTACAAGGTACAAAACACAACACGCATACTAGCACTAAGCAATAGCAGAGAATTTATATAAGCTACAAAGGAGATTTATTGCAATTTAACAAGTAGGTAATGAATTTCTATGCAGTCCATTTTTTCTTAGATGTCCTAAGTAGTAAACAAACCCACTCAATACGAAAATCATGTTTTACAGCAATCTATCATAGACTTAGATGCACATGATCATCCGTATATAAGTTTTAGACTAAAATGTGCTTTGAATTTATTATTTAAACACATAAATTTACAAAAAAAAACAGAAAATCAAATTACAGATAAATGATAAATTTGGCAATCTGACATTTCAACTTGTATATCTTTATGGATGTGGTAGAGATATAGTTAAAGCATTTAAAAGCGGCGAAAGAATGAACGATAAATCATTTAGCAATATAAAATTACTCAACTTATTGATTAATATTAGCCTTATAGTTGTTCAATATTTTATTAAATTACTAATTTAAGCCAAATATTAAACATTATTGAATAATTATAAAATTGTTATGTTCGATAACAACTAATGTTTTCAATCTATTTGATTAAAAGTAGAGTGCACTAAGTTGAGACTCATTTTTATTAAAAATCATAAATAATAATGAAAAAATAGGAATTTTACCTCAACATCTAATGAAATCATTCAATTTACAATTTATAGATACAATCGCTAATTCATTTCTTCTACATTTTACAACTCTATACTCTACTGTCTGTAGTTGTAAGTATGCCATATTTGTTTACAAGATAAGACATCTAAGAATAAACGAACTGTGTACTTGCAGTCCCAAACATTTTTAATGTTAGCCCTAGAATTGAACAGATTCATACCATCAAAATTGAAGGTAAACAGATTATATAGCATCACGCATCACAATTTTCAAAACATACCATTGATATTCTTTTAATATAAATAAAAGTTAATTCGTGAGGCCTGAGTGGGGAATGAAGCAGACCATATCTGTTTCACTGATCATTTATCTTTACAGGCAAGTAGGTGATCAGCCTTCTGTGCCCTGCCCAAACAAAACTATTTTTTTTTTATTTTGTTTCCCCGCAATTAGAATCCAGGACTTCCAATGCAAAACGCATTGTGTTTATCCCCTTTAAAAAAACAAATTCAATTAAACTTCAAAACATACCTTTGAACAATGATATGACTGTGATCATGAAAAAGCATGAACAAATTCATTTCAATTTCTAATTCTTTCAATAATTTTTAGATGAACCACACAAAACAAAATATTTTCATAGAAATCACTTAGTCATTTATAAAAAATATAAGTAATATTATTATTTATTTATGAAGGCAAAAACTTGTTATAATATTCATAGAATGCTATCTATAAGCATGGAAATGTCTTAATAATTATATATTACAACTATTTTACAGTATCATCTTGATACAAATAGTATCACTGTTTACATGACTTATATTTCCAGGCAAATCGAATTAAAAAGAATGACTTGTTGAATCACAACGTCGATTTACCCAGGAAATGTAAAATATAACACTGATTCATACCACCAATGTTTTGAAATGTGTTGAAAAATATCTGATTCAATAGTTGCGTTCCTATATATAGAGTAATTAAGTAAAAACTGGTTTGTTATCATTTGATTTCACTAGATGTAGCGTAAGATGTATTTTTCATAATCTATTGAAATCTATTTACAGTGCATGACACATCTTTAGTATATTGTGATATCAAGGATTCATACAACTCGGTTAAAGGCCACTTGGTTTTAATCGTGTTGTTGATATTATTATTGAGATCATTGTCGATTGCGTGAAGATAAAGAGTTGTTTGTGACATAAATTAAAACAAAAATACGTACTGTGCATCAAATTCGGCAGAGCAATTGTGTCTCGTTGGCCACCATGTGCTTATTATTACGGTAATCGCTACTTGAACACAAACACTATGTATCACTCCACTGAACTTATAATTTCACTATAATTCGTGTCGATTTCGTCGAAAAATTCACACGTTTTCGTTGTTAGCCCGAGGAATTTTGACGTTCCGTACGGCAGCCATTTTTCAATGAAACAACAAATCGATGTTGCCAGTTGTTCGCTGATAATTTCGCTTACAATTAGGGAGAATTTTGAGAGATGAAAATTAAATTGTTTTAAACCTATAAAATATGTAACAATACTTCAATTTTAAGCAATAAGAATTAATTGATAACCACACAAATTGTCATAAAACAGAAAACCTAACGAAATTGGGATAAATATTTGCCTTTGAAATAAGGAAGCTACCCCGTTTTCCCGGTGCTTGGCGTGGCTCGGTCCATTCAGCTCCCTGGAGCATGCGCGATTTCCCAGTAAAGTATGCTAGTAGGGCATCGACTGTCCCTACAATCGCTGGGTCACCGTTTACCTATCACTTACTATGTAGGTCGCGGAGTGTGCTAGATATTTTGTTAACGACCATTAAGGTCCACCGCAGACACAAGCAAATACTTTAATTTTACATAGCTACGTTAAAGAAAATTAGAACATAATTCCATAAGTAAATTAACTTTACATCCAACGTTCAATTCAAATACCAAATTTCATACAACTCGCTATAATAATTAAGCTTTTAAAATGCAACAACAAAACAGTTACTATTATATGTATAATACTAGCGACCCACCCCTGCTTCGCACGGGTAGTAGAGCATATTATGCGTACATGTGTTGTCTGTCTTAGGGTCGCATTCACGCGCATTTATTTTTACTATCTCCTAGGATATTCATTTAAATTATATGGTGTAAAAGATTATAATAATGTGCAAGTAACTAACGTATTGAAGTTGATAAGTAGGTGTCCCTTTCTTAATTTCTGCCGAAATTGTCAATAATATCATCATAGTCCGAAAGTTCTAAAGAAAGTATATTTTTAGGTAGTTACTCCTCCCAGGCAGCTTGACTTGTTCCGACATTTCCAACAATTATCGTTATATTTCAACCAATTTACACAAAACCATGATATCTTCACCATACCTATTGGTAAAATCCATTCAGTAGGTTTTAAGTATATTGCGAACAGACATATACGCAGCGGAGGACTTTGTTTTATAATATGTAGTGACAAGTAGAATAGAAAGAATTTATTAGCCCGATGCACGCATCACTCAAAGACCGCTCTTAAGAACGAAGATTTGGTTTTTGTATTATTACTTTTCCTACAGTAGGTATTCAAATAAAAATACACAGAACAGAAGACTTATTTTTCCCTGTTCTGTATAAAAATACATAACTCGGTGACGCTTATCGTGTCGAGTGTGCGATGGGACCGACCTTTTGTGTAAATGCGTTATGTATATTATATAAATATTTGGGTATTTCCACCTGATTCATTCCTTTAAACATTTGTCAATTGCTTAAAATATATATATTAGTCTAACTAAGTGCTTTGTGTGTTACGCTTACAGACTTACAATCAAACCATTTTCCTCGTAGTTTATCGATATTCGGGAGTAAAGAAGTTTCTATATAGAATAAGAGGGCAAACGGTTACGTGATGGTAAGTGATCGCCGTCAATAGACATCTACAACACCGTGATGTCTAAGAGCAATGTTATTAAAGGCTCACTTTACAACAGAACGTCTTTTCGGGATACATTTTGTAAAATTATATCGTGAAGCTCAACCTGAAGCTCGGCGCTAATGCCATGCCCTAAATCAATCTCTACAGAGTGGATCGATTAAAACGCCTTCTGTCCTAAAACGCAGGTGAGAGTCAAAGAAATATCCTTCTTACTGTTGAAACATTTTTACGATTCGAGAGCACTACAACAAGCAAAATGGCAGTGTATGCTCATATTTCTCAAGAAGCTGAAGTTGTCGGAAAGGTACAACGTGGTCATCATCTTGCGTCAGTGATGGTTTGGTGGGGGAGGGTCTTATCAAGGACACAAAGCTAATTTTTGTGAAAAAGGAGTGAAGACCGTCTTGAATCGTGTTATTGAAGCTATTAAATATTTGACGGGCTCGTTGGCGCGTTCGGTAGAACAATTGCCGTGCGCATCGATGGGTCGTGGGTTCGAATCCCACCGGGACGACATGTTTACAATTTTCTGTAAGCATGTCTTCCCCACGCATTTCGGTTTCAGTCTATGACTTTCCGAATGCTCGAAGTAAAAAGTAGGTCGACGGCGCATCATTGACTGATGTTCTGTGGCTGAGGTATCATCTACCATCAAGTGCAGGATTCTGCACCTGGTCCCAAGGCACGAATTACCCAAGACTGGCTCGAAACCAACATAATATGTTATGTGGATACCTTCTCCGGAAATCCGGCCCTGCCCTCCTACTCCGGACTTCACTTTTTACAATTAGAAATCTAATAAGGAAATTAAACCACTTTCTATATTTATAAATAAATCATTTATTACAAAAAGTATTTACTAACCATTAATACTTAATTAGCTATTTAATAAAACTTATATAGTTTTGTTACAAAAGTAGCTAATGTTTGAAGATATAATGTTTTTTTTTTTATAATTATAGACAGTTATTTGATTATCTCACCTGTTGGTAAGTGGTAATACTGTAAATTGAGAAATATGTGAGTTTTAACATCCGATTTTCAATTACATTCAATTATGAAAAAATCCATTTTTATAAGTAGATTAACTTGTATTTTTCTTATTTAAAGGACTACCAACAGGATTACATCTAGTACATATTATTTAATTTAATTGAATTCATTAAATATAAAGATGTAAAACTAATTACAGGCAGAAACTGCTTGCAATTAATGTGCTCACTATGGAATTTTATTATTCTAAGAAAAACTACTGAGCAATAGTTCTAAATATTAAATAATGAATAAAGTAAAATGTTACTATCTAAAGTAATTCTAAAGTTAGATAGAAATGATTAAGGAGTGCAATTTATATAAAATAACGCGCATAAAATATCGAGTATAGTGCTAAAATCCAATAAGTATGACATTTTAAATTACTCAATTTTGAAAGTTTAAGGAAAAAATACACAAATAATATATTATGACATCACAAATAATAATATCAGCGTTATCTTTGTACAACTTATTATTGTACCAACTTTAAAAATTGAATAACACACAATTTAAAATTTTATACTTATTGGGTTTTAACACCATACGCTCGATATAATAATAGGAGTTAGGACCTAATTTAGGAGAATGAGATAGTAGGATGAATATAAATACTAAAAGAGATCTAATTTATTTATATAAGTATATAGGTAAGGCAAGAGTAAGAAATTTTACAATTTTATATTTGTAAGAAGGGAGATTAAAATTTCACGCGTGGCACACATTAACTTATCGAAGTAAACACAATAATAATAAACCTCGTATTTTTAATAATTAAAAAAAACGGTAGTTAATAATAAGTCACAATTCCATTTTCAAATTATAAACTTCTTTATATGGGGCCTCAAAACTATATATCGGGGCCCCAAATATGATGATATTAACACAAATTATGAATCGCGCAAGATTTATAATATTTTGTGTTTAAATAATTAATTTAAAATAGAGCTTTAATAATTTCATACTGGAATAAACATTTATTAAAAATCAGTGAATGAATCAGTATATACCAATTACATAAATATCTTCGGTATAAAAATATAGTAAAACAAATACATACAAACTAAAGCCCGCTCTACACTTAGGCCGCGAATCACGGTCCGATTCTTCGCGGTTAAACATGCCGGACAAACTGTGATATTGACGTCGTTGTGAGAAGGAACTCGTGACTTCACACCAAGGACTTTATATATGTATAAAACATAAAGTCCTTGCTCCACACTCGCAGTAGTTTACGTTAATTTGACAGTGAAGTTCGTTTGCATTTCGCGGTCTCTTTGACGCGGGGCAAAAAAACGACAAAAGTCGGGGAACATAGTGCGAAACTGCGAAGAATAGGCGAACCGGCTCCACACTTAACGATCGCGCCCTTTTGTGGCTTTCGCCATCCGCGGACTAAGTGTAGTGTGTGTATCTTAATACATGAGGGAGAAATTGTTTAATTTTGCAGATTCCAAAAAGACAGCAATTTTTATGGTATTTTAACGTGTTTAGTGCTTTCCAAGGACTTTATATTGTTATATATATAAAGTCCTTGGTGCTTTCCAATAAATATACTAATTCTGAGCATTGTCAAATCACTCTCTTCTTATAACTGTAGATATTTTATCAGTTTTCAGGACTTAAGTAAGAAAGTGCTTACTTAGCCTCTTTTTAACTGGAATATTCAAGCCAGTTTTCAAGCAATACGGAAATCAGTCTAAAGGTAATGTAAAAAAAATCACCAAACATTTTGTTCTCTATACCAAATATTTCTCAATCTTTAAAGCTGTTTTGCAGATCCGTTGTTCTACGATCACGAAAAATATTAAATCTTAGATGACAATGTCTCATATATTCTAAAAGTTCTTTAGTACATCTAGCCTCAAGTATTGCTTCAACCCTAAAACACTGGTATGAGATGTCTGGGCGTTTTGTCCAAGGGTTCGTCCAGTATAAGTAGCGCGTTGAACGAGAAGAACATCGCAGCAGCTGAAGCCAGGTGCCAGAGATCGTGTGTGTCGAACACGCCCATCGCGTCGCACGGGGCGTTGTGCTGGCGAGACTGGGCCGGCGTTTGCTGAGAGGGTTAAGTACAGTCTAAGTTTTGACGGGCTCGTTGGCGCGTTCGGTATGCACCTGCCGTGCGCATCGATGGGTCGCGGGTTCGAATCCCACCGGGACCACATGTTTATAATTTTCTGTGAGCATGTTTTCCCCGTCTGGTAACTTCGGGCATTGATCGGGTGGGAATATCGAAATTCCGACCGGGTAACGAACCACCGTTCATAGATGGAAAAACCGTGGTTGATGTCGACATGTTGTATATATACTCAGCGCTCGGAAACATTTATATAGCGCGATTCAGGATTAGACGTCTTCGTTTTGATTCTTGTAGCGGATCATAGATGTCGCTACAATCTCAATCAATATAGATGGAAAAAAATTGCTGATAATATAATCATATAAATAAAGTTTGCTTTAAGTTTAGAACGAAAGTACTAGGGTACCAGAAATCGCACGAAGTACTCACCGACCATTTAGTCCTAGAGCTCAAGAACAGATACGCAGCGAGGCCCCAAACAGCGTGCGCGAGGCCCAGCCAGAGCCACGCGGCCGCTGGTATGTGCTCTTTATGTACCAGCTTCATCACAACGTACCCAAAGTTGTAGAGTATCGCGTTACCCATGAGGATCGCAAGTAAATGACGGGCGAAGTCCTTGTTGTGCTCATAGAGACTGGGGAGTAATAATTACGAGTAAAAATGGTAAAAAAAAATTATTTATCATTTAAAAATACAAATTCAAAACATGTGCTAAAATTAGTCTACGCCTTAACATTAAGTTTTGTAATTAAATGTAATGTAATTTTTAGGAGATTAACTCAAATTCGAAATCATCTATTCATTTAGGTAACACAATGTACACTTATGAACGTCAATAAAAATACATATTAAATGCTTCTAATTTTACATTTACTACCAGATTCAAATCAAGGGCGTAGAATGGACGAGAAGAACTGGCAATAAACTCTCCGCCACTCTTTTTAATCGCCAAGTTTTGTGTTTTACAAATAGTCCATTGAAAAGTTACATTTGGGGTTGCGTTTTTTAGAGGACGCAATTTTATTTTTTTGATGTGTAGGGGGGTCAGTGTAAATCTAAAAACAAGTTTGTGGGGTCGCCACCCTTGTCCCACGGCCGCCATCTTGAAAATAGGGGTTGAAATGGTTTTTAAGATATATCTCTTAAACTATTAATTTGATAAAAAAAAATTGTTGACATGTTTTGTTGCAAATTAAATTTTCTACAACTTTGGTCCAGTAACTTTTTATCGTAGAACTATAAATAAAAAAGTTATAAGCGAAAATGTTCAGAAATTCGAGATTTATATTTTTCGATATAACTTTTTTTTTAATCATTTTACGAAAGAATTATATCTGACCATTTTTGTAGATCATTTTTTGAGGAACAACTTTTAATCGCAACATTTTTTCATTAGGTTCGCTGAATCGAGTGACGAATGGCAATCAGTCACAGAAACTTTGCTTAAATATGCAATAATGCTTTGCAGATGCCTTAGATATATGGATTGCTGAAAAGCATCTGAAACGTCGGGATAAAAAATATAAATAATCAACTGCGTTTTAATCCGTTATAAAGTATTTTATTTAAAAGCTTGCCCTTACCCATACGCAGCTAGAGCGATGTTTGCAGAGTTGGCTATAGCGAGCAACACCGCGCGCGCAGTATAGTTCGGTTTGAATGCCGACCAGCCGTGTTGCCGGATGTTCCGCCACGCTCCGGGTAATATTGTTCGCTCTAAAGCAATTATTTTATATTATCTTTATATATATAACGCTAAAATTGACAAATTAAGGTCAGTACCAGTAGGGCTATTCACGATCATTCGAAATCGATCCGCCCGGAAAGCCACGCTCTCCCACTGAAAGTTGTTTCATATTTACCGGATATGAAAATGGAATTCACAATTCCCATAGGATTGAGCATCGGCATTCTTCGGGAGTTTCCGATTAGAATCTTAGTATAAAATGATAGAAAGCTTGATATATCGGTACGAAATCTTGTAATATCGGAACGGAAAGTTTTCGAATGATCGTGAATAACCCTACAGGAGTCTATAAGTAAGAGTAAAAAAAAATTATTTTTCATTCAATTCTTGAGAATATCTTTTTTGACTAATGGGGAGTTCGTAAATTTATTTATTACATGGTAGTCTGTGTTAAAATATAACTATGTTAATTTTCTGGAGGCCCCAAATTGGGGCCTCAATTAAATAACAAATGCTAATATCATGATATATTAAATATAATCCATAATAAAAGTAATTGAAGATCTTTCCTAAAGAAGAGTTTTGTAGACTTTCATAGAAATAAGAACTTATATGGAAAAACTTACCCATTCTAAACCTGCCCACATAATATATTTTGAACGTAAACACGAAGCACACAGCCAAATGCATTATCGTGAAGGATATCCAAAAATATATGCTCGGATACATTATACCGAAGAAACCTGAAAATGTTTGGGGATTAATTATTTATTTATCATATGGAGCTTAGGTCCAACTAGTTTGGGCAAGCCCGGTGATTTATTATATTGGGCTTAAGTCGAACTAGTTTGGCCAAGCCTGTTGATTTATCGTATTGGGCTTAGGTCGAACTATTTTGGGCAAGCCCGCTGATTTATAATATGGAGCTTAGGTCCAACTAGTTTGGGCAAGCCCGCTGATTTATCATATGGAGCTTAGGTCCAACTATTTTGGGCAAGCCCGCTGATTTATAATATGGAGCTTAGGTCCAACTATTTTGTTCAAGCCCGCTGATTTATAATATGGAGCTTAGGTCCAACTAGTTTGGGCAAGCCCGCTGATTTATCATATTGGAATTAGGTCCAACTAGTTTGGCCAATCCCGCTGATTTATCATATGGAACTTAGGTGTAACTATTTTGTTCAAGCCCGCTGATTTATAATATGGAGCTTAGGTCCAACTAGTTTGGGCAAGCCCGCTGATTTATCATATGGAGCTTAGGTGTAACTATTTTGTTCAAGCCCGCTGATTTATAATATGGAGCTTAGGTCCAACTAGTTTGGGCAAGCCCGCTGATTTATCATATTGGAATTAGGTCCAACTAGTTTGGCCAAGCCCGCTGATTTATCATATGGAGCTTAGGTCCAACTAGTTTGGGCAAGCCCGCTGATTTATCATATGGAGCTTAGGTCTAACTAGTTAATAGCCTACACCTTGGAAATGTGTAAATCCGCGATTGTTAATAGAAATTATCTAGAATGACTTACCGATGGCCATAAGTAAGGCAAGTAGCATGAAAGTCGCGTGCGCACTCGCGTTCACGTCCGGGTGTCGGGACTGGTACAGCTTGACTATACATAGCACCGCTATCACATACATGAACGACGAGTCTGGAATATACAGGATGAATTTTTCAAGCGTCCATGGCCAAATTGGAACCACCGTTAACGAACCGGTAACGAACCACCGTTCATAGATGGAAAAACCGTTTCAGTCTTTATAATATTAATTATATAATAATTATATATTTAAATACTTATATGTTTATTTATAGATTATTTATTTATGATATATATCATATAAATTATAAATAAATAGATATGTGAGTTCACCACAAGTCTATGGATTTCCGAATGCTCGAAGTAAAAAGTAGGTCGACAGCGCATCATTGACTGATGTTCTGTGGCTGAGGTATCACCTACCATCAAGTGAACCTCATGCTCGTCTGTCGATATCTGACATAAAAATGGAGTCTCCAGGATAATCAATATTCCTGGCCAAGAATCGAACCCGTTGATTTTGAATACGGGGTGACTCACCGAATTGGAAGTTCATCTTGTTGGGGCAGAGGTGGTAGCAGGCTGATAGGAGACCTTCCATAGCTAGCGCCAGCCCCATGGAGTAGAACAGCCCCAAGTGCTGGGGTATACCCAACTCCTGAAATATATTGTGCTTTTACTAAAAACAAGAATTTTCAAATTCAAATTCAAAAATCATTTATTCATTTAGGTAACACAATGTACACTTATGAACGTCAATAAAAAATACATATGAAATGCTTCTAGTTTTACATTTACTGCCAGTTCTCAAATCAAGGGCGTAGAGCGGACGAGAAGAACTGGCAAGAAACTCGCCGCCACTCTTTTTTAATCGCCAAGTTTTTGTTTTACAAATGTTTTGTAAGGAGCTGCAACCATTACACCATGTTCCACATGACATCTTTAAGTAATTAACTATAATAATCGAAAAATATATATATAAACGAAAAAAATAAAAATAAATAAAAACAAAGATTTGTCCTCTATCAGCAGAATGTATGGTGAAATAGGAGCACTCACTTACATTCTCGTGGGAACAACACGCAAATACATAGACGAAATAACTAATATCACCGCATACACGAATTCAAGTTCGACCAGTCACCACAAGTAGCACCCGTTCACGAGTATGACGCATGGCCAGCCATCGTCACCAAGAGGACACCGTTAGTCAATATTGTCATAACATAGAAAATTATTTTGTCCCTGCAAAATTTCATCAAAATCTACCCAGCCGTTTAGACCTAACTTTATTAGACTTTCGTGTAGAGATAACTTTTATAAGAACCCCTTACCTGACTTTCACCATACTTCATATGTCTGCACCTAGCCTGAACCATAAATGCTATACCCAAAATGATGTAACCCAGATTAGAGTAGACGTGGTTGAAATCGGCCAGTGGTCCCAACGGGTGGGCGCAGAGAAAATTGTAGTAGCACACATCTTGGTCGCCCGTTTGGAACACCATCTATAAGTGTTCAAAAAATTCACTTTACTATCGGCTGACGGTTATCCGTAGATTGATGAAAAACCTTGAAGAGAATATTGCACGTTTCGGTATCAGTCTATGTATTTTCGAATGCTCGAAGAAAAGATTAAGTATGATCACAGTTCGTTTTCGATCGGATCTCGGTCTATTAAATAATAATTTAATAGCGACCTACCCTTTGATAGGTGGACAGTAGTTGCACCACCGGTAGTGCGTAGACCACTGCTACTGTTAAAGCGCTCCAAAAGTATCTGGAAATAGAAACATAATGTTGCTTTATTCATTAGAAGAAGAAGGCCCAAAGACCTAACAAATCTTAAAAAACTCATAAGTTCTGAACCTCACAAGTTTCACAAACTTCACCAATTCCAAAAACCTCACAAATTCCAAAAACCTCACAAGTTTCACAAACTTCACACATTCCAAAACCTCTCCACAAAAGTTAACTGGCAAAAAAACCTTTAGTAAATAAATAATTTCGCTTTTTTTAAAGTAAAGACCTCTCGAGGAATCTCTCAACCCCCTGTTTAGTATGTCTGTTAATGGTACCTACCTATCAGATCGCCTGTTATGCGTCCCACTCCGGCGACTCAGGCCGGCCACGTTAAGAGGTATCGGTAGCGACTTCACTTCTATATCTAAATCTGATTCTGCATCTGAATCTAAAACCAAAATCATCATTATAGTTGTCATCAGTATAACCGATATATACCGAATGCTCAAAGTAAAAAGTAGGTCGATAGCGCATCATTGACTGATGTTCTGTGGCTGAGGTCGATATCATGTATGTATGTATATGTATACAGGTAACAAGATTAAAAAAAAATTTTTCACACACACTTGGCACAGAAGGCTGATTACCTACTTGCTTGTAAAGAAAAATGATCATTGAAACAGACACAGAAAAGTATCCACCCCATACCCCTCTAGGGGACTCAGGAATTCTAAGAAGTACCAGGACATCAGAAATATGGAACAAGTATTCTATCAATGTATACCAGTTAATAATTACTAAAGAATACTTAGTAAGCGATGATCAGTGAAACAGACACATAAATGGGTCTGCCCCATGCCCCACTAGGGGACTCGGGAATTCACTTAGATACTCTACTCGGTTATTAGCCCTGAAATTAAAAAAAAATATATTGAGTCATTAAAGAAGTACTTAAAAAACTTACCATAGCTATTCTTGACCATCGGTTCAGTTTCGACTTCGCGAGATGTCGAGGGCATAACTGGTTCCTCAATCAGAATCAGTTCTGAAAATTAAGAATAAGAATTACTAAATCAAGAAGAACATTACGTTCTTAATATTTACACAATCTTAATAATTACACTCTTAATCCTAACTTAAACCTAAATAATATGCTGTGCGGCGAAAGAAAAGGCCGATGCTCAGCTTGTGCTGTAAACCAGTTCTGGCTACAGCGCTGATTTTCAGCATCTGCCTGGGTAACTGTTTGTGAGCCAGGAAACACAAAAGATAATTTAAAAAGAAAATAAATCATTAAAAAAATGACCGCTATCTTAAATATATGGAAACAATATTGTACACATATTATGTGCATATACAGTTGTGGTCATGTAAATATAAGGAAACAATATTGTAGACATAATATGTGCATATAAATATACGTGAGATATTATAAAATACTAGCTGACCCGGCAAACGTTGATTTGCCATGTAAATAATTTCTAAAAAGCAGGGGTTGGTGATAAAAAAGTAAAAATTCAGGGTTGTATGTATTTTTTAATGCCACATTATAAAAAAATAAAAACAAAAAAATTTCGTCCAAAAATTAAGGGTGAACAGCCCTTATCACTTAGGGGTATGAAAAATAGATAGTAGCCGATTCTCAGACCTACTGAATACGCATATAAACATTGGTAAAAATCGGTCAACCGTTTCGGAGGAGTACGGTAACTAACATTGTGACATGGAAATTTTATATATAAGAAGATAATAAATATAATATAATATAATTAAACAGTTATAATAATAAAATACCCTTCAACCTGTTTATTTGGAGTTGTACAGTATGTTCTCTTTTTCGATTCTCTTCTTTCATCTATACTTATATTATATAAGAGGTAAAGTTTGTGAGGTTGTAGGGGGTCTTTCACCAATAGAAACCTACATTACCAGCGAGAATAGTTTTACATAGAAGCACAGGCCTAACAACTAGAAAGAAAAAGTAGTTCTGCTTTTGACCTGTATCGCGGCAATGTATCGGTGTGACACACATCTGAGCAGTCCGCTGACTCCTCCCCTCGCGTTGTCTCGCTCGCTCTCACGAGCGAACGGCAATACCGCTCTAACAGCGGCTGGGTGCGAGAGAGTGCGCGCTATGACTCCAGTGTCAGAGTGTCGTCCACACGGACACTAGCAGCCCGCGGTGGCTGGGGGGAGAACTACTCTTACCCCTCTTATAAGGCCTGTGCTTCTATGTACATCTATGTTCTTTGGTTTTAGTCAAGTAAAATTTAGGTGTGATTTCAAACACATTTCATCTTAGTGACGTCAGATGCTTGTTTCCTACACGTACCTTCATGCCTGCAGGTAAGCAGATTACCGATCGGCGCGAGCGCAGCTACTAGCAGTATCAGCGCGAGGGACGCCAGCGCACCCAACAGGAAATCACTGGTCGACGCTGCTGGAATAACTTTCAGCCTGCATATGAGAACTGTCATGTCATACATGGCGGTGGACTAGGTTTAGTATCGGTCCTTAAGAAAGTTATTTATCTATACTTCTATATCTATACTAATATTATAAAGAGAAAAGATTTGTATTTTTGTATGTTATGAATAAACTCAAAAACTACTTCAGTCCGTTTATTCATAACATACAAAAATTCAAAAATACAACAAATCTTTCCTCTTTATAATATTAGTAATTATTATTAGTATTTATAACTTTATTGCACTAGAAATTCAGAAATATACAAACATAGAAACACACAGGAAAAGTACAACTGGCGGCCTTATCGCTAAGTAGCGATTTCTTCCAGGCAACCATATGGTACAAGTGAGACAAAAAAGAAGAAACGTAGTTAGTAAGTTTAAGTTTATTTTTAATTATTTTATATTGGGTGTTTGTTAATTTTGTCTATATTTATATGTACTTATATACTAATATTATAAGGAGGAAATATTTGTATTTTTGTATGTTATGAATAAACTCAAAAACTAATGGACCGATTTAAAAAAATCTTTCACTAATAGTATGCGGTGATGTTAGTTATTTCGACTATGTATTTGCGTGTTGTTACCGCGATAATGTAAGTGCATGCTCCTATTTCACCATGCCTACTGCTGATAGAAGACAAATCTTTGTTTTTTATTTTATTTTTTCGTTTATATATATTTTTAATTATTATAGTTAATTACTTAAAGATGTTATGTAGAACACTGTCATGTACAAAATTTTTGTAAAACAAAAAACTTGGCGATTAAAAAGAGTGGCGGAGAGTTTATTGCCAGTTCTTCTCGTCCGTTCCACGCCCTTGATTTGAGAACTGGCAGTAAATGTAAAATTAGAAGCATTTAATATGTAATTTTATTGACGTTCATACATGTACATTATGTTACCTAAATGAACAAATGATTTTTGAATTTGAATAGTCATCACCAGAAGAAACAATAAGGACGACAAGAAACATTTAGTTTTGGATAAAACTAACCTGAATGTCTTCGATCTTCCGTTAGGTCGAAACAGAGAAACGTCATCTATCTCGCTCACACCCGTGCACTCTTCGTCGCTCTCTTTCACAATGAATACCACGTAGAAACCTCTCGGGAACATTGATTGCTGTAAATAAATTTAAAAATTTGACATGCTTGTACCTTTAGTTCAGATGGGTCGTGGGTTCGTATACCACTGAGATGATACAATAATTTTCTATGTCTGGACACTTCTGGACAATTTCAAAATTCCGACCGGGTAACGATTTAACGAACCACCGTTCATAGATGGAAAAACTGTGAAGTGAACATTGCGGGTTGCGGTATCAGTCTATGGATTTCCGAAAGCTCCAAGTAAAAAGTAGGTCGACAGCGCATCATTGACTGTTGTTCTGTGGCTGAGGTATCACCTACCATCATGTGAACCTCATGCTCGTCTGTCGATATCTGAAATAAATAAAAGTCTGAGGAGGCTTAAGCCTAGGGCAGCAGATTTTCGGATGGGGGGGCTCATCTTTTACACATATCCAACATCACAGACGCAGATGCGTTGCCGATCTTTAAGGAACGCTTCTCAATTCAATACAGAAATCTACTTAACTTTTTAAACTTACCGTAACGGTAATACCACCCCTAGTGGTCATAGTGAAGTGGTAACCTTGGTACATCACGTCCTTCTCATTGTCAAACACCGGACACTGGAAAGTATTTTGTAATTTATTATAATATATACTAATATTATAAAGAGGAAATATTTGTTTGTTTCTTACGATTTAACTCAAAAACTACTCGACCGATTTGATTTTTTTTTGTGTACTTTACATTTACATATAATTATGACTGCATCCGTGGCTCAGTGGTAGCTCACCGGAGGCGTCTGCGGAAAATTCGTCGAGAACTTTCGTCGATCCGGATACGGAAGCGTATTGTGATTCGGCGAATTGTGTTTTCGGCGAATTGTTCTCGACGAATTGTTTTCGACAAATTGTTCTCGGCGAACTTTCCGCAAATCCACCGGAGGTCCTGATTTCGGGTCCCGGGGAACAAGTCATCAGAAGTATGGAACAAGTATTCTATCACTTCTTACTATCTAAAAGAAATACTCACCGAGTTGTTTTGTATTGATATAACTGCGCACACGTCGTCTTCAGAGTCTATTTTCAATAGCACACTCTTTGGTATCGTGTAATTAAATCTGAAAAAAATATATGGATATCACTTCCGAAAGGCACTAAGCAGCTTTCATCATGCAACAAGCAGTATTATCAGCATTACGTATACAGGGTGGAAAGATTCAATGGGCCCTGGAGGGAAACCACTTTAAATCCTTGAGATAGATTATTTTACTTAAAGGAAACATTCCTTTATTTTTAAAAAGAAACAAAACGGCATTCAAAGATTTTCTAAAATTAGCTTATCTCACCCGGAAATCGAACCAGCTAAAAATTCAAAATTTAAACATTCGCTATTTTAAACCACTAATCGATAGAATCAACGTTCAGGATAAAATCTCTCTTATAAACATTTGGTCTTTGAAATAAAAAAGATCATGAAATCTATCATTTATTTTATTTTATCATCAGTTCTAATACGAAGGACATGTAAACATGAAAGGAAATTATTACCTAGTAGGACATTGATACTTGAATTATTTAAAATTACACTTTAATAATTTTTTCGATTTCCGGGTGAGACAAGGTAATTTTAGAAAATCTTTGAATGCAGTTTTGTTTCTTTTTAAAAATAAAGTAATGTTTCCTTTAAGTAAAATAATCTATCTCAAGGATTTAAAGTGGTTTCCCTCCAGGGCCCATTGCTTCTTTCCACCCTGTATATGGAGTAAGGCCAGTGAATCGTTAGTTCGATGATCTTAAGAAAATTAAGGGGGAGAAAATGCTCTGGGTATAGGTGGCACAGGACCGAGATAAATGGCAAATATTGAAATGAATGAAAGGATGAATTGCAATTGTTTACAAATAACTAATTAATATTTTGGCATGATAAATAAAAAAATGGCGACAAACACATTAAAAAAAATACTCACTTGGGCAAAAATCCTTTTTCTTTGCCAGTTATATTCCACGGGTCTCTGTCAAACGAGAAGTAAAAGTACTTCGGAGTGCTGGGCGTCAAGTTCAATGGAACCTCCTGAAACAATGAACGAAAACATATACGCTAATATTATAGAGAGGAAACATTTGTTTGTTTGTATGTTTGTAACGAATAAACTCAAAAATAACCGGATCGATTTCAAAAATTCATTCACCAATAGAAAGCTACATTATCAGCGAGTAACATACATATATTTTTTGTGTATAGTACATCGAAATTAAATCCGTGTGAAGCCGGGGCGTGTTGTTAGTTTGATTTTTTTTTTATTCTTATAAGACGTTTAAAGTTGTATAACGATATGTAACTTGATCCCGGCGAACTTTGTAACTCCTAACTTCGCCAGTTTTTGTGATAAACAAACGTCAATATAGTTTTGAAAATAGATAGAAAGACATAGATAAAAACAGACAGTAGGTATTGTTAAGAAAACGTAACGTAACTTAGGGATTTCTGTGTCTGTTTCACTAATCTGTGCCCCGCTCGAATGAAACTAATGTTTTTTATCTTGTTTCACCGAGATATACTAGCATGACAACTACGACAAAAATTTGTCGACCGTTTTCTCGTGTTTTAATCGATTATCTTTTTGTGTCTTCCGGGTCTAACATGACACACTTATAACTGAAATGAAATGTTTATTTATTTCAGAGGAATCTCTGCCACACGTACAAAAATTACAAATGAAAACAAATAAAAGGTAAAATAATCCTAAATACAATACAAATGAAAATAAAATAAAATACCCTAATACTAAATGAGCTGTGTGGCACTGGTCTTCTGAAACTGGAGCTCAGTTACAGTCGTGCTCATATTTTAATAAGCAAAACACTGATTTTAAATAACCCCATAGTGTGACGTTTCGAGTTGAGCTTACATTCAAAGAGTAAAATAAAAAAAAAACAATGTTGGCACTAAAATGCATAATTTTATATTATAATATTATATAAAGCTGAAATTAACTCGACTTCGAATGTCAAAAGTAGAGATATTTATAAATCGGATATCTTGTCTATCAAAGTTGTCGATGTCGAGATATATCTCGATATCTTAGTTTGTCTTCCCTCGTCCGCGAGATATCTTTTGGTGGTCATGCTAAGCGGGCTGACTCGTACCTTATTCATTTCCAAGTAGAAATCTTTCACACGACGCAATTTTATTTTGACGTTGATGTCGCGAGGGCTTGATGTTGCCAGCGTCAGTGTGGGACGACTCTGTGACGTTATGTCTAAAGCAAATATAGTCTATACATATAATCAAACTGTAGAGGTCAAATGTCTGTACATAGAAAAAAAAATGCTAAAAACCGAGTCAGGGGGATGTAAGAAGAGAAATAGAACAAACCCAGATTTTTTTAATTATTTGTTTCTCTGTCTGTTTGTCTGTCTGGGCTAATCTCCGAAGATACTGAAGCGATTTTCATGCAATTTTCATAGACATGTTTTTTATGTTAGATATCGACAGACGAGCATGAGGTTCACTTGATGGTAGGTGACACCTCAGCCACAGAACATCAGTCAATGATGCGCTGTCAACCTACTGTTTTACTTCGAGCATTAGGAAATCCATATACTGAAACCGAAACGCGCAATGTGCACTTCACGGTTTTTCCATCTTTGAACGGTGTTTCGTTGCCCGGTTGGCATTTCGATATTCCCCCCTTCCGATCAATGCCCGAAGTTACCAGACGTGGGGAAACATGCTTACAGAAAATTATAAACATGTCGTCCCGGTGGGAACCCACGACCCATCGTAGCGTACGACAGGTGTTGTACCGAACGCGCCAACGAGCCAGTCAAAATCTCTCTTGAAATATCGTCTTGAGTTATTGAATATTGCATTACTTACTTGGACCAGCGTCATGTGGACATAGGGTCCTCGCCATATCGTCAAACTGAAGGATTCCGTGATTAGTCGTCACCATTAGTGGCAACTCCCAAGAAGATATACCTGAAAGGCGTACTCCATTAGCTACTCAGACTTTTTTATCGAAACTAATATTCTAAAAAGGAATGATTTACTTTGTTTGTTATGACTTAACTCAAAAACTACTCGACCGGCCGGGGTGTGTTGCTATTATATAGAAAAAGTGATTTCCCAAATCTCCTAGTGGGGCATGGGGCACACACATTGCTGTCTGTTTCACTGATCATTCAAATTCAAAAATCATTTATGCACTTAGGTAACACAATGTACACTTATGAACGTCACTAAAAAATACATATTATATGCTTCTAATTTTACATTTACCGCTAGTTCTCAAATCAAGGGCGTAGAACGGACTAGAAGAACTGGCAATAAACTCTCCGCCACTCTTTTTAAACGCCAAGTTTTTGTTTTACAAAATGTTTGTAAGGAGCTGCAACCATTACACCATGTTCCACGATATGACATCTTTAAGTAATCAACTATAATAATTAACTTCTTCTTTACAGGCGAGTAAGTGTATTTGGTCTGTCCGCCCGAAACATTTTTGTGTCACACAACATATAGGTACGCATTATAGGTCGCTAGTTAAGTGTAAAAATTGATATATTACAAAGGGAATTACTTTTCTGTTGAGCGGCGGTGACAAACAGTGGATTATCACCTCTGATGGAGTCGTTAGTGCCGACGTGGACTCTCGTGGGGTATCCGGACCACATGTCATTGTCCTGCTCAAATGTTAATTAAAATAAAACCTTCTTTATTATACTTTTTTTTTAATTGCTAATTTTTTTTACGCATAATGGCAGACGTTTGAGCCACGAGAATTACAGTTTTTATATGAAATACTGTACTTTTTGTTAGATATCGAAAGACGAGCGTGAGGTTCACTTGATGGTAGGTGATACCTCAGCCATAGAACATCAGATCAAACTACTTTTTTACAGACAGACACCGAAATGCGATTATATATTAATAAACAATTTAAAATAAATATGCTATACATTAGAGCTGTCCACAACGAGGCCCACAGTTTGAATTGATGCAGCCCACAGAATCTTTTTGTTTCTCATATTTTAAAAGTATTATTTAAAAAACTAAATTTAGAAAATTTGCATTTTACATTATATTTATTGGCCATCTAGTTTGGACAGTCCTACTATAACTAAACTAAATTAAATAGAAAAATATGCGCACTGTATCAAGTATGTTTCTAACAACTGTTTACCATTTTCTTAAGCAAATAAATGACATTATTGTTATTATAAAAAAAATAAAAAATCTCCAATGGGACACTAACCTCATAGAAGTCAAGAATCTGTGTGGTCACATTATCAACTGTTATATCAATAAGTGTGTCATAATTAAATCTGTAACAAAACAATTACATATTATATTTTAATTTTCATTCGACATTCTTTGTTTATCATTAACAGGCAGTGCATTTTAGTGATTATTATATATATGTTTAATACTAACAACACACCCCAGCTTCTTTAGGTTTGTGCTATTCAATTTTACCATGGCCAAAATTTTATATAATCAATTGCAAAAATAAGGGGGTGGCAAATTAAGGATCCGCACCGGGTGCTAGTGACCTATGCTACGCCAATGCTGCTAAGAGGTGTTTCATAAAAATTATATTTCATAATATTAATTTGATATCAATACTCCTTCAAATCAAAGTCAAATATATTTTTATTAAACTTTTATCATTACTTTTGAATTTTTAATATTATCAGCTACCAAGCATTTTAGAAGGCTTTTTAAATACTATTATGATATAAAAAATAGTAGGCCAATATTTATAAACATTATCTAATTAATTATTATCTAAAATTAAAAACTTTTGGAAATAAATTATATAACACCAGTCATTTTTTATTTAAGTTATAACAATCAGAAGTTTTACTTATATGTCGGTATTATCAGTCATTGATAAAAGGGGGAATCCCCACACGTAAAGTACCTTTTCATTGAAGTACATAGGTATATACAGATATGGATAGTATGCAAGTTCATATCTTATATCAAACATGAGTCAAAAGTAGGCCCAGAAGTGATCAAATTCATTAAACGCGAAGAAATTATAAACATAATTGTTACACTTACGTGTTGTAAATAAAGGATTTTTGAGTAGCATTGTCATATGTTTCAACTTTAGCGATGCAGGATACAAATGTGTTTAAAATAGCAGTATATAAGAAAATATTAGTCATTTTCACTTGTGTTTAAATTACATATCTTCATAATTATATCATTAACATTTCTCCTTTTTTCTACGAGTAAATAATTGATTTTATACTACGTATTGTACTTAACTCATACAATTATTCTATTATTATTCTAATACGTCAAATCGATCAGCTGCTGTGATCAATGTGACACTTGACAGTTTTTTGACGGTTTAAAGTTACCTACATCTGTTTAGAAATTGTGACAGTTTATATGACATTAAGGGCAAAGTTGAAGAATAGTTTAATATTTAAAATATGCATTATGATCATAATTTAAGCATGTGTCATAAATATATAATACAAGAATTTTAAGTTAAATTTAAATAAAAACATATTCAGAGCTATATTATTTTATGTTAAAAATATGTCCTTACAATCCACCAATCAAATTTAGGGAAATCTTCAGCACATGATGACATCACTAACGATGCGCCAATCACAGCGTACTAAAAAGTATGTAAACTTCGAGTTGTATTGTCATTTAGATCAGAGTCAGACTGATTTATAAATTGAAAATGGCGTCTCTATTGCCGATTAGATGAATCAAAGATTATTTTATCCGTGATCTTGTTTAAGATTAAAAACATTAAAATAATTAACAACTTTTTATCAAAGTGATATATTATATTTATGTTTATAATGGAAGCTGTGAGGTTTCCGTAGTTAAAAAATGGTTAAAGTGTGAGTGATAAGTGTTTACATGATTTCAACGCAGGGCTTCGGTCCAAGATGCTCCCGACAGTGGAAGAGAGTCGGGGTTATGATTTCCAAGACCCTGAAAATGTTGACAAATGGAAGGGGTTGTTTCTCAATTCATTCCGAAAGGTTTGTATACAATACGTCACTCGCCAAAACAAGTACTGATGCATTTTTTAAATGATTAACTATTTTATTGTGATTTGTATAGTTGTAAATCAGTAGTAAATAGATAATTAGTTAATTTGCAATGCAAGATTGAAGGGCGTGAAGTTAATAGGTCTAGTTCATTTTGCTTGATATTGGACATGTCACAATTACCATAATAATATATTTTTATATAATCGAGATAAACGTAATAGTAATTTATTTTCAAATAAATTACATTATACTGAATTGATAGATGAAATTTGATGAAAATAGATTGTTTTTGTTGTCACATTATGAAGTATCTGTACATAGAATTTATTCATTGAGTATAGTCTTCTACTTGAAGAGAATACATCCTCCTTGATCTAGTCTAGTGAAGTTTGAATCCCATTGGAATATAAGAAAGAGACTGTGGAGGAAGGTAGGTATGCTCTTCCTCCAATCTCCAGAGAGGATCCTCGAACAGTCTAACAATTGACTATATATAAATCATTTGTTGATGAATTTTTATATATACTCATTGTGGAGAAACTATAGTGTCTTACTAGCTACTGCTGTCATAGAAGATCATCTACTTAAATTTTATTGTTTAATTTATTTATCCCGACGCTAAGGATGCTTTTCAGCAACCGTGGTCACGGGGAGACATATTTTATTTCAATGTGTGATACTCACGTTAATAAAAGACAATATTATCTATTTGACTGTTAAAGAAAGAATAATTATTTTTATTTTGAAGTATTAATATTGTCTATACTTAATGCAATTATCACATTTAAACAGCCTATGAGCATGCTTACTGCTTAAAATAACGGGTAAATTGAGTTTTATTAAATCAAGGCAGTAATGAAGCATACAAAATGATTTTCTGTAAGTTGATTTATTTATTTTTTAACATTGCTAGAAATTATTGAAAAATTTGGGTAAAAAAGGTTCTGCATGGTGTCCAGGATTACAGCCTTAATTCTGATCTGAATGAACATTTTTAAAAAGATTATTATTAATCGGTTTACTTACGATTAATCGGTGCTGCCAGGTCCATACAATATTCCTTCTGCTTCCCCAATTGTTCATTTTCTTCAGAGATTTCGTTTTGACGACCTATCCTGGCTTCTTGGTTGTCCAGAGAGCTTCCGCGTACCGCAGTTGCGATTCGCCGCAGAAGTACTTGCAAATGTTGGTACGGTTTCAATGAAATGTCGTTTTGTACTCTTGAACTTTGATGAGCGACGACGTCAGCGCGTTTGATAGAACACATACCTTCTGCTACGATGGGTAGGTGTAGGTTGTAGGTCGCAAGTTCGAATCCTGCCGGGACTTCTTTATAATTTTTTATAAGCTCTTCCCCATGTCTGGTCGTTTCGGGCATTTAATGGGAATATGATGTTCTGTTGATGAAGTGAACCTCATGCTTGTTTCTATCAGATGATAGTTTTGAATATGATACAGAGCTCCATAACATCCCAGTACAATATACTCTATATTTCCACAGAGTTTATTATAGCATTTCTGCTTTACAATATTCAAATAAATTATTTAAAAAAAATATGTTTATTCATTGACCACAGATATTGGAAAATCTACACCCGACATTGACGGCAGAGGAGACGGGCCTTGAGTTTGTGGAGTCGCTGTGTCTCCGGTTGCTATCTATATTTTGTGCCATCCCAGCGCCTGTTACTATACAGGTAATATACATATATAGTACATACATATACAACATGCCTCTTTCCCAATACTTTCCCCAAGTCGTATCGGTTCGGAAACCATGGATTGACTATGTGAAGAATGATATGTGTTTGAGAGGTGTGACTGATGATATGGCGACTGAAAGGAGAGAATGGGAAAAGAGAACATACTGCGCCAACCCCAAATAAAAAAGGGAACTGAGCAGAAAGAAGAAGATGAACAATTTTAAACTATGATACCCAAAGGGGGAACCCCGCCTCAGGGGGTGGCAGCAAACTCTAATTGGAAATTTAGACTAATTGACATTGTCTCTTGCTGTGCTTTCAGGATGTGGAAGAGAGGGTGTCACGAACATTTCCAACACCTTTAGACCGATGGGCGCTCCAAGAGGCGAGGGATGTTCAGAAACGCAGGAAGCTGCTGCTGCCCGTAGACAAGCTGCATCAGATGCTGCAGAAGGTATGCTGCTGCAGTTTAGAATTGTTTGTTTTTTTTTAAATTGGTAATCTGTCAGATTAAAATATTTTCTAAGATATAATGAATGATATACATACTTTTCGGTGTGTGATGTATAATTGTGGAACAAATAAAAAAAAAATAGAAATATCGCTATGCATGATTATGAATAACTGGGGAATGTATTGTATAATACGGTAGAACACCTTGCGTTCTGATGGGCCGCGGGTTAGACTCCCACCAAGACGATATGTTTATAATTTTCTTTAAGCATGTCATCCCCATGGGCACTCCACCTCGGGCATTAAATGGGCGGGAGGAATTTCGAAATTCCGACCGTCTATGAATTTTCGAATCTTCGAAGATAAACATAGGCGCCAGGCGCCATAGGACATTAATTGATGTCCTATGGTTGATAGATAGGCAAGATAACTTGTCTGCCTAGCATGACAACCACAAAAATTTTGTCGATCCGTTTTCTCATGTTTTCGATTATCTCTTTGTCTTCCGGGTCTAACATGATAGACTTTAAACTCGACTTCTAACGTCAAAAGTAGAGATATTTGTCGATCGAGATATCTTGTCTATCAAAGTTGTTGACGTCGATATCTTAGTTATCTACCTTAGTTTGTCTTCACTCATACGCGAGATATCTCTTGATGGATAGGCGAGATGAAGTCCCAGGTTGGGCCCTGGGGCCTTAGATACTGCTGCGTTCTATATATAGGTCGGCAACACACCTGCAAGCCCTCTGGTATTGCGGATGTGTATGGGCGGCGGTGATCACTTACCATCACGTGAGACGCCTAACCGTATGCCCCCTATTCTATATAAAACAATTACGTAGCCTGGTGTTTATCAAGCATTTTGTTTTATTTTTATTAATCATATATTTACGTAATTCTTTCAGGAAGTCCTGCCGCACAAAATCGACCCATCAGTAACCAATTTTATGGTGGGCATCCTGGAGTATATAAGCACGGATGTGCTGCGGCTCTCCGGGACGTTTGTGAAGAAAATCTCGCAGAAATCCGGATACCTTGTTATCACGAGCGGTGACATCAAGACGGCCATGTGCGCTGATAAGGTGAGATCCTTAGATTATATCGATGGGTATCGCCTATATGACGTAACCGACATATTTTTAGCGTTAATGAGTTAAATATACAGTTTGGTTCAGTTTGTCATTCTGAACCGAATGGCCCGAAAAAAGTCTACTATAATTATTAGTCTCGCTTCTCACCTACGTCAGTATATCGTTTGAGTTACTTATGGATAATAAGCTCACGAAAAATAATTAATTATGCTAATTTGGGCTGTCAAATTTAGAGCAGGTATCTCTAAACGCGCACACCTTGACAGTTTCACTACAATAAGTACACGAGCAAAACATTTAGCAAATCACAACCAAACATACTTAAGAAATTTCTATATTAATCTTTCAAACAACCTACAAGAAACTAAAGGCAAAAAATGGAAAATCATGATACATGCTAGAGGAAACCTATACCCAAACTGGGGTTCATGTTCAAAGAGAATAGCGAAAAATAGAAAAAAAAAAAATAACTACAACATAAATCACGTATATTTCTTTAAAAAAAATTGATTAATTTTCTTTTTGTAAAAAACAGAACATGAAATAAATGGGCTTTATTATTATTATTATTATAAGTACACGAGCGGTACTCACACATGTAAATAATCAAAGGTGAGATGTTATGTTTGTAAATAAGTTTTCTTAGCGGCATCTGATGTTCTGAGGGAGGAATATCGAAATTCCTACCGGGTATCGAACCACCGTTCATTGATGGAAAAACCGTGAAGCGCATTGCGAATTTCGGTCTCAATCTATGGATTTTTGAATGCCTCATGTTCGTCTGTCGATATCTAACAAAAAAAAAGTAATATTTCATAAACATTTACCGCCGTTAACAGAGTCTTAGTTTTTCGTTTTACGTACTTAGTTAAGGAGATATTTTTTATTTTTATTTCTTAGAATATATTAATTTTTGCATAATTTTGTTAGTAACATGTTTTTACCTTTCACTATAGTCGTGATAATAACATAACCTTCTTTTTCTTTAAAGTAATTTGTATATGTTTTATTTTTAGTTATATATCACGTCATCATAAGTGTATCCATATAATAGATGTATATGTTTATCATGATTTACCTTAAGTATTGTTAGTTTGTAAAGTTTAATACATGTATGTTGTTTGGATACCAAATACCAATAAATAAATAAATAAAAATGTCTGTTTCAATCATCAAACTTTCAAGTTTATAATATAATAGTAGGATATAAAAGAAGATATTTTCAATTTTTCCAGCTGTTAATGGAAATAAAAGAAGAGATTTTATTTTTTTCCAGCTGTTAATGGATATGTTCTACCAAGAGTCGGAATTGGCCGGAGTAGCAGCTGGAGTGTCCGCGCTGGACAGGGGCAGGAGGGCGTCCCTCACGTACGGGGAGCTGGTTCGAGACCTGCTGTCGGATGAGAGGAACTTCCTCAGGGACTTGAACCTCATCATCCGAGTGTTCAAGGACGAGATTGAGAAGATACTGTCTGATACACGGGTTAGTGGGGAGTTTATACTAATATTATAGAGGAAAGATTTGTTTGTTTGTTACGATTTTAATAAAAAACTTAACAACCAATTTTAAAAATTCTTTCACCAATAGAAAGCTACATTATCAGTGAGTAACATAGGTTATATTTTGTGTATAGTACATCTACATTGCACCCGTGTGAAGCCGGGGTGCGTTGCTAGTACTAAATAAATGGGTTAGGGGGGTGGGGGTTTGAGTTGCTGGCATTTTTTTAAGTTTGGAAGCCTATTATTAAGATGTAACATTAATAAATGATTTGCAGTGTGTTGCCGACCTTAAAACCTGACTGGTTTTTAGTTTGGTAACTCAAAAACTACTCGACCGATTTTAACAAATCTTCCACCAATAAAAAGCTATATTATCAGCGAGTAACATAATTGTTTTTAGTACATCTACATTGCACCCGTGCAAATCCGGGGCGAACGTTATTAAACAATAATAGTGTAAAGTTTCATCAAAATCCGTTCAGTCGTTTTGGCGTGAAAGAGTAACAGACATCCTCACATTTATAATATTATTAGGATACATTTATTATTTTTTTCGTCTTCTTCTAAGTAATACTCTGTATAATTTTTTTTTTAATATTTCAGACGATATCACTGATTTTCGGTAACATTGTGGACATATACGAGCTGACTGTCACTCTACTTGGGAATCTGGAGGATGCGATGGAGATGTCGCAAGACTCACCGCAGCCATACATCGGGAGTTGCTTTGAAGGTTGGTATATACGTTTGTCATGTCAGAATTTGACGATGCGTTGTCCACCCATTGTTTCACTTCGAAAATCGAAGATTTTTTCGTCTATATCTCAGTCGAATTAATTTTTTCCGACAGAAAACAGTATTAAACTTCAGTAGAACCTCGATTATCCGAACCTTAATTACCCGAACGCTCAATTATTCCCACGTTTTGATTATCCGAACTTTATATATGTTTGTGTATCCAAACTAGTCTCGGTCCCAAATGGTTCGGATAATCGAAGTTATATACAAATAACTATCTATAGTTGTAAACCGCATTAAAATCCGTTCTGTAGTTTGAAAGATCTAAGCGTACAGAAGGACAAATGGTGGATAGCGATTTTGTTTTGTACTATATATTGATTTTATTTCAAAAACAAAATAAAAAACTTGTTGAGATGGGCAAATATTCTGACTAACATTTCTGTGATACAGACATATAATTCACATCTGAATGAATGAATGATTGAATAAGAATGTTTATTGAATGAAATCAAATTATTAATTTAGGTAACACAATGTACAATGTTTTTTATCGCCAAGTTTTTTGTTTTACAAAATGTTTGTAAGAAGGATTCATGACATCTTGAATGAAGAAATAAAAAACATGGTTTTTAATATGATCCCTTATTTCTATAGAATTAGCTGAAGTAGAAGAATTCCGCGCTTACGTCCGGTACGCGAATATCGTCACGAGGAAGGAGTCGAGGGAGGCTTTGCAAAAGATTGTGGATGACCCTGAGGTACGAAGACAAGTACATTTAGCTCAGTTTCGGTCCTGGGTTCGAATCCCGGGAAGAAAAAAAATGTTTTAGTCGAGCAGTCTGGTCGTCTGCTTGCCTGTAAGGTAAACGATCTGTGTAACAGACAGAAATATGTTTGCCCCATGCTCTACTAGGGGACTCGGGAATTCTAAGAAGTACCAGGACATCAGAAATATGGAACAAGTATTCTATCAATGTATACTGGTTAATAATTGCTAAAGAATAGTGTATTTATTCTAAGCATTATTTGTAAGCGATGATCAGTGAAACAGACACAGAAGTGTGTCTGCCCCATGTCGCACTAGGAGACTCGGGAATTCTGAGAAGTACCAGGACATCAGAAATATGGAACAAGTATTCTATAAATGTATACTGGTTAATAATTACTAAAGAATACACTAGCATTATTAGTGATGAACAGTGAAAGAGACACAAAAATGTGTCTGCCCCATGTCCCACTAGGGGACTCTGGAATTTTAACAAGTACCAGTACATTTTATTTGGGATCAAATGCAATGTTTTTTTTTTCCATATCTTTTCATAATATCATCATATACACCTACAAACAAGACTTTCTTCACAATTCATCATCCACTTACTATAGTTTTTTTATATCTTTTCATCCCTTTTCATAACAAGCCAAAACCTTTCTTTTTATTTTCATTAAATTTCAATATCTGTATATTTTTTATGTCAGATATCGACAGACGAGCATGAGATTCACTTGATGGTAGGTGATACCTCAGCCACAGAACATCAGTCAATGATGCGCTGTCGACCTAATTTTTTACAGACAGACACCGAAATACGCAATGTGCAGTTTACGGTTGTTTCGTATACAAATATATTAATTTTATTTATTTACCATTTACAAAATCAGTCAATGATGCCCTTACGACCTACTTTAGACTGAGACCGAAACGCACAATGTTCACGGTTCCATCCTTGAAGAGAAGAAAGGAGGAGATCTTGACTAATTGTATGACGAGAAGTGTTATCTCTTCCAGTATTCGGAACGCCTCGACACCGCGGGTCACGGGTTCAGGCTAGCAGTCAAGTATTACTTGCCGAAGTTGCTGCTGACCCCCGTCTCGCACGTGTTCCTGTACCACAGCTACGTACTTGCCTTGCTGCAGATTGCCCCCACCAGCGATGACAGGGAGAGCTTTAAACAGGTGCGTATAGTAATGTAATTGTGAGTTATAATTATGGGCATTTTACCCGAAATAAACGATATTATTATTATTATTAATAACAGATACGACGTATCGTAACAGGTACGATCTATGTGTATAGAGACGAAATATCGTAACCGATACGACTTATAATAACAGATACGACTTATCGTAACTGATACGACCTGCCAACTGTGGTGTTGCAGATGTATATAGGCGACGGTGATCACTTACCCATAATAAGCCACCTGCCCATTTGCCCCCTATTCTATAGATATAATTTTAGCAGAAATTTGATATTTTTGGATTATGTGAATAGACTGTGTCGTTGGAACTTGGAGGGAGTAATTAATTATGTTTATCTATTATACCCATAGTGAACTATATAGACCTCCCAGGGATCTACAAAGATACACTATATACATTTGGATGTTGATGAATTTGCAAAAAATGTACAGGGGGTCTGGGGTCTACTTAAAAGGGAAGAACAGGGATTACAAGGGATCAATTTTGGGAATCGTTGAAAAATATGAAGTAGTTGTAGTCCTTTTCTTTTTTAATATCAATATAAATTAAAATTTCATAAAGTACCAGGATAGCATAGTCATGAAGGAGTTCTCAAACTGAAATGTTTATGGGGTTCCACGGTTATGTTTTGGGTCCTCTGCTATTTTACCTAATAAGAAATAAAAACTTCCATCTCTCTTACTCCCATACTGATAGAGGGAGATAGCATGATTGAGATTTATCGTCAAAATATATTTTGTTTCAGGTTGAATGCAATCTGCATCCGATAAAGAAATTACTAACGAAAGCATTAGGAAATGGACCAAAAATGTAAGTAAATATAATATGAGGCCTGTAGAATGGCCTGATAGGGCAAAGGTAGGTAGGACTGAGGTTACATTATCAATGGTTAAAAGCCAAAAAAGGATGACCTCGTTCGAATCCCACCGGTGCGAAATGTTTATAATTTTCTGTAAGCATGTTTTTCCCACATCTGGCAACCTGGGGCTTTGATCGGGTGGGAGGAATATCTAAATTCCGGGTAACAAACCACCGTTCAAAGATGGAAAAACCGTCACGTGCATATTGTGCGTTTCGGTCTCACTCTATGGATTTCCGAATATTCAAAGTAAAAAGTAGGTCGATAGCGCATCATTGACTGATGTTCTGTGGCTGGGGTATCACCTACCATCAAGTGAACCTCATGCTCGCCTGTCGATATCTGACATAAAGAAAACTATGTTAATTTTTCCAGTCAGAATCATTTCTGTCTCGTAATCAGTGGCGGGACCACCATACAAGCCCAAACGCCTGTTTTGCCTATAATTTGAACAATATAAATAATAAATCGCGTTTTAATCCGGTATACAGTATTTTATTTCAACGTGTGATACTCGCATTAATAAAAGACAATACAAGAATAGTTCCAATCTATTATTATCGTATCGTACCCTTCCAGCGACACGGCGATCCGCGGCGCGGCGCGAGCGAGACGGCAGCTCGCGATAGAGAAGTGCAACGAGCTGGGCAAGCTGATCGACAACTGGGACGCGCGCGACGTGCCGCAGTGCTGCAACGAGTTCATCCGAGGTGACGCACGACGCTGCTTGTCTCGCTTACTCTTACACTGCCTCGCTCTCTCTCACACACACACGTGTTTAGTACAGCTTACAGACACTGTCTGCAACTGTATCAGTGTGACACACACATCTGAGCAGTCCGCTGACTCCTCCCCTCGCGTCGTCTCGCTCGCTCTCACGAGCGAACGGCAATAACGCTCTAACAGCGGCTGGGTGCGAGAGAGTGCGCGCTATGACTCCAGCGAGTGTCGTCCACACGGACACTAGCAGCGCGCGGTGGCTGGGGGGAGAACTACTCTTACCCCAGAGAAACCGTGACAAGCGCACCTATAAGGCTTGGTCTTTATGTACATTGTACATCTATGTTCTTTGATAAAACATAATGATTTTTTTCTTATTTCAGAGGATACCCTATCCAAACTAGGGCCGGGCAAGCGAGTGGCTGAACGGAGGGCTTTTTTATTCGACGGTCTGCTGCTGCTGTGTAAACCCTCCACTAGCATCGTCAGTGTGAGTGTCATCATCGACTATACTAATATTATAAAGAGGAAGGATTTGTTTGTTTGTTACGTTTTAACTCAAAAATTACTCGACAAGACAAGACAAGTTGCCAGTTCTCGTCCGTTCTGTGCCCTTGATTTGAGAACTGGCAGTAAACGTAAAATTAGAAGCATTTGATATATATATGTATAGGTTTATTTACGTTCATAAGTGTACATTGTGTTACCTAAATGAATAAATGATTTTTGAATTATAAAGAGGAAAGATTTGTATTTTTGTATGTTTGTATGTTATGAATAAACTCAAAATCTACTGGACTGATTTTAAAAATTCTTTCACCAATAGAAAGCTACATTATCAGCGAGTAACATAGACTATTTTTGTGTATATTGTGTACATCTACATTGCACCCGTGTGAAGCCGGGCGCGTTGCTAGTATCTAATATAAAAAAAGAAAAAGGAGAAATTTAATAGAATGTATATTTTCAGGTGACGGTGAATAGCAACGCGGCGGCTGGCGGTCCTCAGCAGTTGAAGTTAAAGGAAAAATTACACATAAGGAAATTAGATATTGTAGATAAACCCGACTGCGAGGGTGAGTTGATAATAACGTAACCTGTGGTCTATATACAGGCTGATTTTTTTCAAATTTGATGGGCATTTTGGTGTGCTTGGTACACTTATCTTGGGTCGCGGGTTTGAATCCCGCCGGGACGACATGTTTATTCTATAATCAAATATTCCCAATGTCTGGTAACTTCGGGCATTAAACGATTGGGAGGAATATAGAAATTCCGACCGGGTTAAGTTTTGTAAGTTCGTTCATAGATTGATAAACGGTCTCGGCCTATCTATTTCCGTACCATTGATTGATGTTCTGTGGCTGAGGTATCCTTTAAAATCAAGTGAACCTCATGCTCGTCTGTCGATATTTAACATAAAAAAGAAAAAGAAATGCTGGTCCAGTTATCGCCCCTCAAAAGTCTCTAGGGGTGCGATAGCCCCTAATGGGCACTTCCCATTTTGGAAAACGACCGGTTATTTAAAATATAATATTTCGTGTTCGACCAACTGAGGGTCGTAATCTAATGGAGCTGGGCCTTTTATCACACCTCCCCCCCCTCCGAGTCTCAAGGGGTGCGATAGCCCCTCACGAGCAGGGACTGAAACCGGTAAATTTTTATTTTCCAAAATATGTGTCTGACTGAGATACCATGATATTAGTTTTAAAGAGTAATACACACTAAACTTCCACAGTAATTTTTTTCAGTAAATATGAATAAAAACGAAAGAATATCATCAAACCTTTATTATACCGGTATAACTCCCATAGTAAATTAACCGGTATTCAGTCCCTGCTTCCCACTATGTGGAACTACAGTTTTGTCTTATTCTACCCGCAGAGGGCCGCAACCTGATGGAGCTGTGCCCGCGCGTGGGCGGCCCGGTGCTGCTCGCGGCCGCGTCCGGCGCGGAGAAGCGCAACTGGATGTGCGACCTGGTCATGCTCAACACGAAGCCTATGCTCGATAGGAGCTTAGACAGGTACACACACACACACAGACACACACAAACTCTCTCACACACGCACACACACAGTCATCATAGATGGAAAAACCGTGAAGTGCATATTGCGCGTTTCGGTTTCAGTCTATGGATTTCCGAATGCTCGAAGTAAAAAAAAAAAGGTCGACAGCGCATCATTGACTGATGTTCTGTGGCTGAGGTATCACCTACCATCAAGTGAACCTCATGCTCGTCTGTCGATATATGACATAAAAAAAGTCATTTATACTATACGCATACTTTATATTCAATTCTATTCTATATTTTTAGTCACGGATATCCATGTCCTATATGATTATCCCACTTCTGATGTCATACAATAATCAAAGTAGTGTATTCTCGTAGTCTCATAGTCGGGTATTGGGCAGACACTGTGACTCTTACAGTGAACCCGACATTACGGGCAACTCGACTGATTTTTTAAAAATCTTGTTTCACCGGAATTCGAACCCAGGACTTCCAGTGACACCTCCAGGTGAATCAAGGAGGGGTTGTTGTTAAAAATAGTGTTAAATCTCTTTCAGTATACTATTAGAGCTGGAAAGACGACATCCCCTCAAACTACCCCCAGTCTCGCTGTACCGCTTCGCCGAGCCGGACTCGCCGGACAACATCGTGCTAGAGGAGAGGGCGGGGCCTACGCCGCTTATAAAGGTAGAGTGGCAATACATTAACCTTTTGACCGCCATGTCAAAACGGTATCTCCGTGCCCTGTACGCCGAGCCTGAAAATCGACATTAAATATGTTGTTTTTTATTATAAGAAAGAAAGAAAGAAAAAACATTTATTTCCCAAAACACTCACAGGATACACTTAAAAAATAGAATAAAAAAAAAATAATAATAATAAAGGTACAAAACAAAATAGAATTAAACAAGAACGTATTTAAATAACGAATAATTTAACATCAGAGAGTTCCTGTGCAGTGCCGGAAATAGGACACCGACTCAGGATTATCTGTGACACAGCCGTGGCTATGTCACAGCACTGATTTTCAGCGGTGCCCGTTTGACTCTGGAGATACAGTGCACTCTACCTAAAATAAATAAATAATAACAACGTATATATGTACATAAATCTCATATAATGGTAAGAAAAATATAAATGTATTGAAATAAAAAAGGAGTAATAAATAAACATATAGCGACAAGCATATTTTAACAGTAACAGACTACACAAATATTTTTTTTTTTTTTTTCACCACCAATGCAACCAAAGCTGATATTGTTTTTGTCTTTCCAACAATAGTGACTTACATTTCCGACGAAAGTTTTCGACGGTTTGTAAGTCACGAAGAGGAGGTGGAAGATTATTCCATCATTTGGTTGCATTGTAGCGAAAACTTCCTCTAAAAGCAGCACTGTGGTGTTTTAAGACAGCCAGTCCGTATTGAGAGGCTCTTGTGAAATAAGTGGCATTGAAATCCCCTAGCCAAGTCAATTTACTGTAAAGGTAATATGGTGTTTTGGTCTTTATTACACCGAAAAGCATTACTGCAAAGTGGACTTTTCTGCGGCCACTCATGTTAAGAACTCCGGCATCGTTCAAAAACGGAGTTATGTGGGATCGGGCAGGTATGTCCCAGCAATAGCGTGCACACGCGTTTTGTACACGTTGTATTGCCTTCCTAGAGCGAGTAAGTAATCGATCCCCATATACCACGTCTCCGAAATTCAGTTTCGACAAGATAAGGGAATCGCATAGTCTAAGACGTAATTTAGTATCAATATAATTTCTTATACGATAAAGTGTCTTAAGTCGATAGTAGCAGTTAGCTATATTTTTATTGACATATTTTTCGAATCTCAAATTCTCGTCAAAAATGATCCCTAGATTGCGAGCCTCACAAACACGTTCTATACTTTTGTTTCCAATTTTAATATGAATATTAAGTTGTTTAGTCTTTTCTAATTGAGAAGGCGTCCCAAGTAGCATGTATTTCGTTTTCTCAGGGTTAAGAACCAACGCATTTCTCTCTGACCATTCTGCAATACTGTTGAGATCGTAGTTCAATTGCTCTATAGCCAAGTGTGATTGATCTGGACGGAACGATATGTATAACTGAAGGTCATCCGCATACATATGATAGCGGCAGTATTTTATGTTCTGCACTACATCCGCACTGTACAGAATATATAGCAAGGGACCCAAAATTGATCCCTGCGGTATACCGCGAGAAAGAGAACAAAACTGAGAAAGCGACGTCGTTCCGTCCTCCTGTACGACTGCAACAGCTTGTAAACGTTTTCCTAGGTAACTGCTGAACCACTGCACGACTTTGTCACTAAATCCATAATAGGAAAGTTTTGCTAACAGAAGTTTAATGTTCAAAGTATCAAAAGCTCGTGAATAGTCCAGCAACACCAACAGAGTAGCTTTTCCAAGATCCTGAGACCCCAAAACATTATCCACAACATCAATCAAGGCCGTATTTGTGCCTCTATTTTTTCGAAACCCCGATTGAAATTCTGGCAGAATATTATTTGCCTCCATATATTCAATAAGTTGGTTACATACTATTTTCTCCAATACCTTGGATAGACATGGCAGAATACTAACCGGGCGAAGATCTTTATAGTTTAATACGGTATTATTTTTCTGTAGTGGTCGTACTATTGCCTGTTGCCAAAGTTCTGGAAAAGTTCCCGTGCTTATTGAGGTGTTTATAATATAAGTTAGTATGGGAACTATTTTCGACTGTGTCAAATCAACCATAGATAATGAAATACCGTCAACTCCAAAAGCCTGAGATTTATTCAGATTACGAATAGTTCTAACTACTGTATCTTCGTTCACACTTTTTAGGTTAAAAACAGCAGAACAAAATCGGTTCCCCTCATAGAAATCGAGGCTTGCTTGATGTACATCATTATTTCCGGGAACATTGAGAAAATGCATATTTATACTGTCGGGGTCATTTAAATGTGCTGGTAGAACAAAGTTTTTCTCTGGTTTAATACGTACCTGCTCCTTTATATGCCGCCATAGAAGGCGTGGTTTATTAATATTCGAATTAATATATTCATTAAAGTACGCATTTTTTTCACGATCTAAAGCATTCTTTACATATTTTTTTAAATCTTCGTAATATTGTCTAGCTCCAACCCAATGTTTATTACGACGTGCTTTTATAAGAGCCTCATCACGACTTCTCATCATTAATTTAATATTATAGGTAATCCATGGGTAATTTTTATCTTTGATGAGAACTTTTTTGTTAGGAGCAAAAACGTCAAATAAAGAAACAATAAAGTATGTCAGAGCATTAACCATATCATTAACATTATTATAATTATATATAAAATCGAGATCAGTAGCTTCCAAGCATTTATTGAATTCATTTAAGTTTATTTCTCTAACTGGTCTATAAGTTATCCAGTGAGGTGTAAATTTATCTTTAACAATATTTAATGTGCAAGTTAGAAACGCATGATTACTTAGATCACCAATGTGGTCAACACATACGTGATGTAGAGGAGTATTAGAACACATTATGTCTATAAGTGTTTCGCTGTCGTTTATAAAATGTGTTGGTTCTGAAACGTATTGCTGCATGTTCATAGCTTGCAAAAATTGACAAAACTTCTTTGAATTAATATGAGTAGAGTTCAAAAAGTTGATATTAAAATCGCCTACCAGTACTATAACGTCACACCATGCAAATGATCCTATCGATTCCACCATAGAATCGAGGAAAGAATCTACCTCCATCCATGGAGGACGATAAGCAGTGCCTACCACTATAACATTTCCTCTTGAAGTTAACTTGACCCACATTTGTTCAACCTGGGGATTTGGTGGATGTGAAAGTAAGCGAACCGATAATCCTCGTCTTATATAAAACCCAACGCCACCACCACGCTGTCGGATATTTGAAGGACGAGGTATATGCTTGAGCCTATAACCTGGAACGAGGGGTGCACGACCGTCCTCCCCTTCACGAAGCCAGGTTTCATTAAGGGCCATTAAGTCTACTGCATGATGATCCATAGCCACTATAAATTCGTCATGCTTATTTCCGATAGATCCAGGATTTAGGAAACCAATTTTTAATTTACTTTTACCTTTGTTACCCATCATCATAAATAAATATAAAATTATTATTTGTAAAACATGTCATTTTAGATTTAAGATGATTCCTGGATATTATGTTGAAAATAATAAGTGACAAGGGATATATAAGATGATAAATATAACAAATAAACAATAAACGTAGTAATAATAAAAATGTATCAGTAGGCCACTGCACAGAACTCTCATCAACTATGTATACAATAACAACAATATAATATAACACTATATTCGCACAATACAAACCATTAACAATTTTAAAAAGTAACACATATATCATGCATAGTAAAAAGAAAATTATTACTAAAACCAGGTTAATATCTATATGCTTCGAATGTTTACAAGTAAATAGAATACCTGTACAATATTTTTTAGCTTCTTCAATAAACATATTACATCCACAATACATAATCAGTCTAAACATATTCAGTACAATCGCGTTTAATTTGAAACAGACCCAAAAACCTGATTAAGGTCGTCCTCAGTGCGTATGTTACATATTTTGGACGTAGAATTGCGCCTAGCATAAATTCGACCGCCACGGGTCCATACAAAATTCCAGTTGTTTTCGTTCCCCTTCTTTCGAGCTAAGTAAAACAAATGGCGATTTATACGAGTGAGACGTTCGTTGACAAAGAAACGACGTGGTGGCCCCCCGCTACCTATGTTTGTGCCAGACGTGTCAGCCCCTCGACGCACTCTTGCCGCCCGCAGTATGTCGTCTCGCAGTGAACGGCGCGCCAGCCGCGCTACCAGCGCCCGCGGCCCCGCTCTCAAGGGCTCCGCCTCGCCATCATTGTCGCCGTCGTGGTTACGTCGCACGGCACCCGCACGATAGGCACTCACAACGTCCCGATCTTCCAAAACAACACCTAGCTTCTGGGATAAAGTTATAATTATGTGCGTTGGGTTCTCGTTGCTGCTTTCTGGTACTCCTGAAATTTCCAGGTCATTTAAAAGATGCAGTTGTTCGCTTTCGTTGAGCTGTCTCTTTAATTCTTTCACCTGCATAACAACTTCCCCGGCGTTCTGGCTTTTTTGTTCCGATGCCTGGCACTCTAGGCTAGACACTCTATTTTCTACACTCTCAATCCTTTTATCCAAGCTGTCAACCATATTCGTAAGGCGCGCCATTTCATGTCGCAGGCCGGATATCTCATGACGCAATAGTTGTAGCTCCTGGACTAAACTCGAGGTCGACCCAGCTTGTACTGAGCTCCCATCATCATCAGTCTGCCCGGAAAACACTGAGCCAACGTTGTCATTAGCGACCTGTATAGTGTTGGTATTCTTTTTTGTACATGTTTTGCATTGCCATTTTCCAGTTAACTTCGTATTTGGGCTTAAATTAAGACATTGTTTGTGATATAATGTACTACATGTTGCGCACCTAGCGCCATCTCCTGCCGCTGAGAAGAATTTACCACACTTTGAACATTTGTCAGCTGGCATTGTATGTTTAATCGAGTAAACAAAGTTATTTACTCAAAGTGTCACTAGATGGCGGTAAATTTGTTATGCTCGTTATTGTTGAACAAATTATTGTGATATATTATGTATATTATTATCAACAACAGTGTACAATCCTTAATTAAAATATATAAAATCGTGTATCCAAAAGTTGCAGCACCAAATATGAAGATATTTTGAAAAAGTTTTCACTAAAAGTTTGTAAAAGTACCTGCTATTGACAGTTGTGAATCAGCTGATTTTCAAAATATGAATGGTCACTGCAGTTCACTAAATATTATATTGTAGTATAACTGGATATACTTAAACATTGGAAATGTGCACTTTTCTCACTTCGAAATAGGATTTATTTATTAAAAACTTAATAAAATATATCGATACCTCTGGGCTCAAAGGGCGTAAAGCACATTTTGGGTCAAATGGAGTTAATAATACCATCGTATTCAGTTTTTCATTCTCTATCGATTGGTATATACGAAGTTGCCAAATTCGCACAAAAATGTTCTTTACAACCCATCTATTTTGGGCTGCTAAACCAAATTTAAACAGGAAATCGGGCTGTAAATTACATTACTGCGCATTTATTCTCATTACTGTTCTTTACAACCATTCAACATAACAGCACCTGTACTATACTACCACAAAATAATTATAAATATTTCCTGAAGTTTAGGGTGTAAAGCACATTATTCTATTATTCCAGACTCAAAAGGCGTAAAGCTAATTTTGGGGTTCATGGAGTTCATAATAATTGTATTCAGTTTTTCATTCTTTATCGACTAGTAAGTATACCTACACAAAGTTTATTACTTCTAGTACTGATGATGAAGTTAATACTTCCACATTCTCTTTGCCTCGAGCCTTTGTGGAAACACTGAAAATAGATAATAGATATCTTAGCCCAGTCACAAAAAAAACAATGAAGTAGATTAGTAACCCTAATAAGAAGATACAAGTAATTTCGTGTAAAATTATAAAAAAGCCCACTTAAGATGATTCTATTAGTATGCAGTTGCCTCTTCAGCAGTGACCAATATCTCCTACTTGAGTTCTAGCATCTGACGCCGTAATGAATTCTACATCTGAAATTTTAAACCCTGAACAAGATTATAATATTTCGCACTTACCTCTCCAGCAGCTACCGATATCCTCAGCTATAGTTGTAGCATCTAACTCTGTAAGTACTTCTACATCTGAAATGATAAACCCAGAACAAGATTATAATATCTCGCACTTACCTCTCCAGCAGCCACCGATATCCTCAGCTATAGTTGTAGCATCTAACTCCGTAAGTACTTCTACATCTGAAATTTTAAACCCTGAACAAGATTATAATATTTCGCACTTACCTCTCCAGCAGCCACCGATATCCTCAGCTATAGTTGTAGCATCTAACTCCGTAAGTACTTCTACATCTGAAATTTTAAACCCAGAACAAGATTATAGTATCTCGCACTTACTTGCCTAAATCAAACAGCCAGAAAATGGAGTAAAATATTATATGAATTTCTTGTCAGATGAGGACAAGTTAGATTATTCTTCAGGAAGCTCGAACAATTGGTCTAGAAAAGAATCAGTAAGTAGTAGTGAAGAAGAAATTGATATAAGGAAAATGTAGAAATTAATAAGAAAGAAAAGTCAGAAAATAAATGTAAGATAAAGATACTCAAGAAATTAAAGGTAGAGGGAAAGTCTTACGAAAACTGTAGTGGGAAAATCGTTCCTGAAAAAGAACATAATCCATGTATAAAGAGCAAATGCTATGATATACCAGAAGAGAGACGTCGGTCCCACAAAATCGATGCTGCTAAGCTTAAAGTGAAGGAATTTATTGAATCGCTACCTGCAGTGCCATCCCATTACAATAGACAAAGAACAAACAGAGTGTATCTACCTCAAGAATTAAAGAACGTGTCTAATTTATATCAGATATATAAAAAAGGATAAACTGTGACCAAGACACTGTTAGTGAAAATATTTCATGAAGAATATAGAAAGCTTCCATGGAGCTCTAATGTTTGTGATATATTAAATCAGTTTCACTGATGAAGAAGATAAAGAAGATGAAAATAATACTGAAAAAGAAAATAATTCTAAAGATGAATAACTCAAAAATTGCTTAAAACTTACTTGTTTGCTCTTTTATTACGTAGGTATTATAAAAACTATAAAATTAACAATAACTCTTTAATTTTTAAAAAGGGATTATGGGAATAATCCATCAGGACGGGATGGGGTACCCCCCACCCCGTTTAACCCTTTTTATTATGAAAGTTGTACAATTTTAAATTCAAACTTTGTGATTTACAACACAATTAAATATTGCTATTGTCATTTACTACATAATATTATACAACATTTTACGTAAGGTTAGCTTTACTGCCTAAGTTAATAATATTAGCTGTTTTTTAATGGGCTTAAAGGACATTTTGTTGTTTTTTTTAGGTAGTAAAGCAAAACTATTTTGGAAACTATTATACTTAGGCTTCATTTAATAATATTTACTTAAAATATAGGAAAATATAAGCACTTTTCTCATAGATTGTTTTTATATAATCATTGAGACAAAAAAGTTATAGCTAATTTTGTTTTATTTTTTCGGTTTTTTGGCTCTCCTGAAAAGTAGCTGTTTTGTGCTATACGCCCTTTGAGCCCAGAGGTATCGATATGAGCTACACTGTCACCTCCAGACGTCAACTTTTTTTTTTTTATTATCAAATATTTGAATAACTAAAATGAAATTTTCTTTGCTTTGAACAATAAAGTAATGATTGGGGATTCAGTTTTTAAGATGTATTAATAAAACACAGTAAAGTATTGTATTTTTCTGTGAGCTGTTTTCTGTCTTGCTGTCGATCATAGCCGACGTCGGCGTCGAGGGCACGCTTGCGTTTGTCGAGCATAGCCGACATTGGCTGTCAAAAGGTTAATAGGGAGGATTCAGATTTATTTTACAAAAAATTGATTTGGTCTCATTTTCTTTATTAATATAACCGCGCGAAGCCGGGTCGGACAGCTAGTATATTATATTATATTCTTTTAAGTGTTGTATAAATTTAATAAATTATTCATTTAATATTGTTTTTCATTAACTAGTGCCTCACAGTAAAATAACTTTTACCGGAATAAATCGAAATTTATTAATTATATTATGTATCCCGACATGCCGAGTGCTTAACAGCGCGCTTGCGCATGCGCAGAAAGGGGAAAGATAATATGTTTTTTTTTTACGATTGAACTCAAATACTATTGGACCGATTTTAATACTTTGACCAATAAAAAGCTACATTATTAGGCCTAACATAAGCTACTTTTGTGTATAGTACATCTACATTGCATAGATATCGACCGACAAGCATGAAGTTCACTTGATGGTAGATGATACCTCAGCCACAGAACATCAAGTCAATGATATGCTGTCGACCTACCTTTTCTTTGAGCATTCGGAAATCCATAGACTTAAATCGAAACGAGCAATATGGACTTCACGGTTTTTCCATCTATGAACGGTGGTTCGTCACCGGTCGGAATTTCGATATTCCTCCCATCCGATCAATGCCCGACGCTACCAGACGTGGGGAAAACGGTTTTCAATAACACCCAGTATGACGATTTTCAGTAACACCCAGTATGACGCTATGCTATATGTCCCCAGGGCGCGACACTGCTGAAGCTCGTGGAGCGGCTCACGTACCACATCTACGCGGACCTCAACCTGGTGCGCACGTTCCTGACCACGTACCGCTCGTTCTGCTCGCCCGCGGAGCTGCTCGGCCTGCTCGTGGAGCGGTTCCGCATCCCCGAGCCCAGCGAGGTGTACGACACGCCGAGGATCTGTGAGTTCATTCATTCGTTCGTTCATATATTGCTTCATACAGTCGTTCATTCATTCATTAGTTCATTCATTCAGTCGCTCATTCGTTCATTCATTCAACCATTCATTACATTAATAGATCATTCATTCAATCGTTCGTTCGGTCGTTCATTCATTTAGACGAACATAATAATAAAAGCCCGATTTATTATTTGTATTATTTATGCCGACGTTTAGGATGCTTTTCAGCAACTACAAAATCTACAAAATCTACTATTTCTTGGAAAGATTTCCGGTTGGTCAAAACGTATTAGTCAATATTGCCATAATATAGAAATTTCCATTAAATATCAACTCCGTAGCAATAGACGGCGTTATATGGCAACTTTGTGACATTTCAAAAATCAGACAACTGTCATCTTTCTGTCTCCCCGCGACCACGGTTGCCGAAAAGCATCCGAAACGTCGGCATAAATAATAAATCGCGTTTTAATCCGTTAAAAAATATTTTATTTAAATGTGTGATACTCGCGTTAATAAAAGACAATATATATTTGTCCTCCATCAAAAGCTATACGAATAAACTATTAAAATTGTTATGATATTTGCGCATGCTAGTCCCAAGGATCAAGCTACCAAAAAAGGACGTCAGTCCGCACGCTTCACTCATGGATCTCGATCTAGATATTGGTAATGTATAAGTATTCGCTGAGGCCTCTTGTGAATGTTATTTTTAATCTTGACGATGGTATAATCAATGTTCGATTCGAATCACCGTTCATAGATGGAAAAACCGTGAAGTGCACATTGCGCGTTTCGATTTCAGTCTATGGATTTCCGAATGCACGAAGTAAAAGTTAGGTCGACAGCGCATCATTGACTGATGTTCTGTGGCTGAGGTATCACCTATCATCAAGTGAACCTCGTGCTCGTCTGTCGATATCTGACATAAAAAAAAATTTTCATTTTTAACGAAACGTAAATTTTACATAATTAAACGTAATCATGTTAATTATCGGTCTTATTCATAAACATATTATAATAAGCTTGATATAGTTAAAAAATGTTTTGTCTCGCTCTATCGAATATAAACAGACTACAGAACGAAAGAAACAAAACATACCTTAACTATATCAAGGGGCCGTCCATTAATCACGTGAGGTCGTTTTTCTCATTTTTTGACCCCCCCTCCCCCCTGATGATATTTGGTGAGGTTTGGGACCACTCCCCCCCCCCTCCCCTGGATCACGTGTATTTTTTTGGAAGTCTATGTAAAGGCTATTTTTGACTGGAAAAAAATATTTAACAAATGGCGTTTTGATTCGAAAAACATTTATATGTATTTGCAATAAAATTAATGAATAATTAATTAATTAATAATAATTAATTAATGTTGTCTTCGTCCCACGGAGTTGCAAGACTTTCATTTAAGGTTACAACTGGTAAAGCTTCTTCTTCACTGGCAGTTGTTATTGGCAAAGAGGTTTGTGACATATTAACTTCGGTTTCGTCAAGCCACTCGGCATCATCATCCTCGCGCACTACGCAGAGAAAATTTCGGTTCATAAATAGCGCTTTTTGACAAAAAATAAATAAAATTAATACACGTGATGTCTAACGAGACCCCCCTCCCCCCTCGTGATGTTTCGTGATGTTTTCCATACCCCCTCCCCCCCCCCTTTTGAGCCTCACGTGATTAATGGACGGCCCCCAAGCTTATAATAAATTTATGAATAAGGCCGTATATCTAAACTAATATTAAAAAGAGGAAAGATTTGTTTGAATGTTACGATCTCAAAAACTACTGGACCCATATTAAAAATTATATCACCAATAGAAATAGCTTTATAAGCGAATAATATAGGCATATATATAATTTTGAAGTATAGTGCGAAGCCGGGGCGATTTTCTTGTTTTAAATGACTTATATAATTACGTTAAGGTTATTTTTTTAATGTCTTCATTAATAGGACAAGCCGGGCTTTTGGCCTTATATGGTGGTCTCGCAACTAACTGAAGGAGGTAATTGATGTTGAACTGATTATCGATATATCTAACTTTACGTTTTGTATTTAGCGGAGTGCGTAGAAGAGATGTCGGCCAGCAGCGACGCGGAGAAACTCAGCAAGAACACGGCGAGGGAGGACTGGAAGCGATATAGGAAAGAATTCCAACAACCTGTTAAGTTTCGGTGAGATATTTGGATTTTTTGGTTCTTCGACATATCCTTTTTGGTCCGGCATATCTAATATATAAAATTCTTGTGTCACGGTGTGCGGGACCGAACTCCTCCGAAACGGCTCGACCGATTTTCGTGATCCTTAGCGTGCATATCGGCCAGGGTGGATATTCGATCAACATCTATTTTTCATCCCCCTAAATGTTAAGGGTGGTCCACCCCTAAAGTTTTTTTTAATTTTTGGACGATTTTTTTTGTTTTTATTATATGTGATATTAAAAAATACATACAACCCTAAATTTTTACTTTTTTTTTACGATTTATACAATACTTAGTACTGATGGTATGTGATGCCAGTATCTTTCTTGTTTCTTGTAGTATTATTTTTATAGTTTGACTACGCAAACCGGCGTAGTATTTGTTGCCGCATTTTTCAAGCCTCCGACGGTATCTAGTCGTAGCGCGCGGAGACCAATTATTATTAATCTAAAATAAGGGGGTATACCTACAACTTTATTTTACAAGATTTTTTTTTTAATTTGCAAATCGATAAGTTAGTGAATACCCATTACGGATATTCATTTTCATTTTATCCATAAAGCCCTGCGTTGATATCTGGCCTCAAACATAAACTTCCCTACAAGGCTAGAAGTAATTCACAGACAATTTGTCTTTCACAGTGTGATAAACGTTCTGCGGCACTGGGTGGACCAACACTTCTACGACTTCGAACGCGATCCGTCGTTGCTCGAGAAATTAAGGGATTTTTTAGAATCTGTCGACGGCAAACCTATGAAGAAGTGGGTGCAGAGTGTGTTGAAAATTGTGCAAAGAAAGGTAAGAGTATGGGAGTAGAGAGTGCAAGAGAGACATGTATATACAAACAAAATTAATGTGGAATCGAGTTTATTAAAAAAAATAGAAGTGTTGGGTTGAGCGGGAGTCTCCCGCGACCACGGTTGCTGAAAAGCATCCGAAACGTCGGGATAAATAATTTAAATAATAAATCGCGTTTTAATCCGGTATACAGTATTTTATTTAAATGTGTGATACTCGCGTTAATAAAAGACAATATCACTATATTTCTTCAAAAATCAACGTCTTTATATTTTAAAACCTTGCTAGATACATGTTCACACATTAACCTTAAGCACAAGCACAATCTGCCATCTTTTTTACATTAATCCTTTCTCTTTCACTCATCCTCTTGACATAGATATTAGTTACCTCACTTCCGTTCTTCGTTCAGAAATCTTACATCCTACATCTATAATACGTTGACAGACCTTAATCTATATACATAAAAATCACTGTATATTCGTTCCTATGCACTCTTAAACTATTCATCCGAGTATGATAAAACTTTGGTGAGTTCTACGTACGTTCGTGAAGGTTCCTAGCCCAGAAAAAATTGCAATGTATGCCGGGTACACATACTAAATAAATAAATATTATCATTATCTGACTGTTTATACTATTGTTGTACTAGTGGCGCCTCCTGGTGTGACATGCACGAACTGCTCTTTGCATTTTGCACTGCGTCGTATCAAGTAATCTTATATATGTATTTTTTTGTTAGGAACAAAACTACATCTTTTCTAAAATATATGTATTTGTGCTTCTTTGCCTTGTGCTCTCGGTAAGGGAGTTTTTTTATGTCAGATATCGACAGACGAGCATGAGGTTCACTTGATGGTAGGTGATACCTCAGCCACAGAACATCAGTCAATGATGCGCTGTCGACACGCGCAATATGCACTTAACGATTTTGTCCATCTATTAACGGTGGTTCGTTATCCGTTCGGTATTTCGATATTCCTCCCACCCGTTCAATGCCCGAAATTACCAGACGTTGGGAAGACATGTTTTCAGAAAATAATAAGCATGTCGTTCTGGAGGGATTTGAACCCACGACCCATCGATGCGTACGGCAGGTGTTCTACCGAAAGTGTATACGAAAAGATTCACTAAGCTATGATGTTTATGTAGGTCCGCCGGTGCGGTGAAACCGTCACCGTGAACGAATTGTATCAGAATACTTTTATTCATTATCTATCCGCATCCAGCCGGCCTAGCATGACAACCACGACACAATTTTGTCGACCGTTTTCTCGTGTTTTAATCGATTATCTTTTTATTTATACCGGGTCTAACATGAAAATTACACTTAAAACTTTTCAAATTCAAATTCAAAATCATTTATTCATTTAGGTAACATAATGTACACTTATGAACGTCAATAAAAAATACATATTAAATGCTTCTAATTTTACATTTACTGCCAGTTCTCAAATCAACTCGACTTTTAATATCAAAAATAGATGCCATCAAAAACATAAATTGTAAAAAAAGCCAAGTCTTGCAACTCAGTTCTTCTAGCGTAAAAAGTTGTGAGATCCATATAATACCAAGTCGGTCAATTTATTCAGTCTCTACTGAAGGATCCTTCTGTCTTAAGTAATTACATAATAAGCTATCCTAACAATATCTTATAGTGATCATATCAATGCCAATATTAAAAATCTTTGATGTTTAAAATAAATAGATTGGCTCGGCTATCGCATGAAATCACAATGTATCTTTTTTTATTTTATTAAAAACATAATGTATCTCACAAGTAATACATATTATATTAAATTAGATTGTTAAGTGCGATTGCCAAGTCAATCTATTTATTTTAAACATCAAAGATTTTTAATACTGGCATTGATACAATCACTATAAGATATTGTTAGGTTAGCTTATCATGTAATTACTTAAGACAGAAGGATCCTTCAGTAGAGACTGAATAAATTGACCGACTTGGTATTATATGGATCTCACAACTTTTTACGCTAGAAGAACTGAGTTGCAAGACTTGGCTTTTTTTACAATTTATGTTTTTGATGGCATCTCATTTCTTTTTGTAGATAGTCCTTTTCTTAGTTTATTTGGATAAGAATTAATACAAAGCTATGGATAACAGTCTGATTTTGATCGGCATTTTTATCAACTTTTTAATGTAAAAAAGTAGTTATAGTGACATAACTACAATAGTTGGACATATGGTCTCGTGAAGTTTTTTGTAGATTTTGATATGTTCTATAATATTGTAGAACGTTTTTTTGTTCTATCATCAATACTTTCCGCAGCACATGCGGTGAAAGTCATTTTATGGCTAATTTTTTTACACCTTGGGTTGTTTTTAGTAGGGATTTCTAAGGATCTCTATTTTTTCTAGTAATAAATATCCTATGTTACTCAGTGATAATGTAGCTTTCTAACGGTAAAAGAATTTTTAAAATCGGTACAGTAGTTATTCATATACGTTATTCATTACATACAGAAATACAAAAAAAAATTGTATATCTAGAAAACTGGATCGAAATTTCATTTTTTTTTAGTTTTTCCTTGATTTATAGACTAAACACTAATTGTATTCTAAATTTCAAGTTTCTATGTCTGCTAGAAGTGCTTTAGAGTTTTGATGATCGGTCAGTCAGTGAGTGAGTGACAAATTATCAAACTTTGACTAGTTATAATTCTTAAACTACTGGTTCAAACAGAATGATATTTGAAATATACCGAGTTTATACAATGCCTGCTTAGTGTCTGAAAATTTAGTATTCTAGTTTTATCCACAACGAAGTTATAGGGGGTCGAAAATGGCCCGAACTACTTCGAGAAAAGGATAGTACGGTCGTGCCGCTTTTTGCTCGACTTGGCGGGGGCACTACCGTGCCCCCAGATATATTTGTCGATTGAGATAATATCTTTTCTATCAAAATTGTCGATGTCTTACATCTTAGTTTGTCTTCTCTCGTCCGCGAGATATCTCGTGGCGGTCATGCTAGGCCGGCTGGACAAATCAAACCGCGAATCTGACTGAACCCCCCCTCCAGAGCTCGGGCGGCGACGCGGACAACCCTTCCGGGGGGGCGGTGGCGCACGTGTTCGACCGCCTGCCGCCGGCCCCCTGCCGCCACGTGGCCGACCCCGAGCGCTACCGCTGGCACCCGCTGGCGCTGCACCCGCTGGAGCTGGCGCGGCAGGTCACGCTGCTGGAGTTCCAGCTGTACAGGCAGGTCGGTCACTACACCTGCAGCGCGTGCGACAGCTGTTGCTGTTTGCAGTAGAGAAATGGACACTGTTAAGCAATACAGTGTCAACCCACACGGTTGCCATTTTGTGAAAATTGCGTTTGAAGTTTTAATCAGGTTTTATAAAATTTCTTTTAAAAAATAACAGAAATCATAGTTTTTTTTTGTAATTATTATTATTAGACTAAATATATGTCGTTTTTCTTGGTAGCAATCAAAGTAATTGAATTTAGTGCATTATTGTTAAATATTTTAAACAATTAGGTTTTCGTGCCCGCTAGATTTTTCAATATTTTTGCTATTAAAACGATTTAAATGATTTATATCTCTTTTGAAATATGTACTCCAGCTCATAAGGAAGCGATTGGTATAAAAAAATAAATTTATGTAATTTTGTGGGTTGACACTGTATTGCTTAACAGCGTCCAAATTAGCTTCGAAATTTCATATATACAAAGCTCACCTTTAGTGAGACAAGGGCATATCCTAATTATAACGTTATACTACCAATAAAACATTGCCCTAAACAAATTTCAAAATATCACACACAAGTGTAAGAATCATACATACATACATATATATCACACCTCTTTCCCATTGGGGTAGGCAGAGATCACGGAATTCCATATGCTCCGATCCTTACATACCACTTTCGCTTCTTCTACTTTCATCAATGCTTTCATACACACTCGACGGTTACAAGTACTTTTGATCTGTGTAAGAATCAAGTTATTGATTTTCAGGTAAAACCGTCGGAATTAGTTGGAGCGGTGTGGACGAAGAAAGACAAGGAGAAAACTAGTCCGAACTTATTGAAAATCATTAAACATACAACAAATGTAAGTATTATATATGCATATATATCATTTTATGCATGTAAATATCTGAAAAATTACTTTTTATTTAATTTTATCTAATTACTCTACGGAATTACCAAATTTCATGCAAACAACTGAAATTTCGTTTGAACGTCCGAGACGCAGACAACGATTTGTTTTATATTTTTTTTGTTTGCAAATTTTTTGTGAAGTTTTGAATATGAAAGTGGATGGGTATAGGGGAAGAGTGAGGCCAAAATAACATGGATTGACTGTGTGAATGATGAATGAATAATATGTGTTTGAGAGGTGTGACTGATGATAATATGGCGAGTGAAAGGAGAGAATGGAAAAAGAGAACATACTGTGCCGATCCCAAATAAAAAAAGGGAACAGGGCAGGAAGAAGATTCGTTTCTGTGACCCCTGATATATTTCAGTTCACCCGATGGATGGAGAAGTGGATAGTGGAAAGTGAGAACGTGGAGGAGCGCGCCGGTGTCGTGGCCAGGTTCCTGGAGCTGGCCGTCTGCCTGCGCGACCTGAACAACTTCAACGGCGTGCTGGCAGTGGTGGCGGCCTGCGGCAGCGCCAGCGTGCACCGCCTGAGAAACACCTTCCAGGTGCGCCGCTGTTAGAGTGGTATTGCCGTTCGCTCGTGAGAGCGAGCGAGACGACGCGAGGGGAGGAGTCAGCGGACTGCTCATATGTGTGTGTCACACCGATACATTGCCGCGCGCTCTACAGGTCAAAAGTACAGCCAAAAGTTTGTATGGGCTTATTCTATGTACCTACATCTGTTTTTTTTTCTAGTAGGTGCGTCCCGATTTTTGTATACTGGTTTTACAGGTGGCGTTGTTCGCTTTTTATCAAGTGATCGTGCTCGTTAGTATGGTATCGTATGGTAATCTTTTGGGTCTTTTTGTTACGGTAGGAGTAGGAGTCCGGTTTTTTGCTTATCGCCGAAACACGAAAACACTGAAACTGTATACATAGTATATGGGGCATTCCACGCGAAGCGGACAGGTAAAAAATCTCGATGTTTCTGATTTCTGAAATATCTGAGTATGTTCTTCCTATACGTGTATCAAATATTTTTATAATACAGTGACTGGTTAAAGAGTTAAGGGACTTTGAACTTTTGACCAACTGGTGGGCACGCCCTAATTAAAAGCCGATTATCAAGTCATAAAATTATAGATAAACATAATTAAACCACTGGACTCAATACTTCATTTAATGAGCTTTTTTGTATTATTTTTGAAAACGAAAAAATATATATTTTTTTCATACATTTTTAGTATTAATTATTTTAAACTTTATTTTCACAAAGTTAGACTACTTCGATTTTTTTTATGAAAATAGCTAATATTGTATAGAACATCCTTGCTAAGTTTTATAATGGGCGTGGAAGTGGATAATGAACTAGTTTTTAGTAATTTAAAATACCGAGATTGCTGATCTGCTATGTAGGCGTGGGGTTTTAAAGTTTCTAACGCCGAGAAACGACTGTCTACAAATACGTCAGAGGGAAGGACTCGAGTGGCGATTGTAAAACGATCTGTTCCATCCCATGTATCAAACTGCACACTGGTCACTTGATTTTCGTCAAATGTTTTTATGAAATGCTCGCGGATTCCGTCCAGGGCAGGGCAATAACGGCATTGTTCGTTAAGTGGCGATTTTCCTGTCATTAAATGGCAAGTTGGTGTCGGAATTGGACACATCATCTTTTGCAGGCAATCTTTGTACGATTTTAGGGGGATAGCAGACTCGGAAGTAAGCGATGAAATATCTCCTCCGCTTAACATCAATTTTACATTTTGTTGGTAAATACACACGCAGACTACATGAGTACCCGAATCACCGGCAAAAACGCACTGCTTAGGACGGAGTGAAAAGAATTTTGAAATGCCTACTTTTTTGTCAGGGCATTCCAATTTCAACTGCTGATACAACTCATTGATGTTACACATTAATGCAAAATATTCCAAGTTATTTTATTTGATTGAATTATAGTTTAAATAAAATACGCAAGTACCTACGTACGTTAGGCGCGCGCGGTACGGCGTAGGACGCGCCGCGCTTCGGCAGTTTTTTCAGCCTAGCTCATTATCCACTTCCACGCCCATTATAAAACTTAGCAAGGATGTTCTATACAATATTAGCTATTTTCATAAAAAAAATAAAAAAAATCGAAGTAGTCTAACTTTGTGAAAATAAAGTTTAAAATAATTAAAACTAAAAATGTATGAAAAAAATATATTTTTTTTCGTTTTCAAAAATAATACAAAAAAGCTCATTAAATGAAGTATTGAGTTCAGTGGTTTAATTATTTTTATCTATAATTTTATGACTTGATAATCGGCTTTTAATTAGAGCGTGCCCACCAGTTGGTCAAAAGTTCAAAGTCCCTTAACTCTTTAACCAGTCACTGTATTATAACAATATTTGATACACGTATCAAGGTGTATAGGAAGAACATACTCAGATATTTCAGAAATCAGAAACATCGAGATTTTTTACCTGTCCGCTTCGCGTGGAATGCCCCATATACTGTTGTAAAGGCTTTCTAAACGAGTCCTCTTCACAGAGAGTTACAGCAAGGATGTCCCCTGAAAAACCCTTATGTCCCACCAGATGGTCCCGCTGCGGCTGCTGCGCGCGCTGGAGCAGTTCCGTGCACTCAACTCGGACCACTTCAAGCGCTACCAGGAGCGGCTGCGCAGCATCAACCCGCCCTGCGTGCCCTTCTGCGGGATCTACCTCACCAATATACTCCACATCGAGGAAGGAAACCTGGGTGAGGATACTATATATTTTTATAATTAATATATTTATCTGGAAAACAAACAGAACAGAGTAAAACTTGTGTGGTGAATGTTTTCACATATATTGCTTTCAGTGACGGGACCACCATTCAAGCCCAAACGCCTGTTTTGCCTTATTAATGCATTAAAAAGAAATATAATAATGTCATTAGTCATATATAACTGATACGATTACGTAATTATATAAGTTATATAAACACGTATTATATTAATGTCGCCTTTTTGACGGGCTTTTGGGCTTGTATGGTAGTCCCGCCGCTGATTGCTTCTTGTAATTTAAACATCCGGCTCGAAGGACCAACATGTATGTAAATCTTCACTATCGTATATCATATATTGCTTCGTGTAGACAACTATTTAAAACTATACTTATGTTGTGTCAGTATGTAAGGGTCTGTTTTATTTCAACTTATATGGGGGAGACGCGGGTTGAGGGTGCCGGATTATTGGACGTGTCGGTCTATTGAAGTGCCGGATCAGTGAGATTCTACTGTACATGTTTTTTTTGTGTCCTGAATAATCACTGATCCAAACCTATTCCAGACTACCTACCGAACTCGCAACTCATAAACTTCTCGAAGAGGAGAAAAGTAGCGGAGATCACGGGCGAGATACAGCAGTACCAGAACCAGCCCTACTGCCTCACCGTCGAGCCGAGGACTAGGGTGAGTTATTACTTTTTAACCGACTTCAAAAAAGGAGGAGGTTCTCAATGCGTCTGTATGTTGTTTTTTTTTGTATGTTTGTTACGCGATAACTCCGCATGTTTTGAATGGATTTGGATGATTCTTTTTTTTTGTTCGGTAGGGGATATTCCAGCCAAGAAGGAGAGTTTAATCCGGCTTTTGCAACAAAGGGGGTAGCGGGTTAAGGTGGGTCTGGCGGCCCCCACCGAATCTGGTAAAATCATTCCAAAAATCTTGAAGAGGGTCGAAAAACAAGCAGTATAAGCTTTTTACCGACATTACAACCTCAAACGAAAACACAGTAATGGCGAAAAATATGATTTTTTGTGATTTTTATTTTTTTAACCAGAATAATTTATTTTTAAATGGTTTAAACGCAATTAAAAATTTGTTTTGGATGTGTGGAAGTCTCCTGAATTTTTTCAGATTTTTTAGTCAAGTAAAAACATGTGAATTTTAAGTTTAAATGCGAAAAAATCGTGAAAAACGCATCATTTTCAATATTCAACCCTCTAATTTTTAGGGTTGTTTTCATTTTCCCGAGGGGTGCTGTATAGTATAGATAGCGGCAATCGTCCTCTTTTGAATGCCGGCAAGTGGACTCAATTTGGTCAATTCTGGTGAGCGGGGCGATTTTTTGAAAAAAACTCGAATTTTCAACTTTCGGTAAATTACGGCGAGTACTTGGTATAAATGCGTCTTTGCTATAAAAAATACATCTCTATAGGGGTTTTTGAGGTCGCTGATCACGAATTTGATGTCAAAAAATTTTTTTGACACCCAGCGTCGTCATAGCACTGTCATATTTTTAACATTATCAAACCTGTGTTAATAAATATTTATGGGTGAATTTGTTGTAAAAATTTTTTTTTGACATCAAATTCGTGATCAGCGACCTCAAAAACCCCTATAGAGATGTATTTTTTATAGCAAAGACGCATTTATACCAAGTACGCGCCGTAATTTACCGAAAGTTGAAAATTCGAGTTTTTTTCAAAAAATCGCCCCGCTCACCAGAATTGACCAAATTGAGTCCACTTGCCGGCATTCAAAAGAGGACGATTGCCGCTATCTATACTATACAGCACCCCTCGGGAAAATGAAAACAACCCTAAAAATTAGAGGGTTGAATATTGAAAATGATGCGTTTTTCACGATTTTTTCGCATTTAAACTTAAAATTCACATGTTTTTACTTGACTAAAAAATCTGAAAAAATTCAGGAGACTTCCATACATCCAAAAAAAATTTTTAATTGCGTTTAAACCATTTAAAAATAAATTATTCTGGTTAAAAAAATAAAAATCACAAAAAATCATATTTTTCGCCATTACTGTGTTTTCGTTTGAGGTTGTAATGTCGGTAAAAAGCTTATACTGCTTGTTTTTCGACCCTCTTCAAGATTTTTGGAATGATTTTACCAGATTCGGTGGGGGCCGCCAGACCCACCTTAACCCGCTACCCCCTTTTCGAACGGTACGGAGCGGCACCGACTTCAAAAATAACTGTTAATAAATAATGATTAGAAGTAAATAAAATATTATTTTTTACTATTTAGTTGAAGTTTGTACATACTATAATGTAGTTGTAATTTTGAAATCGGTTTTTGTTTCTTAAAAATAATTTTGTATGTCAGATATTGTCAGACGAGTATGAGGTCCGCTACGTTGTCGGCCTATGTTTCATTCGGAAATTCATAGTATAATCTTAACGTCTTCTCCAGATATTTCTAGAAACGCTCGACCCGTTCCCCGGTATGGACGACAATGAAGTGACCAACTATCTGTACAACAAGAGTCTGGAGATCGAACCTAGGCCCCCCGCGAAGCCGACGCCTAAATTTGTAAGTATCAATTAGTGTTAAATTTATATTTTTTATAGTATAAATGTTTTCGCTCTGTGTTTCTTGTCTCCAGTGTCTCCTCTCCACCCTGTGTCTCTTCTCCCACGTGTCTCCTATCCCACTTGTCTCCTCCATCCTGTGTCTCATCTCCACCTTGGCTCTCTTCTCCCACGTGTCTTCTCTCCACCCTGTGTCTCCTCTCCCACGTGTCTTCTCTCCACCCTTTGTCTCTTCTCCCACGTGTCTCTCCACCCTGGCTCTCTTCACCCACGGGTCTCCCCTCCACCCTGGCTCTCTTCAAAATTGGCAATAATTGGGCAATCATGCTAATGCTTATAAATATTTCATTTCAATAAAAAAATTAACTCTCACCTTGAAAAGACCCAAGGCATTTTTGGGGAAGACATGTGGGGACAGTTCCATATTTCATAATATCAATGAAATAACATACTTCCAGCCTCGGAAATACCCGGAGCTGTCCGTGAAGCCCGTGAAGATATCCCGGAGGTCTCACGAGCACCACCAGTCATCGAACAGCATATCCGGCAACGACGACACCTTGAGTGAGAGCTTTATGATACTAACAACACGCCCCTATAGATGTACTATACACAAAAAAAAATATAAATATTTGATTCAAACATACTAAAAAACAAACGGACACCGTTAGTCAATATTGTCATAATATAGACAATTACAGTAAATATCAACTCCGTAGGAATAGATGGCGTTAATTTGGCAACTTTGTGATATTTCAAAAATCAGACAACTGTCATCTTTCTATCTGCCCGCGACCACGGTTGCTGAAAAGCATCCGAAACGTCGAGATAAATAATTTAAACAATATAAATAATAAATCGCGTTTTAATCCGGTATATAGTGTTTTGTGTGTATTTAAATGTGTGATACTCACGTTAATAAAAGACAATTTTATATAAATAGCCTGTGTTACTCGCTGAAATCGGTCGAGTAGTTTTTGAGTTAACAACAAACAAACAAACTTTATAATATTAGTATAGCCTAGCAACACGCCCCGGCTTCGCACGGGTGCAATGTAGATGTAAATAAAGAAAAAAATATATAAATAGCCTGTGTTACTCGCTGATAATGTAGATTTCTATTGATGAAAGATTTTTGAAAATGAGTTAAATTTTAATTACGTACACCCAGATTTATGTTTAATAGCATAAAAACTTTTTCCATGAAAAAATACATAAATGTGCCTATTTTCATGATGATCGCTCAAATGTCGATTCAGCGATTTGATATACATTTATGGAGTGTTTCTGTTTCCAGGCGTGGCTCAATTGTCGCCGACCAGTATATGCACTTGGGACGGCGCCTCCCTCGCTTCGCTGCCGATACACCACGACGATAGAAGTGAGTTTAAGGCTATATATTATTATAATATAATATAAAAAAACTATTTCAACATATATTAATTTAGTAATATAGATTTGTAAAACCTAAAATATTACTGTTTTTTTTTTAAATATATTCTACAATGTATAGTAGAAGCAATTTTATGGTATTACTATTTATTATTGGAACATGGAAACCTTCAAGAAACGAACCTATACCTTCCTTAAAGGCCGGCAACACACCAGCAAGACCTCTTGTGTTGCGGGCTATGGGCGCGGGTAATCACTTAATATCACGAGAGCTACTTGTCTTCCCGTTCCGTATATTCCAAGTATTTTATTTATAAAAAAAAAATCTTCGAACCCACGACCCATCGATGCGCACGGCAGGTGTTCTACCGAACGCGCCAACGAGCCCGTCACTTGTATTATTATGACGTTATCGCCCCCCCGTCCGCAGGCGACCGCTCGCTGACCAGCCCGCGGCTCGAGCGGTCCAGCTCGAGCTCGCTGGCGCAGCTCGGCCAGCTGAGCCTGTTCGACAAGCTGGCCTTCTTCGACAAGAGCAAGTCGGTAGCCACGCTCAACAATACACGGTTAGTGCCTAATAATAACTGTCATAATTATATGAATGTTCATATTTGGACGCTGTTAAACAATACAGTGTCAACCCACAAAATTACAAAATGTAAATTTTGATACCAATCGCTTCCTTATGAGCTGGAGTACGTATTACAAAAGAGATATGTATTATTTAAATCGTTTTATAGCAAAAATATTGAAAAAACTAGCGAGCACGAAACCTAAAATGTTTAAAATATTTAATAATAATGCATTAAATTCAATTACTTTGATTGCTACCGAGAAAAACGACATATATGTAGTCTAATAATAATAATAATTACAAAAAAAAACTATTATTTCAGTTATTTTTTAGAAGAAATTTTATAAAACCTGATTAAAACTAAAACTCAATTTTCTCAAAATGGCAACCATGTGGGTTGACACTGTATTGCTTAACAGCGTCCATTTATACCCCCTGAATTAAATGATCTCATTTAACTAATGAGATTATTTAATTCAGGGACTGAAGCCGGTTAATTTTTATTTTCCAAAATACGTGTCTGACTGAGATACCATGATATTAGTTTTAAAGAGTAATACACACTAAACTTACCACAGTAATTATTTTTCAGTAAATATCATTGACATAGTATTAAATAGACAACAGGTCGCATACAAAATTCACGAAAAAAGTGTCCCGATTATTTAAGCTACGCCCCTTGTCAAATTTTGAAAAAATGACACTGCTCAATGGGAACAAAGAAAAGAGTGAAGTCGAAATATGATTTTATTAGTTACCAAAATATTTATACATGTCTATGTATTATACATACACACTCGACTAACTTTGAAAACTTTGGTATCATTAGTATAGTTTATGAAACATCAATGTGTAAATTATCATGTATCTAGAAGGGTACAAAATAATATATCAACATGAAACGTAAACTATAATATATTTGATAAACAATAATATATTTTTTTATATAAATAGCAATTCGTATGTATAATGCAAAATGTTCCGAGTATACAGATTGGAATATTTTCTTTTCCGTTTTAGCGTGAAAGCGTAACAAACAAAAAAAAATCACTTTCGCATTTATAATATTACTAAGGATGCTTATCCTTAGATAGTAAGGATTATTTCAGTACAAATCTACTCCATGCATCCACTATTCTGTTACACAATAGTTTGCGCATGTGTTGGCCAAAAATTTGTAGCGTTGATTTAAAACAGATAATTTTGTTCAAATTTTGAATTATTAGTTAGTTTGAAAGCTTAAAATATATCTTATTTTATATGTACTAACCAAAAATAAGACTCCGTCCGTAAAATTGTTTTTTCGGGAATTATTTTTGAAGACAAACTGCGTCATTGTGAAACGTCCTAACATTGGCCGAACAAGAGAACTAAACAAAATAGCGTCTCACATTTCAAGTGAGCCGCCATTTACCGGAACGGATTTTTTGCGTCGACCCGATATCTAGTATATTGTTGATCGAAGATTTAATATGTTTTTTTTATTGACGACAGACCTTCCCAATATGCACATAAAATTTCATGAGAATCGGGAAAGCCGTTTCGGAGGAGTTTAACCACAAACACCGCGACACGAGAATTTTATATATTAGACTAGCTGACCCGGCAAACGTTGATTTGCCATGTAAATAATTTCTAAAAAGCAGGGGTTGGTGATAAAAAAGAAAAAAATTAGGGTTGTATGTATTTTTGTATGTTGAATCATAAAAAAATAGAAATTAAAAATTTTGTCTAAAAAATAAAAAATAAATTTAGGGGTGGACTACCCCTAACATTTAGGGGGATGAAAAATAGATGTTGGCCGATTCTCATAGATACCGGATAAGCACAAAAAAATTCATCAAAATCGGTCGAGCCGTTTCGGAGGAGTATGGCAACGAAAACTGTGACACGAGAATTTTATATATATATATATATATATATATATATATTAGATAGAAGTGTAGAATATAGTATTTTATTCAAATTTTCTGTAAATACAGTTTATATAAACAGCTTCTATAATATTTCTGGACCATTGCAACTTGGGTATCTTTAAGGCAAGGGTGGATAGGCTTCTAGACAAATGTGCCCCTTAGAACGCATCACTACTTCACATTATTTAAGACAAGCAGTGGCGTAACTAGGTGGACAAGGGCCCCGGTGCAGAGAGGAAAAAATATCGCAATAACAGTTTAATCGTAACAAACGAATCTTTCCTCTTTATATTTATTATTACTTAGTATAGATCAAGGAGCTGCCTCCTCCCCCTCTTTCCAAAGCCCAGGGGGCCCTCTCAGCTTCAGGACCCTGGTGCACTGCACCACTTTGCCATATGATAGCTACGCCACTGAAGACAAGTCTGCCTATATAAAAATGTAGAATTTGGTATTTCTAAGTATTTATGTATGTATATCTGTTCCAGGAATAGTATGTCGGCGAGGGACGAACCGCCATCGCCGAGGGACAACCACTCCCCCAGGCATGATCGGTGAGTTATATAACCCTCAACTGGGAATTCTTCAGAGGTCATAAAGACCATGTCTAAAGTTATACATTACAGGCGTCCTTGAATAGAGCGAGATAAAGCTATACACGATGTATCGCGCTGTCGCATTCTCTCGTAAAGTGAGGTGGCAATAATACTGCTCAACTTAGAATAGAATAAATTTTTATTCAGGAAATCACCGTAATATACAATAAACAACATTAAAACTAAACAGAAGAATATGTTATGATTCCTGAAGTGGATAACCACTCAGTATAAGTTGGGGCAAAACCCAAACACTGATTTTCATTGGCTCTAGTGACAGAAGCGATTATACAGTGCTTATTTAAGAAAGAAATATATATTAAAAATTAAATAAGCAAAAAACCTACAAAAAAACATTGAAATATTTAACTAAAAATAAAAATAACAATGACACTGATAGCTTGACCGACATCTCGAAATATGAATGAAGTACCTTTGTTGTCCATTTCCTCATAACCAACATACTAGCATTTTCCTGTTACATAATTATTTGTTCAAATAAACGTTCTCTCTCTCTTTTTCTACTCTAAAAAAGATTTTTATTCAACTGAAGTTGCATAAAAATATAAAAAGTCCTCGTAACCGATGAGTGTGTATGAAAGCATTGATGAAAGTGGAAGAAGCGAAAGTGGTATGTAAGGATCGGAGCAGATGGAATTCCGTGATCTCTGCCTACCGCAATGGGAAAGGAGTGATGTATATATGTATGTACGTATGAAGTTGCAACAAAACCACGTGTTTGATCAATACAAAATGGCTGTATCATTCGTGTCTGTCCGAAGCTGCAACAGCACGTCGTGTGTGCCCGGCAGTGTGGCGGGCGGGGCGGGGTCCCTCCGTGCCCGGGGCGCGGCGCTGTCCCCGCGTGGGGCCATCGTGGACGCCGAGCTATTCTACTCCCGCAGTATGGACCATCTGGCCTCCAAGAAACACGATCAGCAGGTTAGTCTTGAAATGGTCCAGATTTTTTTTTGTGGATGTCGGTTCAGATATCCAACATCGAAGGACTTGCAGGTGTGTTGCTGGCCTTTAAGAAAGGAAAACGTCTGCTTTGGAGCTGTTGATATTGCTTAGTATGTTGACGTTTGATACAGTTTATATTGAACAAAATGATCGTCCTGTGAATCATTGAACCATCCTGAGTTCAAATTTTCTCAGGGCCGAGCTTGACTTGTCAATTTGTAAGTTGTATGAGAAATTACTTAAGATCTAAGTCTCTGTACGAAAATCATATCGATTATTTCGATTTTGATCTTATCGATCATAATCAACACTATGAAGAGAGAATCTGTTTTAAACCTGTTTGCATTAGGATGAGTGATACTTTAAGCCGAACTTAAGTGACACCCTACTCGAGAGTTGTAATACGCTGATCGATAAAGAGTATTTTTTTAATTCACCCAGATCGGATAAAATAAGACTTAGTCCTTCGAGCCGGATATTAGTGTACAAAAACGAAGTTAAATTAAGCTTAAATAAATTTGCTGCCAGTTAAGCTTTCTGCTATTAATTTTGTCGAGATAATTGAGATGAAAAAAAATACCTTAAAATACAGTGTGTTCAACAAGAAAGTGACCGTTATTATTCAGAAGAAATAAATCACACAATTTATTTTTATATTTTTTATTAAAGTACATGTTATTAGTTATTACGCAATTACTTAATACTTTGTCCAATCGCCGTCATTATTGATAATAGCTTGACACCTTTTTTCCATACTTTTAACAAGGTTTTCGGCGTACTCCAGTGGTAAAGATCGCCATATCTTTTTAATTTGATAAGAAAGTTGTTTTTCTGTGTACACTGGCTTTCCTCTGAGTCGCATTTTAATGTAGGACCACACGTTTTCTATAGGATTTGCATCTGGAGACATTGCCGGCCACTCCATGGTTGTAATGTTATTTTGCTGTTTCCACTCACTGCACAGTTTACTACGATGTTTCGGGTCGTTGTCTTCCTGGAGCACCCAAGTTGTTGTATCTGACCCATAAAACTTTTCAGCAGACCTCATTAAGCATTTTTTATAAATCTTGCACATTCTTTCGGCATTCAGAATGCCAGTAAATACAAAAAGGCAACCAAATCCACGTTTGCAGAAACATCCCCAAACATGTACTTTTATAGGGTGTTTTACTGTACGTTGAAGAAATTTATTATGCTTATTTATCCAAGCTTTTGATAGAGAAGACCATGCCCAGAAAGAAGATTCATCTGTGAAAATAACATTGCCCCAATCTCGATCCAAATTTTCCTTTGCCCAGTTGAATCGTTTTTGAACGTGTTTTTCAGATAATAAAGGTTTCTTCAAAGTAGACCGAAAAGATATTTCGTTTTCACGCAGACGACTGCAGATTGTATTTAGGGATATCTCTATTCCTTTCTGTCGTAATTTTGATTGGGCAGAACGCAATGAAAGTCCTGGATTATCTTGAAAAAGACGAACAATCGCTCTGTCCTGGTTTTTGGTTGTCACTCGGCTTGATCCCCTTTCTGGCAGGTCGTCCACGTTCCCAACATCTAAATATCGTTTCACCCATTTCTTGACGAAACTTTCAGACTTCTTCATGTATTTAGCAGCCGATTTATATGATAGTTTCGGTCCTTTAGCATGATGAACAAGAAATACTGCTTCGTACCGTTTCAAGTATTTTTCACTCATCGTAGCAATTAACAATTTATAGAATTAATAATTCTTAACACCAATAGAAGTTATATTGCGTATCAGCGCACGGGTCAAAGATTGATACAAAATAATTAAAAGACAAGCTGCGTTGTCTTTAATCTGAATAATAGCGGTTACGTTCTTATTAAACAAACTGTATGTATACTTACGTGCATAGCATCTATTTGTAGTCTGATAGTGGATATATTTCTAGGAGCGAGTACCGCCCCTCCTACCGCGGCACAGCGCGCTGAACTCCACCACGTCGCTGGCGGACATTGAACCCCCACCGCCGCCGCCTCACCATCATCTACATGCGCTTGGTAAGTTACCACAAAATTAATATACAAAGTATATTTTTTTTCAACTAGTGAGAAAGAGAGAAAGGGTATTTTCTGCCATAAAAAGTTTTATAAAACCATGAAGTATGTATATTGGGCGTTTTGGAGTCAGTATGGAGTTTGGATTGTTTGAAGTAAAAGAATAGGTCTATAGCGCATCTATGACTTATGTTCTCTGACTGTGGCTATTGATATATGAATCACGGTAAATTGATATTGTATTTAAATCTAAGTATTCATTCTTTCTTATTCTTATTCAGATATATTTATACTTACTTGCAGGAACTTCGGATACAACAGAAAATGACAAGCCTCTTCCTAGTCCGAAACCTCATGATCTTTTTAGGTGCGTATCTAACAAGTTATATCATGGAGTGTGAACACGACTAAGACCATAGATACTGAATTACTTTTTATATAACAACAGGGGCACTTATTAGCAATATTATTGTCCTTGACTATAGAATTAGAATGCTATGCATGCTCTCTCGTAAAGTACTGGGTCGCCCCCAAACCATTGGATGACTGCCATGGGTTTGACATATAAAATTTATGTGTATTTATATTTAACTAGCCGTCCCCGCCCGCCCGCTTTGCTGGGCGAATTGTAAAGGATAGACGAATATGAACTATCCACATAAATTTGAAAAAAAATGGTAAAGGGTTGATGGAATTCAAAAAATGAATAGCATAAAACCTTCTACAATTAATTCCGCGTCGAATGGTCATGGTATTATGCCGATCGGTCCAGTAGTTTTCAAGTTTATCGATAACAAAGAAAAAAAAAGTTGCTTATATATATATACATTGAATGACCAAAAAGTGTCATTTTAGTAAATTAAAATCTTTAAAAAAAATATTGTGCCAGACCAGCGGGGTTAGAACGCTCTAGACCAATCACAATGAAGCGAGACGATCATTCAAATCGTTTTTGTGACTTGCATTCTTACCCCGCTGGTAGATTTTCTACATTGTCCTAGTACTGCCAAAGCCCAAAATAACTAGTTCCGTGTACAATAGTAATTATCATATACATTTGAATATTAATATCGAACTTGTGTTTTATTTTCATAATAAAGTGGTTTGTGCTATCAAAAATATATATTTTTATTGATAAATGAAAGAAATCGCATAACTTAAGCATCATAAGTGAGATTATATGATTTCCACCCAGGAGTCCTGCGATGTCGCCCAAACGCTCACCTGCGCCCGCGCCGCCGCCGCCGCCGCCCGCGCATCCGACACTGCCCACCGCCAGCCCGCTACATCACGAGAGGTAACAGCAAGCCTACCACACATCCTAGACACAGTTCTAGTAGTCTCGGGTGGTGTCAGTTGTACTCAAACGTCACGATGTCTTTCACTAATGCCCCACATTGGATAAGGTTAACGAAATTTCTTCCTAATATGCACAGAATAGGTCAGTAACGCATCATTGATATTACCCTGGACAGTGGGTGAAACCTACCATCAAGTCAACGAGCTCATTTGTCGACATCTTTAATATAATACATGTGGTCCATCAAGCCGGATAAAGATTGTAATGTGTTATTATCAAAATTTCAGACCACCAACGTTCAGTTTTCCTTCGGCAACATCCCCCTCGTCTCTACCGCAATGTGAGTATACACATTCGTTTAGTATAAAACTCAATCAAATTACATTTATCCAAATCATAGACAATAGATAAATAGAATATCCATAGACAAAAATAAAAAAAGATAGTATGATCAATATGTTGCAGATATACAATGTGCCCTTGAATGAATTAATGTGTACATTATAAAGAACGTTTTATAGACAATGTCTTGCTATCGGGACATTTAGATCCCGAAAAAATAAAAAAAAATGCTTCGGTTGGGAAGACGACAGATTGACCGTTTACTTACTGTAAATAATAATGATCTGTGAAACAGATACAGAAATGTGTCTGCTCCACTAGGGGACTCGGGAATTATAAGATGTCACATCAGAAATATGGAACAATTATTCTATCAATGAATACTGGTTAATAATTACGAAATAATACACTAGCATTATGAGTAAGCGATGATCAGTGAAACAGACACAGAAATGTGTCTGCCCCATTCCCATAGGAGATTTAACACGTTCACGCCGGCGCGTACCACCGGTGGCTCGCACTAGACTGTCTCATCGGGCGGCGCGTACCACCGGTGGCTCGCACTAGACTGTCTCATCGGGCGGCGTGTACCACCGGTGGCTCGCACTAGACTGTCTCATCGGGCGGCGCGGACCACCGGTGGTGCGCATTCGATTATGCTATTAGACAATGAATGAAAAAATAAATAATGAAAAAATTAAAAAAACATTCTGACCACCTTTCTAGTTTTACTTACTAGCAGAAATCTGTGGTCAGGATGAAAAAACGGTATGTATTACACAACCTGCACCAAGCACGTGATAAGCACTCACTGTACTACTGAGCAAACATACAACGCTTTTGGGGGTATGAACAGGCAAAAATCGCGCGCCGCCAGATGAAGCGCGTCATTAATATGAGCGCCGCCTCACAGCAAACCTAATGAAAATCAGCGCCGGCGTGAACGTGTTAATATATAGAGTGGCAAGACCTAGAATTAGATTTAAAACTAAATTATCAACACGATTTGTTTGCGTGTAAGGGTCTTCTCTCAGAGACTCAGTAACATTACACGTACTTTAGTTATGTTGTACAATGTATGTTTTGTGTAATTATATTTCTTTAAACAAAAAAAAAATAACGCAATGTGTTGCCAGGTGAGTCAAGTTCGTGCGGGACGCCGCCCCCCCTCCCGCCCAGAAGGAGGCGGGACTCCGCTGCCACGCCCACTTTACATCACGTAAGTAATCGAAGTTTTTTTTCGAAAGAAAATGGATCTATTTTAAAGGAGATGAAACATTACACATTTTTTAATTTGTTCATAGGTTTCTTTTATTTATTTGCATTTATTAGAAGGAAGATTTTTTATGTCAGATATCGACAGACGAGCATGAGGTTCACTTGATGGTAGGTGATACCTCAGCCACAGAACATCAGTCAATGATGCGCTGTCGACCATTTTTTTAATTTAAGCATTTAAAAATCCATAGATTGAAACCGAAACGCGCAATATGCACTTCACGGTTTTCCCATCTATGAACGTGATTCGTTACCCGGTCGGAATTTCGATATTCCTCTCACACGATCAATGCACGAAGTTACCAGACGTGGGAAAGACATGCTTACAGAAAATTATAAACATGCCGTCTCGGTGGGATTCGAACCCATGATCCATCGATGCGCACGGCAGGTGTTCTACCGAACACAATCATTTATTGATATTCTGTGGCTGTGGTATCACCTACCATCAAGTGAAACTCATGCTCGTCTGTTGATATCTAACATTAAAAAACTTTAAAATAATACATTGCAGCGCCCTCTACGGGTCAAAAGCTGTACTTTTTGCTGCTACTTTTTCAATAGTTTGTATGGGCTTCTATGTATATCTATGTGAACTCCCGGTGTCAGGGCTCGTGGGACAGCTCGCCGACGGCGCTGCCGGCGCGCGGCTGCAGCCCGCCCCCGCTCCCGCCGCGCCCGCCGCCCGCGCCCGAGCTGCTGCGGCCGCAGAGCTCGGCGCTGCTGCAGCGGCGGCACCACAGCGCCGGGTCAGTGTGTCCCGCTCGTACCTGCCTATTTGAAATCAAATGATATTCATTTGTGACAAACAAAAACACATAAGAAGACATTTTACAAACAAAAGTGTGACATAAAGGGCCTCAATTCAGCATTTTGCTGGCTGTTAACAACCAGCGCTGATCTTCCGTTGGGGCCTCTCGGTTACGTCACGGCACACAATATATGTATATCAACTACACCCTAGTAACTGAATATAAATTAACTATAAGTACATACTGAAACCAGAAAAATAAATAAGCAAAAACATTTTTTTGCCTTCGTCGATGGATACTCAAAAACTACTGGGCCTATTTTCAAAATTCTTTCACCAATATAAAGCTACATTATTCGAGACTATTATTTCCTACATTACACCCTTGCGAAGCCTGGGTGTGTTACTAGTGGGCTTATAGTTGCAAATTATTATAAAATTATCCAATTATCAGAAAATCCGTATTATATTAAAAAGCTCATCGTGTATCATCTTAAAATAATGATCTGTATGGTTACCAGGCTAGCCCCCCGACTGCCGCCGAAGCCCCCTCCGCCGGCGGTGGCGCCCCGCACTTAGCCCCCCGCCCGCCATCCGCGGACACCGGACTCCATCCTACTGGGAATTACCTTACTGCGAGTGGAAGTCGGAAGGTATTACTCTGATTTGAAATCTTACTGCGAAGAATGTCACTAAATTGTCACTGTCATCAAAATTGACGAATAGTTTTTTAATAATAATAATAACATTACACATTATACATACATACATTCACTTAAATGTCTGCGCAGTAGCTGTGTGGCAGTGTGCGTGAAATAGGATGCTACTCAGGATATCTGTGACGTCACAGCACTGATTTTCAGTAGCTCCTATTTGACGCTTAACGTCGCGGTGCTTATAAATAACATAAATATTTTTATATATATAAGGTTTTGTCTCATTCGTTCTAATGTTTATTTCGCCGGTTCCGGAGAACTAAATGATAGAATGGTATTTATCATTTTGTTCTCCGGAACCAGCGATTTATATGTTTGAGATCCAAGCACGAACTTGCTAGAAATTATTGGTAAAGTTGTATGATGAAAATTCATTTGAAATTCCAAACAAAATTCAGATTGATGAGTATTTCCTCGTTTGGACCTTTAAAAGAGTCGAGTTTCGCTTCGAAAGTAGCATTTGATTGTATGTAGCAGGTAATGTTTCAAACGATTTGATGGAAAATGCTATTATTATGCTAAAGCATAGGTTAATTTATAATTTTCAGTTTGAAACTTTGTTAAGTGATAAGTATGAAATTTTTAAGCTAACTTCAATTTAAAAAATTTAGGGACAAAATTACCTTAGATATATAGATAATATCGCCATTATTAATATTTGTGATGTGAAATTTTAAATTTCATACTTATCGGATTTTAACTCGATATTATTATGTAAATCAAATCGGAAAGATGATGTCAGCTTTATGCGCGTGCGCTGACTAAACGGTTGAGCTTAGGTCAAACTGATGTACTACAACAAAACTGATGTACTACAACAAAACTGATGTACTACAACAAAACGGCTGTACTACAACAAAACTGATGTACTACAACAAAACTGATGTACTACAACAAAATTGCTGTACTACAACAAAATTGCTGTACTACAACAAAACTGATGTACTATAACAAAATTGCTGTACTACAACAAAACTGATGTACAACAACAAAACTGATGTACTGCAACAAAACTGCTGTACTACAACAAAACTGATGTACTACAACAAAACTGATGTATTACAACAAAACTGATGTACTATAACAAAATGCTGTACAACAACAAAACTGCTCTTAAGTACATCTATAAAAAGTTATTTTGGAAGTACTAGACTTCTTAGGATTGCTATCTATTATACAGTATATAGCGATGAGATTATTGAGTTGAAACCTTAGGGGGCGTCCATTAATTACGTGAGGCGATTAAAGCAAGTTTGACCCCCTCCCACCTGGGATTTGGATGAGATTTGGATCGACCCCCATCACTAAGATCTAGCTAAAAACCTTGTTCTTTTAGCAACTGTGCTCATTTCGTTCACATAACCGCGATAAATATCGACGGGTCCTAAGAACTAAATCGTATCTGCAAATAATCGATTTCACAGATACGATTTTGTTTTTGGGACCCGTCGATATTATGTTGACTTGTCCGTAGAACAAAGTCACATCTGCATGACGCTCTTCTTTAAACTTGACCTTATTCTTAGGGGAAATTAACATCATTCACCATTATTCGACTGCTATCTTTGAAAAAACGATGCGTTTTTTAAATTTTGGATTTTATTAGTAAATTATATAGGTCAGTTTAGCCTTTCAAATACGAAGAAGCAACTTGGTATCATAATCATATCCGACTTTGTTCTACGGATACGTCGATGTGTATTTTAACTCCATAAAGACTGAAACTGTTTATTGTTCATGGCAATATAATAACAGATTCTCGCGTTTTTTTTTTAATATGTTAAATATCGACAGACGAGCGTGAGGTTCACTTGATGGTAGGTGATACCTCAGCAACAGAACATTCAGTCAATGATGCACCGTCGACCTTCTTTTTACTTCGAGCATTCGGAAATCCATAGACTGAAACCGAAACGCTCAATATGCACTGCAGGGTTTATCCATCTATGAAAAAAATACTTGGAATTTGCTGAGACCCACCCTCTCCCCTTCATAAGATTGGGTGATATTCGGCTTGACTCCTTCCTCCTCTAAATGCTTCAAGTAAATAATGGACGCCATCTTATATAAGTAACGACTCCTTGAATCATACAGGCCTATTATAAACTTCACCCATATTCATACATACATTTATTAGCGTGGAATGGTTCCTCTTTTGTTTCTTTCGCCTTAAAGTAATTTAGTATTAGATAGAGCGAGACAAAATATACTTTAACTATTTCATTGAATAAGATCGCTGCTGTATGACAACTTAGTGCAGAATATACTGCTGTGAAAATTACTATATCGGACGTATTCGTTTTGGAAAATATGCAAATATTTGCGAAGAGATACTAATGATATGATGTCATTAATGTTTTTGTATATAAAATTTTATTAAAATGTGTTTAGCCGTTATGTGAATAATGTAACAAACATTTAATAGGTGTAGATTTAGAAATGTACAAATTACCGCATTGTCTTAAGCACAAAGGTCTCCGCACACTGCACTGTAACATTTGTCTAGAATAAAGTCAATGTTTTACGAAATGTCGCCTTTATAAGAAATAAAAAAAAAAAGAAATCCATAAACTGAAATGTGCAATATGCACTTCACGGATTTTTGGTGGCTAACTCCTATTATGATGTAATATTGGTGATTTAAAATCGAAAACTATTATATTGTACATGTTACAGTGTGGTATGCGCAGACCACAATACATGTATTAGTAGTGATAATCCAACATGTACAAATAAAAAAGCGCTTCCATTTTTATTATTTAAGTTCTTCAACATGTGTATGACGAATGCAACCACCTGTCTTAGACTAAACGTAGCGCGCGACATTCCCTCATGGGCGTGATAGAGATGATAACAATTTTTTTTAAATAATGAATACGAATGTGAAGGCTTGACACTGTTTGTCAACTGTCAAATGTCAAGTGTCAATTGGAAGTACGGGTGACAGTTGCGTTGGGATGACAGAATCTATGTTTGATGAAAGTTGCCAGATGAAGAGTTGCGTTGAGAAGTAATTCATTGATTGATCTTTAATTTTGGGGTACTGAGTGCTGTTTTAGTGGTTTTAAAGCCGTAAAACAGGAATCCTTTAATATTATACTCCGCTATAAAATAGTTGAGCCTCCTAGAATTACTTGACATAGGCACAAACTGTTACAAAATCTAAATGATACCCTACAGACCCCTAGGGGTACAGGGGTACACGTACTGAAGTGTAAACTAAATTTTAAATATTTCTAAGTAAGAAGCACTATACCAGTTTTCTAATTGTCTAATATAACATTTGATGTTAATGTATTTTCAAACATAAGATAACCACAGAAGGTTAACTTATAAGTTAAAAGTGGGGCAAAGGGGCGAGTGGAAAAAGTTTGAGGACCTTTGATCTAAACTAGTATTAATATGTTATTTTCATAAATACAAAACGGTGTTAGTAGCATTGGCGTATGCAATAAAGTATATTTGCTCATTTGAGTGTTGACAACAAATTTGAATAGATTAAAGTTAATTTGAGCTTTTAATCACCATAAAACCAGTCTGTATCACTATCTTAGAGCAGCACTATTACCTACCTTTGTGAGAGAACGTGATAGCGCGATAAAACATGAATAGAGCTGTCTCACTATCAACAAGAACGCCTGAACTCATAATGCTCTAACAAGGAGCCCCATACACGTGTAGATCGGCGATTTCAATGGTTTTTGGTGGTAGAGGGGCCCAAGGGTACAACAACCACCAAATATTAGGGTCAACTGGGCCCTCGTTAAAAATATATTAATGATCAAAGTTGGATAGGTGATTTATATACTAGAAAAATCCCATTCAAATCGCTAGCTGCCCGTAGCCAACAACGAAAAATAACATAATAAAATAGCGTAATATTATGAAAAATAATAATTTAACGCAATGACCTATGCAACTTTGGTCCTTAATATGTTTAACGAGGGCTCAGTTGACCCTAATATTTTGTGGTTGTTATGCTATATGACCCATCTATAACCCCTCCAAAAACTGTTGAAATCCCCGACCCACACATCTGAGGGTCTCCTTGTTAGAGCATTATGCAGGCGTTCTTGTTGATGGAGTGAGACAGCGCTATACGTGTTGTATCGCGCTGTAAGAGATGGCGGTACGGCAGATATCGGAGTTACTATACCTTCAGTGCCCATAAGCGAATGCCGTAGACAATGATTGAACCTTCTCCAGTACAATTCGCCTTAATACCGTAAGCAATTTAGTGCAGGGTAACTAAATAAAAAGTTAATTTTTTAACATAATTTACTTACTGATAGAAATATAATATTTTTATTTCTTGGTATTGCCTAAACTGTTGCGGATGAAAGTATGATATTAAACAAAAAATTATTATTGAGTATTGAGTTAACTGTTATTGAGTATTAAAATCAACCTTTTGCTAGTGCAAAGGGTTAAAAGAGGGGAAATTAAAGTTAGAATATTCAGTCAGATGCGCAAGCGCAAACATCTTGAGAGTATTCTCTCATCTATATGTAAATTCAATTGATGTTTCATAACTAAACGTTAGTCGACATGAGGATACATTTTGTCGAAATTTGCCTAGGCTTTCCTTATTTTCCCATGCATGCATAATACAAAATATTTATTAAATTAAGATTTAGGACGAATTAGTGGACAGCGCTTAGTCCGGCCGAAAGCAATTTGGCCGTCCTCTCTCCCGAACATGACTTAATTGTGATACTAATGTGTTTTAGTGAGCAGTTTATTGCGTAGAGTAGTTTGGTATATGTGTATTAGTTATACAAATACTTGATAGTTCTTGAGCGAAAAGTTTAGAGTAAGAATATATGACCATGTGCAAATTATAATCCGATCCATGGAACCCTGAAAGACACAAACAAAAATATGAGCATGGGTTACTTAAGGGGATTTGATACGTGACGGTTCAGGTGATAACGTTGATAAAGATGGCTGAAGATAAACGACCGAGAAATAATACCATGTTTCGGTCAAAGTCAGCCTGTCTTAAAGTGTAATAAGGGACAATTCTCGTCACTGTTAACTTCTGTCTAGGTGAATAGCCATCTTGTAATCATAAACTTTATAGTCCTTAAAATGCATAATAAAGACAAAAGAAAGCCCCGAGACATTCGAGAGAGTAAGATTCCGATGTTTAAATATTCTGTGTATGAATGGGAATATTCCACTGTGTATGAAATACCTGTAGCGTTTGGCAAATATTTTACACGCTCGCGATATTTATTATATTAAAACAGTTCTGAATGTGATGATTTTGTATTAACAAATACACATTTACTCTTATTATGGTATGTTTGCCGCATGTTAATAATCTGTCAGAAGCTGCCAAATAAGCTGGATGTAGTGTTAGTCTGTGGTAAAACCATAGACATAGAGAATGGACTGAGCCCTTCATATCCAGTTGTAAAGTAAATGCGTGTTGAAAAGTGTGAGGGAGGCGAAACGATGGTGCGGCTAGTAGTTGTCCATTAGGTATTGGTTGCACAATTGCTTTCTCTTTTAGAGAGTGATAAATTTCATGCGATTGTTCAGTTCATTTCCATGTCTATGGTTCAAATAGATTACGTCGCTGACATAATGTAAGTTATTATTAAATTGTATAAAATTATATTAGTTGGTGTTATTGTACAAAAATGTGTATGTTGTACATAAAGCTTTTTTTTTAGAAAAAAAACCGCCATCGTAGTTTTAAATTTAGCCCACAAGGTGGCAGTAGGATTTTTAAGCTTGAATTAGGTTGACCGCTGTCTGTGGCCAATGTAAGATGGCGGCCAACCCGCGCTTGGCTATAATGTGACAGGAGTGACCATAGACTATTTCGTGAGGTTTTATTTTTTTATCGAGCAATGACAAATGTTGATTTTTATTTTAGTTGCGTAAGTAGTTTTTATATTGGAGTTTTATAAGCGGCCCGGTCGTAGTCTATGGTCATTTTTGGGAAGACCATTTGTAAAAATGAGTACCTATAGGTGTAAATATAAATTATGCGAATGATGTAGAAAATATTCATATTATATACACAGTTATAAATTATGTTGTTTTATTATATATATACCTATCTAAAAGACTTCGCAAACTTTTTTTATCTAATTATAGACTTGTTTGACCACCATACCACCTGATGGTAAGTGGTGATGAGGTCAGTGTGGTAAATCACAACTATCTCGAGGGTGGGTGGCGCTCGAATCCCGCCGAGACAACATGTTTAAAAATTTCTATAACCATGTCTTCCCCACGTCTGGACATTAAACGGGTGGGAGGCTTATCGAAATTCCGAACGGGTAACGAACCACCGTTCATAGATGGGAAATCTGTATGTTGAGAGAGAAAGAAGTTTATTAGCTGCACAAACAATACACATCAACAAAGATTATTTGTAATACTAAACTTAAAAATACTAAAAATCTAATAAATGTTAGGTATAAGGCCACAGTTTCACCATTCAACCTCACGGCAGAAACTTACCACGCTAAGTTCTGTGGCTGGGAACCTAAAAAAACCCCCTCACCCCAAAAGCCGCCATAATGGGGCCCACGGGATCGCGATAGCGTACTGCCGCGAGCACCCAGCGGTCAGGCCAAACGGCCCCCTCCTCGTCCCGCTTGTGCATCCTTCCCATGCTCAACATGGGAGGAGTCCGCGGAACGACTTTTTAGTCAAACTTGTTGACTCACCTTCATTAATTTCATTCATCTTTTTTTTAAAGTTTTCTAATACTTTAGAAGGTTCTTACGGAAAGGAAAGCTAAAAAAATTACAAGGAAAATTGAATAATTTCAGAAAATTTAATAGAAAAAAAGATCTTTAAATATACCTATGGACAAATTGAGTTATTAGTACTGTGATGAGAGATTTGGTCTCATTTTCATTAGTATGACCGTGCGAAGCCGGGGCGGGCAGCTAGTTTTAAATAAAATCAACTTCATATTTCACTGTTTATTTCTTAAACAATAATGTCACACATCGTAGAACTGATGTCTATAACATTATAATCGAATTACTAATTAATATTCACGAAGACAACTGTCTCGGTCAAACTGTCGCATTCAAATTATGCTTAAACTGTTCGTCTCTATTCAATACTTTATTTTTGAATGGGATAGATATAATGAATGCTTCAGTTAATCAATACTATCATAGAAAATAGATGTACCTACATAGAAGAACAGGCCCATACAAACTTTTGGCACAGAAAAATTAGTTCTTTTTTGACCTGTAGAGCGCGCGGCAATGTGTCGGTGTGACACATACAATATCTGAGCAGTCCGCTGACTCCTCCCCTCCCGCTGTCTCGCTCGCTGGGTGCGAGAGAGTGCGCGCTATGACTCCAGCGTCAGAGTGTCGTCCACGTCCGTACACTAGCAGCGCCAAGGTGGCTGGGGACAGAACTATTCTTACCCCAGATAAACCGTGGCAAGCGCGCCTATAAGGCCTGTTCTTCCTTGTACATCTATGTTCTATAATACGATCGACAGAATACTGAAATTGTAATCAAAGTTGAAAGCGACATACGTATAGGATATAAAAGGCAGAAATATTTTAAGTAGCTCCCAACATGATTACTAATTTAGTATTCCATCCATTATCTAAGTTTCACATGATTTATAACAGGGTTGCATTAGTGCAAATTCTCATGGTTATACTATGGCCCAAAATCTCATGGTTATACTAAGGCTCGAAATTCCAAGACGTGACTCAGGTTTGAATCTTGTTTTGAGACTTGTCAAATCATTTTTTCTCTATAGAGATTTGACATTTTGACAGTTCTCAATAATATATTTTGATTTGAGTAACGTCTTGGAATATATGCCTAAATGTAACTACGCTATCAGTGTAAAGTGGTTTAACAATGATTGAAATATGGATATTTACAGTTTACTAGTGATGTGCCGGATATCCGAGGGAGAAGATAGATCAGTATCTTTTACCTTACTAATTTGCAATACACAGATGAAGTTCTATATATAGGTGATTAGGTGACAATGAAAAGTTTAATTCATTCAGATTTATTTTATTTCTTAAAATCAAATTTTGACACCTTTATATTGCAAACTTAATAAATAAATATATTGAAGGTCACGCGCATCGATTCCAATTGAGTGAGAAAGTTAAGATCCGTCTCTGCGGATCTTGACACCAAATATCTGTATTCGGATCCGTATCCGATATACTATACATTTTAACGATCCGACACATCACTACACTTTACATATAAACAGACTAGAAATATTCGCTGAACTCAACATCACACATTAGCTTCACAATATTTGTTAGTGCGATTAGAAATTAAATATTTGACAATTGATTATGTTCTAGTGAAGCCTAAATATGCTCTGTCTCTGTTGATGATAGGCAAAATTGCTGATTCTCTATAAATGAAAGATTTCATTGGTGCAGTTTGGCCTTATCTGAACAGCAATTACTTACTTATATTAATTTCACTTTAGTATTAAAAATAATTAAAGATTTATGGAGGAAGGGAAGATGTGTTCTTTCTCCAACCTAAAGGCAGGATCTTCGACCAGTCGAACCACTGACTGGCCGGACCTAAGGCTCCAGTGGTTGATGTCGAGATGTTGTATATATGTACATAATATACTCAGCGCTCCGAAACATTTATATAGCGCGATTCAGGATAAGACGTCTTCGTATTGATTCTTGTAGCGGATTATAGATTAATTATTAATATGTGTCCTTCTAAAGTTATGAAAATGACAGAGACGGAACATCTTTGAGCTGTTTTACAAAACATAATTGAGATAATATGCCTGGAACTGATGCGTCACATGAAAACATCTGTCTTAAAACATTTGGGTAAAAAAATAGTTTTTTGTCTTTCATAATATCGTTTTTTTCATTTTAAATTATAAGATGAACCACTTTCGTACCATACAAAACTTTTATTTCCTTGAGGCTCATATGACGTATACTACGCTCAACTCAAGTCGTTCTCTAGTCTTGAGAACTATCGAAATGTCAAATGTGCATAGACTTTTTATTCGACAATACTCAAAACTAAATTTAAAGTTGAACTATGCCTTGATTAAGGGCTATTATTGTTATTTTTACTTGCATCTATCGACGTGGAGTGCAGTGAGGCAGAACTGGCTATATGATGACGTCATTGCAATAATATTTACATGGATATCCTAAAATAAGGTTACGCTACTTGGGGTTCGTGTTTCAAGACGTGACTCAAGTCTGGAACCAATTTTGAAAACTGAACTTTGTCGTTTCCTTCGTCTGCAGTTAAATATTTCAATAAATTAATATATCTGAATAATAGTTATGTATTACAAACAACGGTTTTTTAATACAGGTAAAGATGTATAAAAGCTGCATTTTGAACCCGAAACATTGGTCTTTCAAGCCGGATTCGTTTTGATAAATTTTAAATGTAGATTCAATCTTGAGTCATGTCTTGTAAGACGGGCTTAGTACTAGTCCGGATGGGTTTACCGCAGTCGGCCGGCAAGCAGACGGAACAGGTAGTAGCCGGTGGCTGCCTGGAACACGCGATGCACCCAGTACAACCTGACAACGATATAACATATCAGAACAGTATACATTTGTACATATACACCTGTTGAGTTTGTACCCACGTGGAATCAGTGGAATTCGAAAGCACTTGTGGGCGGTTACATATATAATTTGTATCTGAGAGCGGAAGGTTGCCTGTTGAGTTAATTTTCAGCGTGTGTCAGGTTACCTGTAGAGTTACTCTCCGCGTGCAGCAGGTTGTCTATGCAGAATGTCTCCACGCGCAGTAGGTTACCTGTTGAGTTAGTCTCCGTGTGCAAGTTACCTGTTACTCTTTTGGATGTGCATTTTACCTGTTGCTATTCAGGACATGCAGCAGATTACCTATTCAGTTTGCTTCGCGCGTGCGGCAAGGAGTCAAGCGTGTCCTTAAGGATGAAGCGTCGTATCCCGAGCATGTATGCGCCGATGTACGCCTCCCAGCTGAAGTTTGGCGGCCATGCTGGGAACACAGCGCAGTCTTTCGCCCGCGCAGCCTCGCTGTGCAGAGCCTCCAGCTCGTTTACACTAAACTGCCACTCGTGGTTCGCGAAGTATTCGCCCGTCGCCGCCGCCATCTTGAAGCGACGAGCTATCTTCATCATGCTGTTGGAAATTCAATTTAAATGATGATAATCATCATAGAAACATAGAATATTTACCTGAGTTTTAATATAAAAATGTTTATTTTAAGGAGACTATATGAGTGGCTTATATACCTACTTGAAATTAAGATATTTACGAGTGTCATATGAGTTCCTTGGCAAGTCTAATGATGATAATGATGAGCGGGAATTAGAATCTGAATGCCCTGCACGAGGCTATATTTTGTTTATAATTTATTTCACAAGTATGCAATAACCATCAGATTATTATAGTCTAGCAGAAACCATCAGTGGTTTAAAAATTGTAACTTATCTTCAACCTGGTAAGATGTACGAGTAAAACAGCCAAAATTCAGAATCTCTGTTAAAACTCATGTACGTATGTAAGTACTTATAAGTTATATTATAGTTTGATCTGCAGTTCAATTTATCACAAGATAGCCAATTTTCTAAAACGATCTCAGTAGGTATTTTTTCATAAAATGATAGACAGTAAGTTCTTCGTTGGTTGGATACGTCTTGCTAAAATTTGAAAATACTATAAATACCCTTAGATTATTTATATAAATACCCATAAGTCGCCCATCTCAATCCTGGCGCTGCCAATCATACAAAAGACATATTAAAATGTAATAAAAAAGTTTTACTTACATGGGCTTGCGTCCTTGCGCTCGTAACACGAGGTCGTAGAGGAAGGCTGGCAGGAAGTGGCAACTCAGCTCCCAGAAGGTGTTCAGCACACGTGATTCCGTGAACGAAAAGTTTGGATACCACATCACATATCTAGAGAAGAAGACTTATTTTTGACGGGCTCATTGGCGCGTTCGGTGAACACCTGCCGTGCACACCGATGCTGATGGGTCATGGGTTTGAATCTCACAGGAACGACATGTTTATAATTTTCTGTAAGCATGTCCCCACGTCTGGTAATTTCGGGCATTGAACGGGTGGGAGGAATATCTAAATTCCGGCCGGGTAACAAACCACCGTTAATAGATAGAAAAACCTTGAAGTGCATATTGCGCGAGTCGGTTTCAGTCTATGGATTTCCAAATGCTCGAAGTTAAATGAAGTTCAAAAGCGCATTATTGACTAATTTTCTGTGGCTGGGTTATCACCTACCATCAACTGAACCTCATGCTCGTCTATCGATAACTAACATAAAAAAATAGTTGTTCCCATCTAAATCAGGCAGATTTTATATCGAGCTATATTTATGAACACTAAAACTCAGAAATAAAGTAGAAAGAAAATTAACAAAATTGTCTTAGTTCTTTCACAAAAATTAAAACGTACGTATTTACATTAACATTCTGGGTTTCATTCAAAATAGCATTCATAACATTTTGGGTTTCCTTCAAAATGGCATTCATAACATTCTGGGTTTCATTCAAAATGGCATTCATAACATTCTGGGTTTCATTCAAAATGGCATTCATAACATTCTGGGTATCATTTAAAATGGTACTGAGTGCCAATAAATTGCCACCCTGAAAAATACTCACTTGGTAGGATTTTCGCGGGCCCATTTGACGCAGAGACGGGTGAAGTGGCCCCACTGGAGGGGGTTGATTGACCCCGAAGTCACGTTGTATACGGGACAGTGACCCGGCCTGCCATACAATAGCATATAATGCCCGGTTTCTATATTAAGGTAGGTTTGCATTTGCGTAGATTTGCCTAAGTAACATTTCTTTTAAAATATGTATGACATAGCAACATATTTATGGTCTTGGTGATTACCATAACATAACCATTCAATTGAATATAGAGTTTAGTTACTCCACCGGGAATAACTGAATCATCACATAACAGGGAATATATGAGTAGGGAGTGACATGGTATCCCGCTCTGATTTTTTTATGGAATATAGAAAATGGGCTGATGGCTCACTCGATGAATAGCTGCCCATAACATCTGGTCTTGCAGTTGCTGGCCTTTAAGAGAGGAGTAGGCTTTTTTAAACTTCCTTAAGTCCGGATTTGCTTGAAAGAAGAAATAAAAATTCTCATGAAACAATACAGCTTCCAGCAGGCCGTACTCGCCTGGTACTCACCGCTTGCAGGCCTGCCTCCAGGCCGCTAGGATGCAGCAGTTGACTAGAGTGTCCACAGGCACGAGATCTACCACGTAGCGCTCTCGGCAGTAGCCTGACCGGTAGGTGCCGCGAGATATCTCCATTACAATACCTGGATAACAAACAATACATCTCTCACTCAGTCGTGCTCTCCTGGTACTTCAATCTAGATTTCACGTTAGTCAAAAAAAAATTTGTTGCGGTCACCGGCAGACTGAAATGTGACAGCTATCTGATTTGGAATTTCACAAAGATGCACTTTTTGTACCAATAATGAATTATAAAAGCTTATTTGTAATAATTGATGTCCACTGCAAATCAGGAGCATACTAGACAGTATAGAATAGAAGTGGGAAAATAGCATATTCAAAAAGAAGGTACGAAGTTCGCCGGGTCAGTCAGTTTCTCATAAAATAACAGCAAGTCGTTAGTGCTAGGGTAGGGCAACTGATAAAAAAATATACATATGTAATATGTATATTACCAGTTACTCCATACACGTTGTCGATCCAGCCAGGGTAAGGTTCCTGGAAGGCTGCCGTTACTGAAACAAACATACATACAGTACATTTAACATATAATAATAATACAGTATAGCATACATAAAAATATAAAAAAATCAGGCAGTCTTAGAACTTATAACTAAGATTCTAAACTATGTGTTTTGGTGTCAGCCTATGGATTTCCGAATGCTCGAGGTAAATAGTAGGTCGATAACGCATCATTGACTGATGTTCTGTGGCTGAGGTATCACCTACCATCAAGTGAACCTCATGCTCGTCTGTCGATATCTGACATTAAAAATAAAAAAGCAAAAGAATATAGAAATTAAACTCATTGAAGCAAAACTCCATAACATCTTCAACTTGTTAGATAGTGTATATGTTAACTGAAATCGATAGAACCATTACGCTGGAATAATAAAATAATTATTAGACTCGTATTGATCCTTGAGAAATACCTGCGTCTGGCACCTGACGTTTCACAAAGCAATGAAATATTAATTACTAGCAACGCGCCCCGGATTCACACGGGTGCAGTGTAGATGTACTATACACAACCAATAGCATAATACAATAGCTACATTATCAGCGAGTAACATACTCGTATTATGTTACTCACTGATAATGTAGCTTTCTATTGGTGAAATAATTTTTTAAATCGGTCTAGTAGTTTAAGTTTGAGTTTATTCATAACATACAAAAATTCAAATCTTTCCTCTTTATAATATTAGTATAGATTATTAAATATTATTATATTATTGTGGGGCGGGGATTTCAATGGTTTTTGATGGTAGAGGGACCCAAGGGTATAACAACCACCAAATATTAGGATCAACTGAGCCCTCGTTAAAAAATATTAAGGACCAAAGTTGGATAGGTAATATACTCGTATATTACTAGTCGTTTGTTTGTTTGTTACGATTTTACTCAAAACATACTCTTTCCCAACACAATACATTTCTAATATTTCTTCGCCTCTATTACTGTTAGTTCCTAAATTATTAAATACAAGCGATCCGCCCCGGCTTCGCACAGGTGCAATGCAGATGTTACTTCGCTAATATGCTCGCTATAATTCAAAAACTACTGGACCGATTTTAAAAATTCTTTCGCCAATAGAAAGCTACATTACTTATCAGCGAGTAACATAGGCTTTTGTGTATAGTACATCTAAATTGCACCCGTGTAAAGCCGGGGCGCCTTGCTAGCATATTGTAAAGAGGAAAGATTTGAAGTTTTGGCATGTTTGTAACGAAATCACTCAAAAACTACAACACCGATTTCAAAAATTCTTTCACCATTAGAAGGTACTTCTACATCGAGCCCGTGCGAAGCCGGGGGTATCGCTAGTTGTACATAAGTCTCTTGTACTCACCAATGGATGGTCTGATGATGCAAACGGGCAGCTCGGTGTGAGAATGCACAATGGACTCCGCCAGCGCCTTCGTCAATGTGTATGGGTTTGGATGCTCGCCCTACATACATAAAAATACATACATCTACACTAATCTACACTTCTATACTAATACTATACTAATTTTATGTACCTATAATACATACAAAGATTTGTATTTTTGTATGTTACGAATAAACTCAAAAAGTACTGGACCGATTTTAAAAATTCTTTCACCAATAGAAAGCTACATTATCAGCGAGTAGCATAGGCTTTTGTGTATAGTACATTTACATTGCACCCGTATGAAGCCGAGGCGCGTTGCTAGTATATTGTGAAGAGGTTAATTATTAATAATATTAATATTAAGATTATAATAAATAAATAAATAAATTTTTGGTATGTTTGTAACGAATTAACTAAAAAATTACAAGACCGATTTCAAAAATTCTTTCACAATTAGAATGCTACTTTAACCTTGAGTAATATAGGCTATTATCAGTAGCGTAGTTAGGTGGACAAGGGCCCCGGTGCAAAGAAATAATCGCAATCACCTCCCCTCCGACAATGTTTTTCAGTAACTACACAAAATGATTACTAATCAAGGGCGCTTCCATTATCGGCGTTATAAATTCTCATTTAAAATCTTGAAAAAAAATGAAAATTGTTGGAAGAAATTTTCTAGTTTCAAGAGCTGCCTCCCCCTCTTTCTAAAGCCCAGAGGACCCTCTCTGCTTCGGGGCCCTGGTGCACTGCACCACTTTGCCCTATGATAGCTACGCCACTGGATATAGTATTGTATTTTTATTAGAAATTGAAAGAGGACGCTTAAAGAAGGGGGGGGGAAAGAATATGCATAAAAATAATTTTAAATATTTTTGTCTGTCTGTCTATTTCTACATGATTGGTTGATTTTCATGTAGCTTTGACACATAGATTGATCTTACTCTGGAACAAGATCAAAACCTTGTTTCATCGAAATTGGATGTCGGGAATAAAAGTTATTTTCATTTTAATATCTTGCAGAAGCACAGTTTAATATGAAGCTCATGTGAATACAATATAAGTATTTTAAAGTGCCTTTCTTCTAAATTAAATAAAAAGCCTTACGATTCTTTAATCTTAAGGCTTCTTATTTAACATTTTAGCTTTATTATAACTAGCGATTCACCCCGTGCAATGAAGGCATAAAAAAATTACAGCCTATATAATAGGGTGGAGTGAAAATGTATGAAGGTTTTTTTTTTGTTTTTTTTTGTAAAAGCATAGTGGTAAAAAGCTGCCTATGGATGAATAAATGTTGTATGTCAAATATATTTTAAGTATTATAATGGTGAGAGGTGCCCCAGCATGAAGGAATTTTGAAAAAAACTATAATTTCGTCCATTTTTGACAGCCTTATTAAGATATATATATTCCTTAATAATTCATCAGACTAGTATTTTTTATATAATTTAAAACCTCTATTCTTACGTAATAATAAAAAAAATATATAATCATTTTAGGTTCATGGTGCCCCTCTACCTCTAAAAACCAAAACTAAATGAAGAATTTTGCAGTAAAAATGCAACTGATATTTATGAAATATTTATTTGAAAAATGTTATAAAATAGTAAATCAGGTAGAAAATTCAAGTTAGGTATTGAAAAAGGCATCATCTGACGTGATGACAGTCTGGCCCTGATAAAATCGACACGTTTTTTCTGGAGATTTATTCGCATTTATTCGGCTAAACAATATTTTGTTGTGTTAGTTGATTTTCTACAATAGGTTCTTGATTAGGGGAAAATGCAGTTAGAGGTAAATTATCACAAAAGCTGGTGCTGCTGGTAATAGATGTTTCGTTAACTTGAGAACGGGTCCTGTTCCCGTTTTCATAATTTTCAAAAAGAAAACCTATTTTTTTCGTTATTGATTTTCTGGATCTGTTTTGTTGTAGTTGCATCAATGTCCCAACAATCATTTTTCTCTGATCTATTAAGAAATTAATTTCCTGTTTTCGTATAAGTACGACTGCTTTTTTCACACGTACAATCGACAGCTATTTTACATTACACATTTGCAACTACTGATGTCGAATAACTTTTGGGAATCTTCTTTGAAATTTTATTTATTTTTATTTATTTATAACTTTATTTCACACAGAAGTAATATAATTGAGAAACTTCATTTACAAAAATAAAAGGTACAATAGGTGGTCTTATTGCTAGAGTAGCAATCTCTTTTAGACTACCTTTGGGTGACAGAAATAACTTAAAGAAAATAGGGACGGTGCAAGACATACGTACATGAAAAGGGAATGGGATATTTTATTTTCTCTTTAAAGTTTTCAGGACTTCGACGTCCTTTAAATGGATTCATTAACTTTCTATATTTTTCGTGGTAAGCTCTAATAAATAATTTGCAATACTCTTTTTTTTTAACTGACTGTTGCAAGCGAGGATTTATGCCATATTTCTAAAAATCGAGTCGCAATATTTTCTGACATTTCTTGAACAGTCGGTTCTTTAGATGATTTTAGGCTTTAGGTTCTAACTCTTGCTTGATTAAAATATAGTATTTATTACATTCAAAGTAAGTGGGTAATTAAGAGGAGGGTAATGTTTCGGGCGTGACAAACACGGGACAGTTTGTCATTCGACGAGTCGTAAATTGAGTCATTTTTACTGTGAACCACAAACATACAACTAAATTAAAATCTGTTAAACGTATTTACTACAAATCATAACTAAATTACATAATGATCATCTAATTTACTTAACAAATGTTTCAAAACCATGTTCTCAAAAAACACAGTCACTTTCAATAAAACAAACACTCATTTCCCCCGAGAACGCTTACTTGAGACTGAAACCACATATTATAATTGTTTCAATAACTGTAAATTTTGATTCTTCTAATGATAAAATGTCGTCAGGAATAAAATAAAAATAATTTTAAAGATTTTTTTTATTAAGTTTCACACTATTGAACTTAGACACATTTCGGATTTTTTTCAAAATGTTGTCCTACCGGGGGCACCTTTAAATATAAACTTAGACAAAAAAATTGTTTTCGATTTTTCTTCTTGTGCCTATCACGCAGCTTTTTGCCGGTATGCCATAGCGAATATCAAAAAAAACACACTTCACTCCACCCTACTATATAACTCACTGATAATGTAGCTTTCTATTGGTGAAATAATTTTTAAAATCGGTCCAGTAGTTTTTGAGTTAAATCGTAACAAACAAATCATTCCTCTTTATAATATGTATTTACTAGCAAAACGCCACGGCTTCGCACGGGTGCATTGTTGCAAAAATATTTAATTTGTTTTTTAATATAAAGTTCCTATATCCTTTCTAATACCTCTAAGAATATGTGTACAAAGTTTCATGATAATCGGTTGAGTAGTTTTGGCGTGAAAGCGTTTCAAACAACTCACATTTATAATTTTAGTAGGGATTATTAGAAATTCGTTAGTATACTTACCAGTAGTGACTCAGCTATAAGTTCAACAGTAGTGGGGGGGAGCATCTTGGCGCATCTCACTATGGTGTCTGGTTCATAAGGTGGGGGGTACACGCGCTCCTCTATGTGACTGCGAGGCGCGTTGCTGTACGCGGTGGATACGTGTACTAGGGCCTTTATAAAACACACATACATATTATACATCACGCCTCTTTCCCACTAGGGTAGGCAGAGCCGGATTCAGAGGTGTGGAGACTTTGGGGCAACAAAGGAGTAGAGGCCCCATGGGCCCCAAATTTACCCAACCAGTCACCACAAGTAGCACCCGTTCACGAGTACGACGCATGGTCAGCTATCTATGTATATCCATATTCGAATTTTCATATACCATCCCTAGAGTGAATTATTTACATTTTTTATATGTTAGATATCGACAGACGAGCATGAGATTCACTTCTTGGTAGGTATAGTAGGGGTACCCTAGCCACAGATGATGCGCTGTCGACCTACTTTTTACTTAGAGCATTCGGAAATCCATAGACTGAGAACGAAACGCGCAATGTGCACTTCACTGTTTCTCCATTAGTGGTTCGTTATCCGGTCGGAATTTCGATATCCCCCCCACCCGTTTAATGCCCGATGTTACCATGCTTACAGAAAATTATAAAATGTCGTCCCGGTGGGATTCGAACCCACGACCCATCGATACGCACGGCAGGTGATCTACCGAACGCGCCAACGAGCCCGTCAAATTGTAGATAAGAATAATAACATACGCAACAATAATTTAGCAGCGACATTGGCCTGGCTGAATATGAAATCTACAGATTGTGAAACAATTAAGATAATTGTTATTACCTCAGAGTTAGCAAGATATCTCACACGAATTATTAACTTAATTGACTTGGCATGCAACCTGAGCATTAAAATTGAGATGTTTGCACTATTTAATATTGTAAAAACATAAAAATGTAATATAGTTTAAATTTTGAAATATTTCAAAAAGATATATATTTATTTTTATTTGGATTACACTATGTATAAATTTATGTCGAAATAAAACTATGTAATTATTTCTATCAGGTTAAAAAGAAGTTCTAAAATTAATATAATTAGGTACATATATGTTAGATATCGACAGACGAGCAAGAGGTTCACTTGATGGTAGGTCAATGATGCGCTGTCAACCTACTTTTTACTTAGAGCATTCGGAATCCATAGACTCAGACCGAAACGCGCAATATGCACTTCACGGTTTTTCCATTTATGAACGGTGGTTCGTTACCCGGTTGGTTATTTAGATATTCCTCCCACCCGTATAAGGCCTGAAGTGAGCAGACGGCCTAGCATGACAACCGCGACAAAATTTTGTCGACCGTTTTCTCGTGTTTTAATCGATTATCTCTTTATTTCTTCCGGGTCTAACTTGACAATTACGCTTAAAACTCAACTTTTAAGATCAAAAATAGATATATTTTTCGAACGAGATATCTTTTCTATCAAAATTGTTGATGTCGAGATATAATATATCTCAATATCTTACATCTTAGTTTGTCTTCTCTCGTCCGCGACATATCTCGTGGCGGTCATGCTATGCCGGCTGACATGCCTACAGAAAAATTTAACCATATTCTCTCTGTGACTTACTAGATTTTTTTCAAATTATTAAAAAAAAACAAAAACCAACTTAAAAAAAAAACAAAAACCGACTTATTTTTTTGAAGAATTTGACAAGACGTTCGTTTGAAGATGATCGCGTAACAAACATACACACTGTTAATGCTTCAATGATGACAGTTATAAGAACAGAGACAAAGTCCTCATCAAAAACTTGCTGAAAGGAACCGCAAACCAAAACATTATCTGTGTATATTTTTTTGTTTTTGATAATTATATATAAATTTATATGTGACCACCTCCTACGAAATATGACCTACCAAACAAAAAAAGAAACATCAAAATCCATGCTTAATTGGCGGAATTATCGCGTAACAAGCATACATTCGAATTGAGGACCTCCTCCTTTTTTTGAAGTTGGTTATAAAATGTGACCACGGCGGGATTCGAACTCACTATAGAGTGTACTATCAAATGCGCCAACAAACCCGTCAAACCTTACCTTAAGTAATGGCATATCTCCAGCGAGTTTCAGCAAGGTGGCTGTTCCTTGCACATTAAGCGCTGTAGCGACTTGCAGTGATTCAGTAAAGCGCACGGTGGCCGCTGAATGGAATATTGTATGGACACGTTTCAGCAGCTGCAGTTGCTGAGGAGTCACGCCCAGGTCTGGTGCGGAGACGTCTCCCGTGATCGGATTAAGTTTGTCCAAACGCTCGGGGAATCGCGATCTGATGCGGTCGAAGACCTGTATATAAAAATTATTGTATTAGAAGTTAGAGGTCATTGCCAAGAGTCAGTTTGGGTTGATAGACATCGTATAAGGGTTTATGTGTTTTTTTTATGTCAGATATCGACATTTACAGACAGATAATACAGAAGTGACAGATAGTTCACTTGATGATAGGTATCAGGTAGGTATCAGTCAATGATGCGCTGTCGAGCTAATTTTTATTTCGAGCATTCGGAAATCCATAGACTGAAACCGAAACGCGCAATATGCACTTCACGTTTTTTCCATCTATGAGCGGTGGTTCAGTACCCGTTGTGTCAGTGGCGGATTTACACATTACCAAGGAGTAGGCTATTAACTACCCAGATCCCCCCCCCCCCCACCCCCGTCTACAATTGTCTATTCTTAAATCAATATAAAGTCCGATTACCTACTGGTTCGGGGCTGCGAAGTGAGTGTTTTGCTATAGGATATACAAGTTTGATGTTTCGTTGAATGACATAAAAATGAATTCTTGTTGATGTCCATAAGACACGTAAAAATAAAATTGGCCCCCAAATTTGCCGCCCCTAAAATCTGCCGCCCTAGGCCTACTCAGCCTGCTGGTAAATCCACCACTGCGTTGTGTGTTTAGATTTAAAGATAAGTTACCTAATATTGATAAGTATATAGATGTACATAGACTATGTTACTAGCTGATAATGTAGCTTTGTATTTATGAAAGAATTTTTTAAATCGGTCGAGTAGTTTTTGAGTTATAGCGAGCATATTAGCGAAGTAGCATCTGCATTGCACCCGTGCGAAGCCGGGGCTGATCGCTAGTATTTAAAAATTAAGGAATTAACAGTAATAGAGGCGAAGAAATATTAGAAATGTATTGTGTTGGGAAAGAACTAGTTTGGAAGACAGAAGAACCCCATTGAAGCAATAAATTACTTGCATGATCTAAACAATACGTAACATTCTTGATCAGTCATAAAATAAGTTTTGTTTCAATACTTTTCTTGGTGTAAACATCACATAATAACTTTTATATCCCTCGTATCCATATACAGGACAAATCTTTGTTTTTTATTTTTATTTTTTCGTTTAAATATATATTTTTAATTATTATAGTTAATTATTTAAAGATATCATGTGGAACATGGTGTAATGGTTGCAGCTCCTTACAAACATTTTTTAAAACGAAAAACTTGGCGATTAAAAAGAGTGGCGGCGAGTTTCTTGCCAGTTCTTCTCGTCCGTTCTACGCCCTTGATTTGAGAACTGGCAGTAAATGTAAAATTAGAAGCATTTAATATGTATTTTTTTATTGACGTATAAGTGTACATTATGTTACCTAAATGAATAATTGATTTTGAATTTAATTTGAATACATATATCTCAAGCTTCAATTCCTTCTATACAGGTTGCCTGGAAGAAATTGCTTTGAGCAAAGCCAAATAGGTATAGGTCATGTTTTTAATTTAAAAGTGTTAAATAAATAAAGAAAAACATACCTGATTCTTCAATAGTTCCTTATACCTCTGTTCTACAGACAGGCCTCTCTTCGGCCTCATGAGAATGTATATAGTCTCGATGCCAGGACAACTCCTCAGCAGCTTCTCCAGCAGTGCTTTGCCAACGAAACCTGTTCCGCCTGTGACCAGGATCACAGCGCCCGTGAAGAAGTCCGCTATACCCTCGACGGAACCGTCTAACACCTCACGATTCATGTCCGGGAGAGTTGGATCATTGCCATTCATACTGTCTTCCTTGCTGAAATTTAAACACTTCTTAATATATAGGTGACTGTCCTGGGTTCAAATTCCGGGGAAAATTAGAAAAAAATCGGTCGAGCAGGGGTTAGAAGGCTGATCACTGAATCGAACTGATCAGGAATTCTAAGAAGTAACAGGACATCAGAAGTATGGAACGAGTATTCTATCAATGTGTACTGGTTAATACTAAGGGATACACTTGCTTTAGCAAGCGATGATCAGTGAAGCAGACACCGAAATGTGTCTGCCCCATGCCCCACTAGGGGACTCGGCAATTCACTTTTTAATATGCAAATGAACCTTCAAATACGTTGTATATAGCACAATAAGGTTATTGCAGTGTAAACTTTTTATAGTTTTCACTAAATTTTCTAAGACAGTGTCGTTTTTTAATTTTTTTTACTAATATTATAAAGAGGAAAGATTTGTTTGTTTGTTACGATTAACTCAAAAACTACTCGACCGATTTTAAAAATCAATAGAAAGCTAAGTACATTACGCCGCTCCGAACCAGTAATCGGACTAATATATTAATTTGAGAAAAGACAATTATTGTAGACGGAGGGGTGTTAATAGCTTGGAAATGTGTCAGTGTTCAGAGTCAACAGTGCTAAAAGCGCATTGCTGAAATCAAGAAGAGTATGTACTTAATATTGTCTTTTATTAACGCGAGTATCACACATTTAAATAAAATACTGAAATAAAACACTAGAAATATAATCATGTCCTTAGTCATATATAACTTATACGATTACGTAATTAAATAAGTTATATAAATATACTAGCAATTGCCCCCCAACCCCCTTGTGGGTGGAATTTCGTAAAATCCGTTCTTAGCTGGCCTCTACTCGGCGAAAGGAATATTCCTACCATATTTCAAGTCGCTACGCCTTATGGTTCCAGAGATATCGTGATGAGTGACTATATAGGTGGAAATCTCTTTTATATATATATAAGATAAACACTTATTATATTAAAATCGGAAAAACGGACTTTTGGGCTTGTATGGTAGTCCCGCCACTGTGTTACTGAGTGGTGTTCCAATTCGGAGGTCACCAAATATTGCAGTAGTAATGTCTAGTGTTTCTAATTGTCTTTTTTCTTTTGTTATTGGTATTATTGTGTATTTGGTGATTTTATCTGAATAAAGATTTTCTATTCTATTCTATTCTATTCTTCGTCGTAACTTCAGGCATAGATCGGATGGGAGTAATATCTAAATTCCGACCGGGTAACGAACCCCCATTTATAAGATAGATGGAAAATACCGTGAAGTGCTCGTCTGTCGATATCTAATATAAACAAATATTAATTAAAAGGGGGGTAATAAATAATTGAGGGGTGATACCCCAGCCACAGAACATCAGCCAATGATGCGCTGTTGACCTACTTTTTACTTCAAGCATTCGGAAATCGGATTTTCCATCTATGAACGGTGGTTATAAGGTATTCTATACTAAATAAATTATATGATAATATATAGTATAGTTACTAAAGTATATAGTATAGTTACTCACTCTAAGATGTCCATTTTTATTATTTAAATAGCTGTGCGTTTTGCTTCCTCAATATTAATACCTAAAAATAATTATCAGTTTTAAAATAATAATAAGTAAAATACATATTTCGTTATTTTTTTTTTATTATTTTGGAAAAACTATTGATAGAATTTTACATTTGTTTATATAAAATTGTAAAAATTATCTAAATACATACAGAAATAAATTAATCGCTTTTTAAATTTGCAATAAGTATTTTACATTACAGTACATTATTCTATACTGTAAATTTAATAATACTATTGTAACTCTATCAGTCTGTTACGTTCTTACGGCCAAATTACAGAACCGATTTTAATAAAATTTTGTCTAGAGGTACTGTAAATCTTCAGTAAATTCAAATTCATGAAACATTCCAATTTTCCAGCAACCACCAAATCATTTTATGTAAAAAAAGAAAATAAAAAAAAACTTACGGAAAATACTGGGAAACTTTCCGACCGCACACGCGTATTTAAAAAAATAGGTTTCCAAAAAGTTTAGGATTAAATCATGTTTGTGTTGGAGACTAGTGAGCGTCGCGGAGACACAGCTTTCACTAACACATGCCGCTCACGTAACTGCGAACCGTAATAGTGTGGAAATACACGGGCCGCAGTTCGGAGCGGGCCCGCTTTGTATTATAAACACATCTAAAATTCAAATCACTTGTTCATTTAGGTTCTTATGAAAGTAAAAAAAATTAAATGCTTCTAATTTTACATTTACTGCCAGTTCTCAAATCAAGGGCATAGAACGGACGAGAAGAACTGGCAATAAACTCTCCGCTACTCTTTTTAATCGCCAAGTTTTTAAAACAAAAGATTTGTCCTCTATCAGCAGTAGCCTTGGTAAAAAATGGTGAAATAGGAGAAAAGGGGTAAACGCCATTACACAACAAGAAAAAAATTGCAGATTCATGAAACTTAGGCTAAATGATGCAGAAAAAAACCCAAACAATAAATAAGAATGGAAATAAGTCTATTTGCCGAAAATGACGCATGCCTTTTTGGCTGTTAGCCAACAACATTATATATTATTTTAATATAGAAATTCTAAAGTCTAATAACTAAGGTATATTGGAATTTTGTGTAAACACGAGAGGAACTCTCTACTTCTGGTACGGTATTATTTCCACCTCCTGAATGATCGTGTATAGCTATCTCGTTTTCGAGAATTCTTTAAGAGGCCTGAGCTCCCAGTTTAAAGAAAGTAATGCTGAGTTACTTTACGGCGTCCTATCTAGAAGATGCTATGTACGTCAAAGAATTTCTGCCAAATACAATCCTGACCATTGATAGCAGAATTTTATTTATTTGGTTATCATTAATACTAAAAGCATACATGTTTAATTTCACAACTTGCGCTAGTTACTGTAATGTACTAACTTGTACTTTACGGTCTTTCCATTTAAGTAAAAATAATAAATCGTATTGTAATATTATCACAATGTAATACGACATGAAAATATGCATTGCTTATAGAATAATACACACATGTATTATGTCCCTGGAACTCTATATTTAAGAGCCTTTAAATTTTAATTAAATGTAAGAACGTGACGGCACGATACATTTTATATGACAGTTTGGCTGGTTTTTGAACGCGTCGGCTCGCAATACGATGTCGTGTGTACACAGCATAACGCTTTGTAACATGACGTGACGTCTCATAACGTTGCGTAGCGCGAAGCAGGGTAGCGTCGCGAACGGATATCCGGCTAGCTGAAGGTGCATTTCCTCGAATATGGAACGGGGCTGAAACGGAAGGTGATTTGCGGAGTTTGGAATGGTTTAAGTCGTGCGCGAAAATCTATATTGGTCAAGATGTCATGTGGAACATGGTGTAATGGTTGCCAGCTCCTTACAAACATTTTGTAAAACAAAAAACTTTGCGATTAAAAAGAGTGGCGGAGAGTTTATTGCCAGTTCTTCTCGTCCGTTCTACGCCCTTGATTTGAGAACTGGCAGTAAATGTAAAATTAGAAGCGTTCATTTATTTTTTTAATTGAAGTTCAAAATTTGAATTTGTAACATAAATAAAATTAAGTATTGGTTTGTCGGGGCATAATTCTCTCTCAGGGGTGGATTCTTCATTTATTTATTTACAACATTATATTATTTATATTATATTTATAAATGCTTGTGACAGCATCACCTCACTGAGAGCCACTGAAATTCAGTATTGGGGTCGCATCCTTCCCCAGCGTATACTGAGCGTTCTTCCATTTCGGAGGTCACCTTTTTGCACCAACGTTTATTCAATATATTGTAAATTAAAATACAATAATCAAATTTTATTATTTATGTAATTTTCTAAAAAAATTTTAAAAATCTCCTGAGATCCTCGCGGCGAAACGCATCAATCGGCAGTATGTTTAGCTTCTGTTACAGCAATCAAAAATAAAAAAAATTGATTTGAGCATGTTCATAAAACATGTATATTCTAGTTGAACCAATAAAAAAAAACAAAAACGTAAAAAATAAATCACTAAAGCATCAATAATCAATAAAGTACGCCTCATAAAAAAATAGTTCGAGTTTTCACCCCATTTTGCGATGGTTTTTGGGTCATAAATGGTAATTTTTGAATTTAAAAAAAATATATTTTTGAGGTTCAACTAGAAGCTAATACTATAGAGTCTAGATCATTTGTGTCAAATTTCATAAGAATCGGTTGAGAACTTTTTGAGTTATATTGCCAGCCAGTTTAAAAAAAATAGGTTCGAGAAAATTACGTTTAAAGTTTGGATACACAGAAATTTTATGATTTTAGTGACTAACTAGTCAGAGATTCCTGGGTCATAAAGAAGTCGTTTTTCTTCTTGACATGCTTGACAATATTTTTGTTCTTTTACATGTATCGCCACCCTTGAAATAAGCAGTAACAGAAAAAAAAAATATTTATTCAAAATTACACTTACGATTTGTACCTTTTAACCAACTATATACTCGTATTAGGTATAAGATATATTTGTTTGTTCATCATAATTATAGAATAGAGCAGGTTCAGTCTCAGGTGGTAGCATTATGTACTTTTTAAAGAACTTCTACTTTGTTATTTTTAATGTCTAGGTCTTGTCCTTGTATTAAGTCGTTAGAACAACACCTGTTAAAATACAAAACTTACGAGGTTGTAGTTATCCTTCTTTTCTGAAATCGATACAGTGAATATTCAATTAGCGCTGTCTCGCTGCGAATAGAAGTGAATCGAAATTATAATTTCGTAGGTCGACAGTGCATCATTGACTGGTGTTCTGTGGCTGAGGTATCACCTACCATCAAGTGAACCTCATGCTCGACTGATAGAAAGATGAAGATGAAAGATACCTTTCCAGAGGTTTTGTGGATCCAGGCAGTGTGCGATGCCTGTCGTCATACAAAAACATAAAACAAATACTTTTAGAGGTAGTTTCCGCTATGCTGCATCAAAGTGCTGGAATAACATTCCTCCGCCGTTAAGGAACCTGCATCATGTTAAACTTTTTAAATTAAAACTTAAAAAAATATAAGTGAACATCAAAAGAGCCAGAAAGCACAGACACATAACACTAGCGCTATTTTAAGTATTTCTTTTCTATTTAGGTATTTTATTTTAAGATAAAAATTTTATGTTTATTTATTTTTCTGGTTTCAGTATGTACTTATAGTTAATTTATATTCGGTTACTAGGGTGTAGTTGATATACATATATTGTGTGCCGTGACGTAACCGAGAGGTCCCAACGGAAGATCAGCGCTGGTTAACAGCCAGCAAAATGCTGAGTTGAGGCCCTTTTTGTGACACTTTTGTATGTAAAATGTGTTTTTGTTTGTCACAAATAAATATCATTTCATTTCATTTCAAAAATATGTATTAAACGACCTATATGTTTTGCTTCTTGGAGCATTAAACAGCAGGTAACAATGTTTTGTACGTTGATGGTAACACTGCAGTGTAGATTTCGGGATTCGGCGCTTCAGTTCGAACGCTTGGAATAATAAAGGAGGTCGACAGCACATCAATGATTTCCATTGGAAGAGGGGCCCATAACAACATCATATAATAGAACAGAAGGTTAATTCCTGAAGGCACACATATTTCAAACATAAAATGAATTCCCGAGTCCCCTAGTGGGGCATGGAGCAGACACATTTCTGTGTCTGTTTCACTGATCATCGCTTACTAATAATGTTTGTGTATTATTTAGTAATTATAAACCAGTATATATTGATAAAATACTTGTTCCATATTTCTGATGTCCTGGTACGTCTTAGAATTCCCGAGTCTCGTAGTGAGGCATGGGGCAGACACATATCTGTGTCTGTTTCACTGATCACTTATCTTTACAGGCAGGTAGGTGATCAGCCTTCTATACAATGCCCAACCGTTTTATTTTTTTAATAGTTTCCCCGGAATTCGAACCGAGAACCTCCGGTGCAAAACGCATCGAGCTTACCACTGAGCTACGGAGGCGGTCGAATAGATATGTTACAAACATCTTCAATAATACTTTTCTTACAAGGTAGGTCACCTTTTTAAACACAACCTTAACCTTATTATCCTTACAACCTTTGTCCAAAAGGTAAAAGGTTATGGTTTATCTATAAATACAAAGGTTTGTAGCGACATCTATGATCCGCTACAAGAATCAATACAAAGACGTCTAATCCTGAATCGCGCTATCAAAGTTTCTGTGCGCGCTAAGTACCTATACGAGTATATACAACATCTCGACTACAACCACTGGGGCCTTAGGGCCGGCCAGTCAAGTGGTTCGACTGGTCGAGGATCCTCCCTTTAGGTTGGAGGAAGACCACACCTCCCTTCCTCCAATTTTCCTCCACAGATTATCAATATAATTATATGAAAATCTTGTGTTTGTAGTCGCACTTCTCCGAAACGGCTCGACCAATTTTTATGAATTTTTTTATGTATGTTTTGGTAGATATGAGAATCGATCGTAAAGTATATTTCATACCTTTAGTTGATTAGGGTACCTACAGTTTTTTTTGACAAAAAATTGCATTTTCTTCATGAGTATAGTCATGCGAAGCCGGTTCGGGTAGCTAGTATATACATATATATGCGCCAAACTAAAAAAAAATTACCTACCGCTGAATGAAAACTTCCTGAAAGAAATTAATATCAACTCGTATGCATTTTTTATTTATTTATTACTATGTTAAGTAATAAATTACTCATTATTATTTATTATTGTTGGCTTAATTGTAATACTCGTAGTATAAAGTTTTTACATCATGTATTGTAGAGCTTTATAAAAAAAACTCGGATATTCGCTTATTTTTTTTAGTTTGTTAGGGTTTGATTATATTAAATACTAGCAACGCACCCCGGCTTCACACGGGTGCAATGTAGATGTACTATACACAAAACATAGCCTATGTTACTCGCTGATAATGTAGCTTTCTATTGGTTAAAGAATTTTCAAAATCGGTCCAGTAGTTTTTGAGTTTCATAACATACAAAAATACAAATCTTTCCTCTTTAGAATATTATAGTATAGACTAGTAATATTCCCCGTCGTGTCACGGGTGCATTGTAGATGTACTGTACATGCTTTTATTTTTCGTTGGGAAATCATCAATGATACCCGCTACTCCGGGGGGAGCAACGGGTTATGTCGGACTTTCGCAACCGGACTCCAAAGGGTCAATGACGCATTGACTCTTTGGAGTCCGGCCTACCGACTAAAACCCCACGGTGGCCGTCTTCGGCGCAAGAAATCGGAGGGCCCCGGGGTCTCCAAAGAGGAACTCTCACGGTGCCCCCACGCATGCTCTGCTGCTCACTAGCACTTCTCGGGAAAAAATTGATTATATATTTGGGGCATGGTAAAAATGGTACTCTTATTGAATAACAGTAGCCTAAAGAGAAACTCTTTCATTACGGTGAAGTACTAAAAACAACAAAAAATTGACGAAAAAAAATCGTTGAAGCCTGAAGGATTTAATTTTTTTACCGTTACCTGTGAAATGCCGCCCCCGTTAAAGTGCCGCCCGGGACGGACCGCAACCTCCACCCCTCCCTATGCTACGCCACTGTTATGGAGTTTGGTAACCCCATTAGAGAGGCCTATAGACCAAAAACCAACAGTTGGTCTTCCTCTTGAAGACATTGAGGCACTCTTCCGCAAACCAGTTTAACACACGTTGAGAAATTAGAACCAGTTGTCATATAAATGCGTGTTTCATCATGTTTGATCCAAATTCATAATTTCCACCTAAATACAAGGATTGCTGAATGGCAGCGATGGCCCGTAGTGACGTAACGCGCCTACTTACTAACCGGTCGACGCTAGTGATGTGACAGCTTGTCGATAAAACAGTGTTGAGCAATACTTGAGAAATCAAATTTTTCTATGACCCTAAGATAGAAGTCAATATTAGAAGAGACAATTTTCACAATTTTAAATACGATGTACGATTTAGAACATTTTCAGTTTATGTATAGGTGACTTAAATTTTAAATACTAAAAAAAAAATATTTCACCCGAATAACGATTTAGTTAGATAAGAATAACTTACAATAGATAAGGTAAGACTTATACTAGAATTAAATAATGTATAAACGAAAAATAAAGTACATGACAAATAAATATATATATGTAATATAATAATTAGAAGAAATAAGAATAATTTTCTATATAAGGGAACATATTGTACGTTCTTTGGAGAAAATAAATGATTTAAACGATTTAAAACGCGATTTTATTTATATTATTTATCCCGACGTGTCAGATGCTTTTCAGCAACCGTGGTCTGCCCTGTGACAAGAGGCCGGTACAAATAATAAATCTCGATAATAAGACAATATTATGATTTAAACATAATAATACCCTTTCTTATCGAGTCCGTAGCGCTTTTAAAATAACATCCTGTTTATCGATATCGACTAGTTCGATTATCGATACATGCCGCGCCTAGCGCATAATGTAGTAAGTCCACTTTCACTGACCGCCTTGTTTCCTACTTCGCTAACACTGTGACGTCACACTGTTTACTCACGCACACACTCACACGCTTCAGAAGAACAGGTATATTTAGGAGTTACTCCATTTTGTAAGATATTGACAGACGAGTGTTACATGAAGGTAAGCGACAGTTCAGAAAGGGGGGACGGCCCAGGGCGTCAAATTTGGGGGGATGCTGAGGTCTGGAGTAGGCATGGGTCGTTCGTTCAATCGCAAAGAACTGAATCAATACTGAGCCATTGACAAAATGATCTGATTCGTTCGACCCGTTCAATCAATTCAAGTCTGCGCTAATTTGAAGATCTGTCTACACTCTATATCATCAAGTCTGTGTCATACTTATCTGGATAATCATAATACCCTTAAGGGCCTATCGCTCTATTGTATTTTAGCGAGCGAGACAGAAATGATTACTTGAGATATGTAAAAAAGAGATAGCAGTAGCTTGAACGCGCTTGGAATGAAATAACGTATGTGCCAAAACTAATTCATTACATTACTTTAGAATACTTTATTTGATTAAATAACGGTTTTGGGCAATCTTAAAAACATTGATTCTACACCTTTAAAATCAATTAAATTCAATAACTCTTTGGCGTTATGCCTTGGGATCAGGAATGTTACGGAGCTTCGGTTCCAGTTCCGATCGATTTTTCACCTCCGATTCCGATAAATTAGAATCGGAGGTTATAATCGGAAGTCGAAGCACAGCGGTGGCGGTGGCCGCGGTCAGCACTCTTTGATTTAATTTACTATATTAATTATATTATTTTATTAACATTAATTTACTATATAAAATTTAACAAAATTCGTTTATTTTTATTTTCAACACTGAGGAAGGTGTTTTATTTTTTGAACTGATATGAATGAAACTGATGAATAATGTTTGTAATTTTATTTTAATACATATCTCTCTTTTGCCTTTGCTTCCGATTCCGGTTCTGATTACGGTTCCGACAAATCAAATTTCAAAACTCCGATTCCGAATTCGGTTCCGATAAAACCACATCTGTAACATCCCTACTTGGGATCCAAAAGAGTATAAAAATAGACATAATTTCACATTTTTTTTTCTATCGAGAAAATTTCGTTGAAACATGTTTTCCTTTTGAGCCACACTGCAAAGTATAGTCAAAAAACAAATGCAAAGCTTTCTTATCCATAATCCACAGCCTGAACAAGTTATTTGTAATAGAAAACCGTATTTTTCTCAATATATTTATACAGGATCTCGGATTTAGGGGAGGGCATCCGGGGCAACTATCCCGGGCCTCCACAAAAGAGGGCCTCCACAATGGAGACTTCGGAAAACAAATCTTTCAAATTCCGACGTGTAAACACTAGTAAACATTTCATTTGATATTATATTTCGTTGTTTTACTTTTGTACTTTGTATATGTTTATATTGTTCTCAAATATTTAACCAATTGTTCATTTTATTTGGAAAATAATTTGGGGCCTCCACTCCTTTGAGGCCCCGGGGCCTCCATACTTCTAAATCCGGCCCTGTATTAATATACCAAGATCCTTTAGAATTTTCTTTAGTGGTATCAGAAGTAATGGTGTTCTAAATACAAATTTTGGTACTCAATTTATAAATGCTTATAAAACACTTTTGGTCAATAATTGGACGCTGTTAAGCAATACAGTGTCAACCCACAAAATTATATAAATTTAAATTTTGATACCAATCGCTTCCTTATGAGCTTCAAAAGAAATATATTATATCATTTAAATCGTTTTAATAGCAAAAATTCTTTCACCAATAGAAAGCTACATTATCAGCGAGTAACATAGGTTATTTTTTGTGTATAGTACTTTTATATTGCACCCGTGTGAAGCCGGGGCGCGTTGCTAGTATTTAATAAATATTGACATAAATTTTGCATTCATTGTTTGTGAAACACATAAGTCTTTATTAGTAAAGTGTATTGTGCAATCAGCAATTAATATTATTGTTCACAGTTGGTGTAAAGGTGTTGATAATATATTAAAAGGCAAAAATCCGAATGCTCGAAGTAAAAATTAGATCGACAGCGCATCATTGACTGATGTTCTGTGGCTGGGGTATCACCTACCATCAAGTGAACCTCATGCTCGTCTGTCGATATCTGATAAAAAAAAAAAAAAAAAAAATTGAGCACTTTTTCCAAAACGACTCGATGAAAGTACAGGCTAGGTCATTTTATTTGAAAAAGATTAAAAAATAAAGGATAAAATTTTATATTTTGTTTTCTTTTTATCAGTTTGAATCTGATATTTTAAATATTAACACCAGCCTTTGCCATGACCCAAAAATAAATCAAAATTAGAGAAGGAATTGCTTTTAAAAATGTATGGGATTGACAATAATTGACAACATTAATAATTATTATTACGATTCGTTTCCCATTTTGATTTATTTTTGGCTATAATAAAATTATGACGGGCTCGTTGGCGCGTTCGGTACCTGCCGTACGCACCGATGCGTCATGGGTTCGAATCCCACCGGGAGCACATGCTTATAATTTTCTGTAAGCATGTTTTCCCCACGTCTGGTAACTTCGGGCTTTGATCGGGTAGGAGGAATATCTAAATTCCGACCGGGTAACGAACCACCGTTCATAGATGGAAAAACCGTGAAGTGCATATTGCGCGTTTCTGTTTCAGTCTATGGATTTTCTGAATGCTCCAAGTAAAAATTAGGTTGACCGCGCATCATTGACTGATGTTCTGTGGCTGAGCTATCACCTACCATTAAGTGAACCTCATGCTCATCTGTTATCTGACATAAAAAAAGACTCCGTCCAGCGTGGTTTCTACCAATTTGTAGGTAAATAGCGACATCTATTAGACAGCAGAAAAACAATTTTTGTCCCCCAATTTGGACGACGAGATGCGCATCTGTACCTAATATATTATATTGTATTATCTATGATCTTCAATTCTCTTTGCAAGTTTGATGAATTGTGATAAAGCGCCCTCTATTGACACATAGCATATACTACAACAAAACTTTATTTTTAAGTTAGTGTTATCAATTTTTTAAAATATGCGCCATCTATGGGCAAGTCACATAAATAAAATGTTCTTCAGATATTATATCTAGCAACATCGTATTTAGATTATCTTTATTTATTACGTTTAATTCTTATAAAATAATTTTAGTAGATATTATTGAATTATATTTTAATATTTAATTAATATTACAATTACAGATCAGAGGAACCTCAGCGCCATCTCTTGTCTGTTTGCGATAGCCAGAAATTCGTGGAATATTGTGCAATAAATACCGAAGGAGGTTTAATGTATTATATTTCGACACATAATTGTTTGGTAACACGCTCGTTGCGGGTCCGGTCGGCCTCTATCGTGTCTACATCAACTCGTTTTGAATCACTATAATTAATGTAAAAGAGATTTCATGGCCACATAACATTATTACACAGAATTTAATTCGAATATTTCGCGGTTTCATTTTCAAATTTAGTTCGTAATAATATCTAGTTGAAACTTCAAACATACCGTTTACCACATATTCATATGACTTGTTCTTCCATTTCGTAAATGAAACTAGGCTTAACAGATAAAAAATATTTCTTCAGACTAAAAACGAACTTTGAGGCGCGGCGCAAATTTTTACTTTTTTTTTAACTATGTTGTAATTTCCGGACGTTTTAGAATCCCCTCCCCATTTTCAGGGAATTACAAACGTACAGCAACCATGCTCTTAAAGCCTTCGTGCCACACTTTTTTTCAGTCCAATCGACTTGGCTCGGTGGTTTTTGGGGTCGCTGATGACGAATCTGAGCTCCTAATTTCCAAATTCAAAATGGTAGATAAATATACGAGAAACAGGGCAATTATTATTATGAAAATGTATATTCTTTAATATTTAGGGTCGCTGTTTAATTAATTATGAATGCAATTAATTATGAATAATCAAATCTCCAAAATTTAACAGAGAGGATCCAATATGGCAGATTGAAAAATAAGAAATTGTCAATCGGGTGGCAAATGCGGGCAAAAAGACGTGAAGAAATAATTTTTTTTTCAGCAGAATCATAAATGTTTATTGAAAAACTGTGGTGATCAGTAATTAATGTTTTTGTCTACTTGTACATTTAAATATATTAAAAAATGGCGGAACTACATCTAATATTGCAGAAGCGTCTTTTTTTTAGCATCAGTTACGGTGAACATCGTAACTCAAAAACGGTTCACCTGACATCAGAACGCGATAAGATTATATTAGTATATTACATTGGCTTTGGCCTATTCAAGAATTAGTCTATTCTTACCTTAAAGGCCAGCAACGCATCCTCAAACCCTCTTGTTGCGGATGTCTTTGGGAAATATTCAACTCTGCAAAATTATAAAAATAAACTTGTTGGAGTTGTAATTATAGTATGTTAGCTATATGACCGTCTTCTGTACACATATCTAATGCTGATTATTCTATGTTTATTTTTTTCGTCTACTTTTATTATTTTAAGTCTATTTTAAGTTTTTTTAATGTATTTTGTGTGCAATAAAGTATTTACTTACTTATGTCGAGCTGGAATTTTGTTAATAGAAATCAATGAACACGATAATTAATGACTGCATTAATAAGTCGACAATCGTTTCTGCCATTAGCGTCCACTTAGAACGGTTTGTGCAACCACAAACAAACGATGTCACACTGCATACTAATTACTCTGTAATTTTGACGGCGCGTCTTCCAAAAAAAATATATTGGATAACGAATTACTAAAATTGAAACCGTTACCCTAAAAATAAATAAATTATAGTGGAAATAGTCAGGCAACACAGAGGAAAGGAAAAGTAGAATGTGACCACCATACAAGCCCAAAAGCCCGGGTTGCCTACTTTAACATAATACGTGATTATAATATATTATTATTTAGTAGTATGTAAGGATCGGAGCATATGGAATTCCGTGATCTCTGCCTACCCCAATGGGAAAGAGGCGTGATGTATATGCATATATCTATGTATATTATTTTTTCTCTTTTTATGGTTGCATTTAGAACAAGCCGGGCTTTTGGGCTTGTAAGTTGATCCCGCTAGAAGCTGTTACCTGAGTATAATGTCGAATATCAGCCTTCGATATTCTCAAAGAACCTTTCCCTTCCTTAACCCTATTATTTTCATTAAAGCACACTTTGCACTGTTATTAATACATTTATTTGCTGTAGGTACTTCTTAGAGACATTATATCTAGTTATGTTGTTCTTATTGTTGTTATTGTCTATTTAAATTTTCTAATATTGTCTTTTATTAACGCGAGTATCATACATTTAAATAAAATACTGTATACCGGATTAAAACGCGTTTTTTTTAGGGAATCCTGTCTCCCCGCGACCACGGATGCTGAAAAGCATCCGAAACGTCGGGATAAATAATTTAAACAATATAAATAATAAATCGCGTTTTAATCCGGTATACAGTATTTTATTTAAATATTTAAATTTGTGCTTTCAATTCTTCTTCTTCTTTTTAACATTCAATCTCCTCACGTGGTTGTCTATTGTACTTACTTTTTTTACTGACGGGGTCGTTGGTGCGTTTGGAAGCTACCTTGCGATGGGTTGTGCGTTTGAATCCCGCCGAGATGCGATATTTATAATTTTCTATAAACACGTCTTCCCCACGTCTGGTCACTTCATCAAACTGGTGGGAGGAATATCGAAATTCCAACCGGGTAACGAATCACCGTTCATAAATGGAAAAACCGTAAAGTCAGTCTCAGTCAATTTCTGAATGATCGAAGTAAAAAGTAGGTTGACGGCGCATCACCGACTGATGTTTTGTGTCTGAGGTATCACCTACCATCAAGTGAACCTTATGCTCGTCTGTCGATATCTAACATAAAAAAATATTTTTTCATTTTCATTTCACATGTTTCCACATGTAAATTGATACCGTGCGAAGCCGGAGCGTATTGCTAGTACACAATAAATTACTGACATGTTTCAAAGATTGCATAAGATTCCTGAATTGTTAAGTTTGACCGCTACTACATTCGTGTTGCCATACAACATAAATGTTCACCTTAATTGGCTATAATAACTGACACCATTGTACATATATAAATTTCATGTAAAACCGCGAGGCAAAGTTGTTTTTTTATGTCAGATATAGACAGACGAGCGTGATGCTCATTTATTGGGTGATACCTCAGCCACAGAACATCAGTAAATGATGCGCTTCCGACCTATATTTTCTTCGAGCAATCGAAAATACATAGATTGAAACCGAAACGTGCAATTCATGGCTTTTATGTCTATGAACGGAATTTAGATTTTTTTTTATGTTAGATATCGACAGACGTGCATGAGGTTCACTTGATGGTAGGTAATACCTCAGCCACAGAACATCAGTCAATGATACGCTATCGACCTATTTTTTACTTCGAGCATCCGAAAATATATGGATTGAAACCGAAACGCGTAATGTGCTCTTCACGGTTTTTCTATCTATGAATGGAATTCCGATATTCTTCCCACCCGTTCAATGCCCGAAGTTACCGGACGTGGGGAAGACATGCTTACAGAAAATTATAAACAACGTCCCGGTGGGATTCGAACCCACTACCCATCGGAGCTTACAGCTGGTGTTATACCAAACCCGCCAATAAATCCATTTAAAATCTTGTGTTCCGGGGTACGAACCCGCTTCCGATGCTAAACTCAACCCGCACTTAGCCATGGAGACGGTCATGTCGAAGGTAATGAGTAGGTGTATTACTCAAAGTCAGCCTCAACTACACTCGAGTCACTGACTCAAAGTCTGCCGGTGAGTGCGCGCGTGTGATGTTAACTAAAGAAAACTAAATTTAGTTTTCATAGTTAATATTAGTTCGTGTGTAAGTGATAGTGGAGTGCAGTGAGATTTTCGAATTAAAGGTAAGAGATTTTTTTTATATACATTTATTTGTAAAAAAGCGTTTGATTGATTTAAAAATAATCAATAAGTATTTTAGATTTGAGCAGATATTGCGTTTTAATTATATACAAAACTAAAGAATACATTTGAGATTGTTTTTACATTTACAACTTGTATACATGTTTATATACATATAATATTATTACTAACTAAAGAATATTTGTATTATACTCAATGTCTTATATTAAGTTAAAACTGAAGTATATTATATTAATAAATTTACTTTTTAGAAGATTATATTTTCTAAATACGCTATTTAACCCGACGCGACTCGGACGTTTCGAATGCTTTAGTTTCAGCAAGTGTGGTCACAGGAAGACTTGCTGAAAAGCATTCGAAACGTCGGGATGAATAAAATAAAAGACATCTAATATCATCTTGTAACATTATAATTGGGGCTTTTTGCATATTAGTACACGATTTTGTTAATCATAAATCATAATAGGCATTAAAAAGTGTAATTTCAATTCAAACTGCTGTTACCTTTCAGTCTGTACCTGGCTAACTGCATATGCGTGCTGTAAATGACTTTTCAAAATCATAATCAAAATCAAAAGTTTTTTATTTCAAATAAGTAGGCCTTTGCAGGCTCTTATGAAACGTCTAGTTGCACGGTTCCAAAAAGTGGGTCTCATGGAGAAGAACCGGCAAGAAACTCCATGGACACTCTTTTCAACAATGGTTTAGCTTACAAAGACTCGGTTACAATAGTAATAATCGGCTGAGAAGTTTATATAATGCAAGGTATACAGAGATTCTATAGATTCTATAGATTTTTAAAATATATTGTTAAAATAGGCCTTAATACAAAATTAGAAATTTCTCACTTGAAATACGCGTAACGTGTGTTAATTTAAACGTAATTATTCTTACGAAATATTTTTAAGAGATGGAATAATTAGGCATAATAATTATAACTTTCATTCTGCGAACAGTTATTAATTACTCGATTACAACGACAAAGAGGAGTGCTGTTGTTTGACTTATAGATAATAAGTACGAGTATATTATGTTTTCATATGTTCTTTTGTAACTACTAAACGGATTTATGAAATTTAATAAGTTGTATGTCTCTAGAGTTGTGTTTTATTTTTTTTTTAACTTTCGCGACCGAATGCCAGCCGACCTAGCATGACAACCGCGACAAAATTTTGTCAACGCTCGTGTTTTAATCGATTATCTCTTCATTTCTTCCAGGTCTAACATGACAATTACAATTAAAACTCGACTTTTAATATCAAAAATGGATATATTTGTCGATCGAGATATCTTACATCTTAGTTTGTCTTCTCTCGTCCGCGACATATCTCGTGGCGGTCATGCTAGGCCGGCAGAACTTTAACTAAGTCTGTGCAAAATATCATATTGATCTATACCTCTTTTTTGGTTAAAAAATCTGACATTTGAATACACATTTTTATTGACACAAATTAAGTACCAGATACAGGTATTTAATTGCTTTCACGTGCGTTGTATTTTTTAACGAAAAGCTTTGCAACTTTAGCCTTAACCCAAAATACCGGCAAAGAGGCTGATTACATTATTTTATTTATATATTTTATTTAGAAACTGCTTTTAATTTACATATTGACGGGCTCGTTGGCGCGTTCGGTAGAACACCTGCCGTGCGCATCGATGGGTCGTGGGTTCGAATCCCACCGGGACCACATGTTTATAATTTTCTGTAAGCATGTTCTCCCCACGTCTGGTAACTTCGGCCATTGATGGTGGGAGGAATATCGAAATTCCGACCGGGTAACGAACCACCGTTCATAGATGGAAAAACCGTGAAGTACACATTGCGCGTTTCGGTTTCAGTCTATGGAGTTCCGAATGCTCGAAGTAAAACCTAGGTCGACAGCGCATCATTGACTGACGTTTTGTGGCTGAGGTATCACGTACCATCAAGTGAACCTCATGCTCGTCTGTCGATATCTAACATAAAAAAAACATATCCAAATTAAATTGTCAACGAAAGTGACTGTCTTATGAATTCGTGGGTAAACTATTGAATCGGCTTTGATGAAATTGATACCTCCTAGAGTTGTCTTCTGTCCCTACTCTATAATATAGTACACTAGCGTTCCGCCCCGGATTCCCACGAGCATACATATTATGCCTATATGTTTTGTTTGTCGTAGTATGATCGCAACAAGCGAGTCCTGCGAGCGATTACATATTTTCGAGCCCATTCATATTTGCGATAACTCCTTAGATATTCATTTAAATTATATGGTGTAGATTATAATAATGTGCATGAAATGCTTAAGATAACTAACGTATACGTAATAAGGATTAATACTGTATCCATCTAAATAGCTTTCCAATTACCGCATTATAAGTGACATATGTTATATAGATAAAATGGGTAGGTATAGTAAGCGTTATATTTCAACAACCTTGACAAATTATATACTAAAACCTTCCTCATGAATCACTCTATAATCTATAATATAAATATATATTAGTGAAAGATCTATGAAAATCCGTTCTGTAGTTTTTGAGTTAAGTGCGAACAGACAGACAGGTTATGAGGCTCTTGTTAAATGTTTTAAAAAGGTCCAAATGTATTGAAATACAAATAAGTACTCTTTTTACAATGTGTTCTTTAGGTAATATTGTCTTTTATTAACGCGAGTGTCACATCTTTTACTACATAGTTCTACGCCCTTGTTTTGAGAACTGGCAGTAAATGTAAAATTAGCATTTAATATGTTTTTTTTTATTGACGTTCATAAGTGTACATTATGTTACCTAAATGAATAAATGATTTTGAATTTGAATTTGAATTTGAATAAACCTACTCTATACTAATATTATAAAGAGGGAATATTTGTATATTTGTATGTTATGAATAAACTCAAAAACTACTGTGCCGATTTGAACGCTATAAAATCATCGAGTAACATACTACATATTTTTATATATGTATAGTATACATTTAAATTGCTCCCGTGTGAAGCTAGGGCGCGTTGCTAGTATTTAAATAGAAATTTTTTACGCGGACGTTTCGGATATAATTGAGTTGAAAATTACAGCACATTTTTACTTCGTAAGAATTTATGGCGTTAATATGGCAACGATGATATTTCAAATCAAACAACTGTCATCTTTCAGTCTGCCGCGACCACGGTCCGAATGAAAAGCATCCGAAACGTCGGGATAAATAATAATTTAAACAATCCGGTATACAGTATTTTATTTAAATGTGTGATACTCACGTTAATAAAAGAATATTATGTATGTACATAAAATTAAAAATCAGATATAATTATTTTAGCAAAATAAAATTCTAGTAGGTATAATAAAGATAATAGTAATAAAAATATAATATTATTGGTATTTCTTATCTAAAAATGTTAAAAAATTCAATATTAGCCACATAATTACAAAATATTATTTACTAAAAGCATTTATTTCATCTATCTATTTTCTAAATAATAAAATAACACAGAAGTTATTTTATTATTTTATAACGGTAACATTACCCTACTTTTCCTCGTCGGATAAAAGCCAAAAGAGCGTGAAATATAATTTTATTTAGTAATAATTGGCTAAATACTGCACTAGCACAAAAACGTGTGCGAATACATTTCATCATACGGCAGCTGTGGGGAGAGGCGGCTTAAGTGGGACTTACATTTTTTTTTTTTCAATGTTATTATCTAGATATAATAAAATAGTTGAATCAAATTCAAACCATCATTTAGGTAACATCATATACACTTATGAACGTCAATAAAAAAAAATATATTAAATGCATCTAATTTTACATTTATTGCCAGTTCTCAAATTAAGAGTATAGAACGGAAGAGAAGAACTGGCAATGAACTCTCCGCCACTCTTTTAATCGCCAAGTTTTTTTACAAATTGTTTGTGGAGTTGCAACCATTTCATCAAGTTCCAGGTGACATCTTGAAGTAATTAGCTATAATAATAATTAAAGTGAAATAAAAAAAAACAAAGATTTGTACTCTATCAGCAGAAGACATGGTGAAATAGGAGCACGCACTTACATTATCGTGGGTGTAACACGCAAACACATAGTCAAAATTACTAATATCACTACATAAACGAATTCAAGACCGACCAGTCACCACAAGTACAATCCGTTCATGAGTACGACGAAAATGTATATTGAAAATTTACATATAAAAATCATTTTGAATTTTTTTGTCGATCTGTCTATTTGTTCACGCTGATCTTGCAAATATATTGAACTAATTTTCATGTAGTTGTGACATTTAGTCTGGGATAAAATTAAAACTTTGTTTCATCGTAATCGGATATCGAGAAGAAATGTTATCTTTATTAAAAAAGTTGCTTAGAAGATCAAGCCCACGCAGACAAAGTCACGCGTAATAATCTAAGTCTAAAATAATTATATATTTTTTTTATTTTTTATAAACAGTATCATTTGAACTCTTTATTATATTGTACTCTTACGAAATAATACACTTGAGATAAAATTTAAAAATAAGCTAATTGCAAGACTTACGTATTGTATCGTATCTTTACAATACAATATCACAAAAATACATATTTATATATTTTACATAATATATATAATTTTTCAAATTAATGTTATTATTCGTATGTGTAAAAATGTGTTGATCAGACAGTGTATATCACTGTCTGATCAACACATTTTTAAATCTTTTTCCCTGGATTCGAACTCGGGACTTTTGGTGCTAAATATAATACACATACAACTGAATGACGGAGACGATCACATTGAAAAATAGGTTAGGTTGAAAGAGAAAACATGTACTTAACTTATTACATTTTATTATAATCCTCATTTGAATATTATATAAAAATATGAGGTAATAAAAATGAAATTAAGACAAATTGCACGTTTAATTATTACGATGTACTAAAATAAAAAAAGTACTACTAGTAAGATAATATAGCTTTCTATTGGTTAAGAAGTTTTAAAATCGATCGAGTAGTTTTTGAGTTAAATCAAACAATTAACCTAATCTTTATAATATTAGTATATATTTGTATCAATTATTCTGACAAATAAATATAAATAACATTTAATTCAAAATTAAAGTAAATCAAATTGGTTTGCCCCCCGTAGCATAGTAACAGAAATACTACATGTAAAATATTAAAACGCATTGAAAGTATATGAATTTACCAAGATGTAACCATCAACAGCTACAAGACCTCGGTCGGTGGGGGAAGTCAGAGAGAGGAATTTCTTCAGTCTGAGCGACTGTGCCCAATATCTCTTGTATCTGACCCTTGACCTAGCAACTTTGTACGTGAATTAGTAGTGTTCTACAACTCTTTTTAAAAATCAACATTTTACAATTGTGTAATACGAATGCTCATGCGAAATACCATAGTATTTCTTGCTGTGTCATCCACAGAAGGGTGGATCAAGTTTTCATAACCTCGTGTCAGAAACACAAGGCCGTTTTTCGATGGACTTAATTAATGATCAGACGATGCGATGTGAACTTGCCCCCAGATCCTCACTCATTTCAAGGTGCCGTTCAATGGAGTTACGAAAGTTACGACTCTTATAACCGGTATACTGAGAATCCGTTTATGTCACTGTATTCCATCATAAGTGGCGTGGCTGTGTCAATGCTATCAAAGCGAGCGATTGGAACCCCCAACACATAATATTATCTTATTTCAAAACCAAGGCATTTCAAGGCATTCAAAACCAATTTTCAAGGCATATATTTATATTGTATACTAGCAAGCCCCGGCTTCGGCTACGGGTGCAATGTAGATGTACCTAAAATAATAATAAAACAAAAACTAGCCTATTTTACTCGCTAATAATGTAACTTTATATTGGTTAAATAATTTTTAAAATCGGTCCAATATATTTTGAGTTTATTCATAACATACAAAAAAAATCCTCTTCATAATATTAGTATATCTCTATCTCTGGTAACAAAATATTATTAAGTATGTAGGTACATTCTTATAATTACACGTTAATAAAATATTTTTTAAGAGAATTGGATCCCATCTCAGGTAAAGGCCTCCGCCATCTTGTTCAAGGACGCTAGTCTGTTTTAATTGCATCCAATCTAGGGTTGCCACCCGTACATCTTAAGTAATATTATAAAGAGGAGAGATTTGTTTGTTAAGATTTAACTCAAAATCTACTCGAACGATTTTAAAAATTCTTTCACCAATAGAAAGCTATATCACAAAGGCTTCTAAATTGCACTCATGCCAAGCTGTTGCTAGTACTATATAATATAATATATAGTATCGTACTATATTGAGTTAATTGTACATTATCTAAAAAAGTTTTGAATATGAAAGTGGATGGGTGTAGGGGAAGAGGGAGGCCAAAAAACATGGATTGACTGTGTGAAGAATGATATGTGTTTGAGAGGTGTGACTGATGATACGGCCGCGGCGAGTGAAAGAAGAGAATGGAAAAAGAATATACTGCGCTGACCACAAATAAAAAAAGGAACAGGGCAGGAAGAAGAAGAAGTATATTACAGAAAAATAGTATCATTTTATTCCCAAGACCTAATTCAACTGTCGCGTGTGACTGGTCTGGAATGCAAGGCAGCTTGAAGAATAGAATTAAACGCACACGCAGCCACAAAAGTATCACACATTTAAATAACTTTTACCGGCTTAAAACGCTATTTATTATTTATATTATTTAATAAAATAGATGCGTACTTTTTTCCTGAATTTTCCAAAAGCACTATATTTTTGCACCCTTCTTTGGTCTTTTCTCTGATTACTATACTGTTTTTTGGATTTTTCGAATCTTTGGCATGCTTCTTCCCATTGCTTTTTGACTAGTAATTATTTTTAATTTTGCTTGAGAATATACATTTGACATAGGTACAAGAGGCAAGGAAAAAGTCTGATATCATATACCACATTTTTCATTTTTAAACTATTTCGAGACAAATAACGTACAAATAACTACAATAAAAAAGTATCATATTTTTGCACATATTATCAATACTCTTATAGTAACCAGCCTTTAGGTGTCTACTGTCGACTCAACGCTCGGATTCGTAAAAGGCAAAGGAATTTCCATTTTTGACATTCTCGCCACTGTCCATTGTTTTATTATAAACCCCTATTTAAATAAAATACTGTATACCGGATTAAACCGCGATTTATTATTTATATTGTTTAAATTATTTATCCCGACGTTTCGGATGCTTTTCAGCAACCGTGGTCGCGGGGAGAGTGTCTCATTTAAATGTGTGATACTAGCGTTAATAAAAGACAATATCATAAACGTCCCTATTTCATAAATATAATTGATTTCAGACTGTAGAAAAGGAAATTGTTAGTATAATTATAATAACAAAATTTAAACAATAGAGATAGATGGAAAGATATTATTTTTTACAAACTTTAGACTTAACCTCTCCAGCCCTCCTAGCATGACCATCAGGAGATATCTCGCGGACGAGTGAAGATAATCTAAGATATAAGATATCTCGATATATTGTAATTCGACATCAACAACTTTGATAGGCAAGATATCAAAATCGACAAATATCTATACTTTTTACATTAGAAGACGAGTTTTAAGTGTAAGTGTTATGTTAGACCCGGGAGATATATACGTATAGAGATAATCGATTAAAACACGAGAAAACGGTCGACAACATTTTGTCGTGGTTGTCATGCTAGGCCGACTGGTAACTGTCGGTATGTTATTTGATATCTTAAAAGTTTAATTTACATACTTTCCAGTATTTAATTGAACTGACATTTTGCACGCATATACGCAATACCGCCAAAAAGTGGTAACTCAAATATTCGGGTTTTGTATTTAAATTTAAGGTCTTAGCCCTTTCCTTCCTTTCCAAACACCTTCCTTCCTTTTGTTATTATGAAGTAGTTGTATCTACAGTAGGGAAACGAAAAAGATTTATGAAACTGGTGTGAGTGGGAGAGTCGGGAGTGGTCGACCTAGGCGAACGTACCTCGATCAGATCGGGGACGTTCTGCAAAAGGACCAGATCAAAAGTACTCGTAACCGTCGAGTGTGTATGAAAGCATTGATGAAAGTAGAAGAAGCGAAAGTGGTATGTAAGGATCGGAGCATATGGAATTCCGTGATCTCTGCCTACCGCAATGGGGAAGAGGCGTGATGTATATGTATGTATGTATGTTTCTACATTTGTAGGTACAAACATTTACACGTCATCTTTTTATGTTAGATGTCGCCAGACGCGCATGAGGTTCACTTGGTGGTGGATGACACTTCAGCCACTCATTGATGCGCTGTCGACCTACTTTTTACTTCGAGCATTCGGAAATCTATAGACTGAAATCGAAATACACAATATGCACTTCACATCTGGATGCTGTTTCACATCTATGAACCACCATTTATAGATGGAAAAACCGTGAAGTGCATATTGCACGTTTCAGTCTATGGATATCCGAATGCTCAAAGTAAAAAGTAGATCGACAGCGCATCATTGACTTATGTACTATGGCTGAGGTATTACCTACCATCAAGTGAACCTCATGCTCGTCTGTCGATATCTAACATAAAAAAAACTTAGGAAGTAAGACCTTAAACTCTTTGCTTCCGTCACATATTTAACAAACCAAAGGTATACAGTCCGCAACGATTGTATGTCATGATTCAAATTGTAATAGATATATGAAGAAAAAGTGAGATAAAATTAAAAATGACGGGATTGAAAGTGTAAGGCGGTTATCGTTGCGACGCGAACATTGAATTTCCAACGAATAGTATTGTAATATACAATAACCTATTCTAGACGAAGAAAAAAGGCTGTTTTAGATATTGACGGGCTCGTTGGCGCGTTCGGTAGAACACCTGCCGTTCTCATCGATGGCCGTGGGTTCAAATCCCACCGGGACTACATTTTTATAATTTTCTGTAAGCATGTTTTCCCCACGTCTGGTAATTTCGGGCATCGATCGGGTGGGAGGAATATCTAAATTCCGACCGGGTAACGAACCACCGTTCATACATAGATGGAAAAACCGTGAAGTCCACATAGCGCATTTCGGTTTCAGTCTATGGATTTCCGAACGCTAGAAGTAAAAATTAGGTCGACAGCGCATCATTGACTGATGTTCCTGGCTGAGGTATCACCTACCATCAAGTGAACCTCATGCTCGTCTGTCGATATCTGACATAAAAAAAAATTCGTAATGACGATTTGTGTTGCTGACCGTACTAAATCTTAAAGGCTCACTCGTGTCTGGCAGTTGTCAGGGTGTGACGCGTGCTACCGGTTCTGAGACGAGTTGTAGAAAGTGGAATGTCATGCCAGCCTTGACCCCGTTCTATGGGATTATGCGTTTAACGCTTTTTACGATTCATTTACGAAAAAAATAAACACATTCACAGATGTTTCGTCAAAACTTAACTAGGCAAGGTGAATTTGATTAATATGAAATTTTTTTTTTGGATTTCCACTTTTTATTTGGTGAAAATATAAGTTCTGTATATAGTATTAAATAATAAAATAAAGCTTTCCGCTGTCTGTCCTTCTGTTCGCTTAGATCTTATAAACTACAAAACAATCCATGCCTACTACTGATAGAGGACAAATCTTTGTTTTTTTTTTAATTAATATTAATTACTTCAAAATGTGATTTGGAACATGGTGTAATGGTTGCAGCTCCTCATAAACATTTTGTAAAACAAAAAAGTTGGCGATTAAAAAGAGTGGCGGAGAGTTTATTACCAGTACTTCTCGTCCGTTCTACGCCCTTGATTTGAGAACTGGCAGTAAATGTTAAATTAGAAGCATTTAATAGATTTTTTTATTAACATTCATAAGTGTACATTGTGTTACCTAAATGAATAAATGATTTTGAAATTTGAAACGAATTAAAATATGTATACCTAATAACAATAAAAGTATAGACATAGTAGTAAGATTTTTTTTAAATCCTTTTAAGGTGAAGATTACCTGAGAAAGGTCACAAATGCTGTTTTTTAACTCAGTGTATCTCTTAAACCATACATAATTTTAAGAACCAAAAAATATGATACTTTTTAGGCTTTTTTGTATATAGTGATGGATTTCAAAACATAATTAAACATACTTTAATTCGTTAAAAAAATTCAAACACACCTCTAAATTCTGTTTTAAAGCAGTATATCTCTTCATAAGCAATTGTTGTTGTAATCAAAAACATAGCATACAATTTCAAATGCCAAACTGCGTTCAATGATGGATTGTTTCTTGTTAAATAGTTAAATAATATTTAATTTTATATCAATTTATTTGCGTTTTACGACATACGCTTGGGGTGCGCGGGCCATTCTCAGTGGTAGCGTTTAAACTTAGATTATTTATATGAAATAATCAAAGCGTTTAAACATATTAGAAAGTCCAGGGAATTAATATGATGTATAAGTCGCGTTTTAATCCATTCAAGTAATTGTACATAATTTATTCAAATTATTAATTTCTTAGCAATAATTATATAAGTATTTATACATATTGTGTAAGAACATCAAATCTCATACATCTATCTTTTATATACATTTTTATTGAATTACGCATTCTTACTGGCACTCCTTCCTAGACTTGTCATAATATACATAAATGATGTTTTAACAAGTACTCTCAACTTCCATTCAAGTATAACATAAAGTTAGTCATTCTAATGTAAACATGTTTATTATTTACTAGCTGGTTTTTGCGACTTCGTTCGCGGCGACTTCAAGTTGAGCTGAGCTTCTAAGCAAATTATTAAATTTCTTAAAATAATCTATCTTTACTCGTATAAAAGAAAGTACAGAAACAATTTTGAAGGCAGTAATTTTATAAATCTTCTACTATATCTATCTATCTTATAAATAACTAGCAAAACGCCCCTGCTTCTTAGATAAAAAAAAATCTTTTATAAATCATTTATAAAGATTTTTTTTTATAATATCCACTGCAAAAAAACATGTATCTTATAAAAGGTATAGGTAAGAGACAAAAAAGAAATGGATTGACTGTGTGAAGAATGATATGTATTTGAGAGGTGTGACTGATAATATGGCGAGTGAAAGGAGAGAATGGAAAAGAGAACATACTGCGCCGACCACAAATAACAAAGAGGAACAGGGCAAGAAGAAATAGAGAAGTCCACTGCAAATCTATATAATAGAAGTGGGAAAATAGCATTTGATATATATAAATATCTTGCTATCCGACTTCAAAAAAGGAGGAGGTTCTCAATTCGTCTGTATATTGCGTTATTTATGTTTGTTACGCGATAACTCCGCAAGTTATGCATGGATTTGGCTGATTATTTTTTATTGACTTCAAAAATAACTGTTAATTCATATTATATAAATATATAAAGTATCAATAATGTTGTCGATTGTTCTTTAAGGCTCTTGCTTTGAAATAAAATGTTATTTTTTACTTCTTGTTTAAGTTTGTACATACTATATGTAGTTATAGTTTTGAAGTCGGTTTTTGTTTTTTGTTTAAAAATAAATTTATTTTACATTCTGGCAGGACAAAGCCTGTTGGGTCCACTAGTCTTTAAAAAAAAAATTGTGTGTGTGTACCAGAGTACACAGGTAAGAAGTGAAACTTCTTTACGACATATCATTTTTAAACTATTTGAACTTCACGAAAATGGGGTAGATAAGGCCTTAAGAAAAAAGATTTTATCACTTTCAAATTAATATATTGTTATTCTTATTTCAAACGAAACTTCAAAACTAATATATTGTTGTTATTATTATAATATATTACATTATATTCTTTACGTCACTATACTAAACTTTCATAAAAAAAGCAACACGGGGAGTAACCGAAAAACGTGACGATACTTACAAAATTTCTCCCATACTTCGATAAAGAAGTTTCACTTCAGTTTCACTTCAAAAAGTTCCAGAAAGTAGTAGTGCTGATGAAGATGTTCAAAATGTCATTCACCCCCACTTCCCCTCATTAATGAACCGTTTAATGACGCAGTATTGATTCAATATAAATCGCAATCACACGTTACTTCAAGATATTTGTCCTCACTGTGTATTTAATGGGTTTAATATTTACTGTAGATTGAACAAGCTACATAGAGCGCGTATTAGTGATTATGAACAGATTGTAATACACGTTACTTTTCGGGTTTTGTGTCTGAATTTTAAAATATGTTTTCATTAATATTATTATTCAAACGTCTGAAGGCTGCAGCTGAATTTTTATTTTTATATTTTATTTTATTGTTTACTTGTTAAGTTTAGTTTTGTAAGTAAACTTTTTAATTTGTTGTTGTTTGTGCAGTAAATAAACTTTCTCTCTCTAATATAGTTACAACAATATCGTGCATAAGGTTGCCAACCTAAATTATATAATTCTCCCCTTATTTCTAAAATTTGAGAGGGAAACTATTTTTAAATACTATGAATTATATTTTATCAATTATAGCATAAAATATGAAAGAATGCATGGAATCAAGTTCAATGCCTTAGTTGTATTAAAAACTGGTCAAGTGCGAGTCAGATTCACGCATCGAGGGTTCCGTAAGAAAGGTTTTCCGAAAAAAAAAACTAAAAATTTACATTTGGACTGACGGACTTAGAAGTTTGATTTTTTCATTGCTGCAAGGGACTGAGTATTTGATATTAATTTCAACTTGATACCTCCACGCGTTCCTGAGAAAAGGGATTTTGTTAGACAGATGAACATCGAAGTGATCCTGTAAGGAATCCATTTTTGGTACGGAGTACACAAATGTATGTAGTACAAATGGCAGATTGTCGATACAATCATCCTCCAAATAATAGAAAAATCGCATTTTTCTCAATATATCCCCTTAATATTTATTAACGCGAGTATCACACATTCAAATAAAATACTGTATACCTGTCTCCCGTGACCACGGTTGCTGAAAAGCATCCGAAACGTCGGGATAAATAATTTAAACAGTTTTAATCCGGTACACCAGTACGGACTGGAAAATATTCCCTGAAAGAACTGGAAATGTTAGCTATGAGCGGCGAGCGCGCTCTACAGTTCCCACGAACTCTAAGGTAACAAATAGGATATTATATAGTGTAGTATGTTTGCGTATTGGCCATCACGTCATTATTTATTCTCTTGATACGCGGAAGATACTGCGACAAGCGTGAGACGAATTGTTTAAACATAACGTCTTGTTATTTTTATTATAACACTAGTAACACGCCAAGGATTTACACGGGTGCAATGTAGATCATGTACTATACACAAAAATAGCCTATATTACTCGCTGATAAAGTAGCTTTCTGTTGGTGAAAGAATTAAAATTGGTCCAGTAGTTTTTGAGTTAAATTGTTAATTTTTCGTGGTTTCGAATCCCACCGGGACATGTTTATAATTTTCGGGAGGCATGTCTTCCCCACGTCTGGTAACTTCGAAGATTGATCGGGTGGGATGAATATCTAAATTCCCACTGGGAAACGAACCACCGTTCATAGAAGGAAAAACCGCGAAGTGCACATTGCGCGTTTCGATTTCAGTCTATGGAGGGATCATTCGGATGCTCGAAGTAAAAATTAGGTCAACAGCCCATAATTGACTGATGTTCTATGGCTAAGGTATCACCTACCATCAAGTGAACCTCATGCTCGTCTGTCGATATCTGAAATAATCTATCAAAATAAAAAAACATATTAATTCATACTATTTTTGTTTCTTTTTAATGTATCTTAATCTTTAATGTAGCTTGAAGGTCCCTGAGTACGAAAATATCACTTGGAACTATGATTATACTGAGTGGGTGTACGATACAAAATATTGGTTTAATACCAAGACCGCAAGGTGACCGTAAGGCATAACCAGTTAACTGTCAATGAAACTAACAGCCACTTAGAAACAGTCATATTCCATACTGACTTGCTAAAGCAATTGAACTTACTACAAATATTAGACTGAAAAATATTCGATATGTTTAACGTTCTAATGCTATGTACATAACTGAATATATAATATATAAATCTCAGTTATAACCTCTGAACATTTAGTATTGCCACTGCTACTCGTGCTACCGTAAATATTTCCCGGAATACTTCTGTGGTAGCATCGAAGGCAGTGGGTGTTACCATGCTACCATAAATATTTCCCAGGATACAGCTTCTCGCTTTGGTGCTCAAAATAAATAGATTTAAGTATGTTCTTCAGATATCAGCAGTGGCGGATTTACCAGCAGGCTGAGTAGGCTGGAGCCTAGGGCGGCAGATTTTAGGGGCGGCAAATTTGGGGACCAGTTTTATTTTTTACGTGTCTAATGGAAATCAAAAAGAATTCTGTAGGACGTTTTTTTGATGTCATTCAACGAAATATTAAACTTGACTTGTATAATATCCTATAGCAAAACACCCAGTTCGCCGCCCCGCCAGTAATCGAACTCTATATATTATATTAATTTAAGAATAGACAATGGTAGACGGGGCGGAAGGGGGGGGGGGGGGGGGTAGCGTACACCTTGGCAATGTGTAAATCCACCACTAGATATATATACAATCCTTAAAATTATATGAGAAAACTGAAACTGCTGTCTACCAAACTATTTTTCAAAGGATTCTTTACTAATTGACCACGAAATGTTGTTAATATTTGGTATCTCGACAACTAGTTATAGTTTTGTAGCCCTTAAATTGGCTCACGAAACACTAGCGCGACCAATTGCCTAAAGTTGAATAGTTTGACGGTTTTATAAAAAAACAGTAAGTATTCAGTGAATACTCTTCACTAAGCAAAATGCTGTCCTTCGACGACCATCTCGCATTCAATTCAATCAACGTCGTCGAACAGTCACAGTAACAATTTCGTTAGGAAATTTCATAACCGTGGCTATAATAATAAATACGATCGAAAGTTATTGGTCTATAATCCAATTATGATATTATGACAGGAATTGCGAGATATACTCCAAAACAGCTATCCATAATATAACCTAGGTATAAAATTTGGTTCGGAACGGCTTGATGCTTTAGCATTGCGTATAGATTTTGGGCACTCTGCATCTTTTATCGTATGTATCATTTATATTGATATATTATGTTACAAAGAAATGCCCGGAACTATTTCTAAAATTGCAAAATCTTTGAAATTTCATATCTGGAGAAACCAAAAGCACGCGTTTCCTTTAGAACTTTATGACTCGCGCACAGAGGCGTAGCTATCATACGGCAAAGTGGTGCAGTGCACCAGGGTCTCCTGCCGGCCTAGCATGACCGCCACGAGATATCTCGCGGACGAGAGAAGACAAACTAAGATATAAGATATTGAGATATATTATATCTCGACATCGACAATATTGATAGAAAAGATTTCTCAATCGACAAATATACTCGTATCTTTTTTTGATATTAAAAGTTGAGTTTTAAGTGTAATTGTCATGTTAGACCCGGAAGACATAAAGAGATAATCGATTAAAACACGAGAAAACTGTCGACAAAATTTTGTCGCAGTTGTCATGAGTGAGTGGGCTTTGGAGAGATTGGGAGGCAGCTCTTGAAGCTAGAAATTCAAGCATGCTCTGAATTTGTTTTTAAGATTTTAATGAGCATTTATAACAATGGAAGCGCCGGTCCTTGATTAGTAATAATTTGTAAATAATTAATGCAGTTTCTGAAGAAATTTAGCCGGGGGGAGGATTGCGATTTCTTGAGGACCGGTACTCTTGTCCACTTAACTACGCCACTGCTCGCGCACTATTTTTATAGAATAGGAGGCAAACAGGCTCACGTGGTGGTAAGTGATCATCGTCACCCATAGACATCCGCAACACCTGAGAGCTTGCGGGTGCGTTTCCGGCCTTTAAGTGTAGGCTCGTTTCTTGAATGTCCCAAGTCATTTTCATTCATAATAACCGGCAACAGCTGGTTTGAGAGTGGTTGTGCGAGACAGGAAGTGTCTCATGAATCGCGCAGTTGTGGACTTCCAGACATCGAGATGGTATGCGTGGTATTTTTGATGCGATGTCCGGTAGCGAAATTCAGTGGTCGGAATTACAATGTCTTACGAATTTGCGGCATTAGCATTTGAAACTTTGGGTCCTTGGTCGGCGCATACGAAAAAATTTGTGAAGGATTTGTCCATGCGGCTGGTCCATGCTTGAGGGGAGCCCAGAGCTGGTACCTATTTCGCCCAGCGAACAAGCCTCGCCATTCAGCGAGGAAATAGTGCCAGTATCCTGGGAACCATACCGCATGGCAGTTTTCTTGAGGGTGTATATATATTATAATTAGTTAAGATCTAGGCTATTGTTTTATTTTTATAATATTTTTAATGGTTAGTTTTAAGATCTTGGTTGTTGTATAATAGTTTTCCTTTGAATGTTTATTAAGTATATACTTTAAGCTTTTTAGTTAGGGTATTGTTATGCTTATTTATGTTGCTAAATAAGTAAAATAAAGTTTCATGTCTTATGTAACCAGCTGACACAAGTAGTATTGTCGAATTGATGATACTTGATACTCTTCAAGGAAAGAACCTACTTCCTAGTTAAAAGTCAGCAAAGATGTTGCAACTGATTATCACTATATAAAACATCAGTTTGAGAAAAAACCCATACAGATCTTGGAAACTGTTTTGTAAGACGAGGGTAATTACAAGTTAGTATGTAATGTTTCAGTAATTGTAGGAAACAAAGATATCACATACTTCCCACGATGTAGCCGTTTGATTCCGTGTTGAAACATATGTATGTACTTATTGACTGTTGGAGAAATGGTTGATATTTTGTCTCCAGATCGATTCCCGTCCAGTTTACCATGATTATTATTTATTTATTTAAATCTTTATTGCACTAGAAATACACAAAACAAATTAGAAACGTAAAAACAGGAAAAGTACAATTGGCGGCCTTATCGCTAAGCAGCGATTTCTTCCAGGCAACCACATTGTACAAGTGACACAAACTAGAACAAATTGGTAGTGCAAAAAAAATGTAACGAAAATAATCTTGAATATATACATACCTACATACATACACGTATATTATCCACTGATATATATATACATACATAAACTCATATGGGTACTATTACATATTATTTGTAGAGATAATTCAAAAGCATATTCTTAAATAAATCTAAAGAGTTAGCTTTCTCATCATGATTATTAAATCATGATGATAAAACAAAGTTTCTGTTCAACATCCATGTTTTTTTTTGTATTGTACTAAGAAAAAATAAATGAATGAACTAATTTATCGTTTTCTTTGCAATGGAATGCGTTTCGTGTGTATTTCCTCGCGTCCAATTCACTGGGTAGCCCACAAGTGATAAAGTTGTGCAAATATGCGTTACGACACTTGCTCTTGACATCAAAAATTGTGTGGTAATCGTATAATTCTTATTAATCAACACATGTTACGCGTAGACATGCTGATAATCGCACTTCTATTTAATTTACTTATAAGCACTTCATGAGTGTTTGTCAGAATAGCTAATGCCCGCAGCTTCGTTCTCAACCAATTATTTTTAATCTAGGCTTCGCACGGTTAGTGGAGCATATTATACCTAGATTCTAAGATATTCATTTAAATTATATGGTGTAAAAGATTATAATAATGTGCATGAAATGCTTAAGATAACTAATGTATTTAAATTGATAAGGATGAAGAATATATACGTCTAAAATGCTTTCCAATTACCGCATAGTACGTTACAATTTTTTTAGAAGATAGAATGGGTATAGTAAGTTATCTTTAAAGATAGATTTATGCCATCGCGGACTTTTTATAGATCTATAAAAGAGTAATATCCCATCATACATGGTTTTGTTATATCTCTAAGGGATTAATTTTCGATGAAAGCTCCCAGTCAGCTTCACTTGTTCCGACACTTCCAACAATTATCGTTATATTTCAACCAATTTACAAAAAGCTTGACAAATTATATACTTAAACCTTTCGCATGAATCATTCCATCAAAATCCGTTCAGTAGTTTTCGAGTTTATCGCGAACGCAGACTTTCTTTTATAATATATAGTGATGACGATAACTTCTCCCCATACTATTCGTTTTAGATGATAGGCTATATTTCATCGAAAACAGATTTCTTTTTTTCAGATCTGTCTGTCTATTGTCTGTGTATTGAATGGGAGGATTATCGAAATTCCGACCGGATAACGAACCACCATTCATAGACGGAAAAACTGCGAAGTGCACATTGCGTGTTTTCCCCTCTGAAATCCAGCATGAACAACTATCGAAAAAGTATTTGTATCGTCGAATTGTCATTTGTATGAAATTTCAAATGATTTCTCATACAACTGACTGATGGACGATTCGAATACTTTGTCGATAGTCGTTCGTGCTAGGCCCTCAGTCTATGGATTTTCGATTGTTCGAAGTAAAAAGTAGGTCGACAGCGCATCATTGGTCCTTATGCACGTCTGTCGATATCTAACATAAAAAAACATGTTATTGAGTTACTCTATGCACTTAACAGTAGATTAATCTTTGTGCATGATATTGATATTACTATGAAGTTTATTGAGGATTTTCCAGTGATTGAATGGAATAATGACTTAATGACATGACATCACGCTATTGCAGCAATCGTTACAGTGTATTAGCTAATAGGTTAATAAATTATATCTACTAATACTACTAATTATGTTACTAGGTATTCAAACTCAAAACTCGAAAATTTTGGAAGAATTATAAAGGAAAAATAAATAAAAAAACTGAAAGTCATAATATAGAGGGTTGAGTGCAAACATCCAATAAGTAATTATGTAATATATAAAATTTCCATGTCACAATGTTAGTTACCGTACTCCTCCGAAACGGCTTTACCAATTTTTATCAAATTTTGTATGCGTATTCAGTAGGTATGAGAATCGGCTACTATCTATTTTTCATACTCCTTTTTTATAATGTGGCATTAAAAAATACATACAACCCTAAATTTTCTCTCTTCTATTACCAACCCCTGCTTTTTTTTGGCAAAAAATCTAGACCCGTGTGAAGCCGGGGCGGGTCGCTAGTATTATATATAAGTAATAAGTTAATTTCAATTTTAAAAGTTTAGGGAAAAAATTACCTAAGATATACAATATACATATTACTTCATACAAACTATGTATTGAAAAAGTTGTTTATACATCAATTCTAATTATAATTATTATCTTGGGTTTAATAATTGCGTGAACACAATTTATGTTAGTTCGTACTAAAAGAGCGGAAAATATGTTATTTTTTGTTAAATCGTAGGCTTTAGATAATTTTGAACGATTCATTCTCAAGCATCTCAGTCCTATATGAAGTCAGCTACTGAAAAATTTGATTTAGTTATTAACTTTCTATTTATGGTAGTTTTCAATGTATTAACTGGTAATTGCTGAATTTTTCTTTCTTACTTGCTTTCTTACTTGTTTGAACCTAAAATTAAAGCGGTAAAAATATTATTTTGTATTGCATTCGATAATATATATAGAAGATATAAAAATAAATATATCCTTACATACCATTTTACCAACCGCCAACATATTTGATAGAATATTAAAAAGAAAGTTAAAACACTAGAGGTAGGTAGGCATATACATATCTGTAATAATTGCTATAATTATTATGTTATTAAGTTCTCTAATGTTGTGTTACAAATTCATACTAAATATCAATACGTTTAATTTATACTAAGAAGGTATCAGTCGTTAGCAACATATGAAAAATATTTGTAAATCCATTTAGTGTAAAATAAATACTAGTCACAGTAAAATAACCTATAATACATATTTTCAGATAGAACAAAATTTTCAAGAATGGCGCCATCTATCGGCGTGGCGGAGTACTACGCCAACAAAACCATATTCATCACGGGTGCCACAGGCTTCATGGGGAAAGTACTCATTGAAAAGATGCTCCGTTGCTGTCCAGATATCAAAATGATTTATCTACTGATGAGACCAAAGCGAGGACAGGGTACAAAGGAAAGACTGCATGATTTTATAAATTGCAAGGTGAGTTTCGTGAAATGGCGCCATCAGCTAGTAACGACTAGCAAAAACTGAATTGTACCATAGACAATACCAAATTCTCATAAAATATGAACACAAATTTCAACACACATATTTTTTTATAATACCAATTATCAAAGTAAATAGAAGAACAGGCCTTATAGGCGCAGTTTCTTTTCTGTAAGAGTAGTTCTTACCCAGTCACCGCGGCGCTGCTAGTATCCGTGTGTACGCACACTCTGACACTGGAGACATAGCGCGCACCCTCTTGCACCCAGCCGCTTTTAGAGTGTTATTGCCATTCGCTCGTAACGATATAACGCGAGGGGAGGAGTCAGCGGACTACTCAGATGTGTGTGTCACACCAATACATTGCGTGCACTCTACAGTTAAAAAATAGAACTACTTTTTTGTGCTAAAAGTTTGTATGGGCCTGTTCTTCTATGTACATCTATTTTCTTTGTTATTATATACATATAAAACTTTGACGTTTAAAGAAGCAACTACCGTTTCGAAGTTTCTTTCCGGTCGAGTCTAATCTCGATAGATTAAAAAAATGCCTTTTCAAAATTTCCATCGAATTTTGCAGGTGTTCGACAAGCTCCAGGCGACGTCTCCCGAATGTTTCAACAAACTACACGTAATTCCTGGCGACATTCTTCAGGAACAGCTCGGCATATCGGAGCAGCATCGCCAGCTGTTGCAGGAGGAATGTGAATGCGTCTTCCACTGCGCTGCATGTGTGAGGTAATCTTTGCTATATCAATTTTTTTTTGACTAGTTTAGGAGTTTTATTATTAGGATGAGTAACTATCGATTTTTTTGCCGGCTATTCTCTGTAGAAGCAATCTTCATTCCTGCTTCTTCTTTCCTTCCTAAACCGGTTCCTAAACTTAGCAATAAATTGACAATTAAAAAATACTGTTACGGAGATAGGCTGAAGAAAGTTCGAGAAACATCTTTGGACTGGTTACGGCCCCCCGAACATTCTAAACGATGTGTGACAGGGACGACATGCACATAGCAGACAGAGATAGAAGATCGAACATTCAAACGATGTGTGACAAGGACGCATACGGTGTGCGACAGAGATACTCGCGTTCTGAATGGCGTGCGACGGGGACGGAATATTGTGCGCAAAAGAGAGAAAGGCGCGCGCGAATAGCGCGGGAGTAATCATTGCCTAGAAACTACTAGTAAACTTTGCGTAAGCGTATAACCGCGTGTATGTTCGAGAATATTAGAGACGCAATACGAGCGGGTTATATAAGCGGGAACAGTCGCAACGTTAGTCAGTTCGGAAAGCGATACCAAGCGATCAACTGCGATTTACAAGAGATTCAAGTGCGATAGTTCGAGAGCCAGTAGAGTATAAGAGTCAGTGTTTTGTGTGCGGTTTAGTGTTTTCTTTCAGTTTAATTTTTATGTAATAGAAGTGTTAATTTCAGTCTATTTATTTTCTACCTAATTAATTTTCTTAGTGCTTTAGTTTCAATTATTTCAATTTCCTTTGTTTGTTTTTGTTATAAATAAATCCTCAGTTTAGAAGAGTGGCAGTTATTTATCCCGAACCCCTATAGCTCGCAACATTTTGGTGTCAGAAGTGCGGGATAAAAATGCCAATCACTCCGAGGAATGATCAAGAGGAGTATGAGGGAAGTACAGGCACGTCTTCAGGTGCAACAGGTATGTCATCAGGAGGACCAGGCACATCGTCACGAGGATCTGCCACGCCATCTGGTATACAGACAAGGGCACAGGTAGCACGTGACGCTGCCCGGATTCAAAGTTTTGACGCCGGTCGTACTATAGGCGATGATTCTTCCCACCTACTTCTTGCGCTACAACAGATGATGGAAGAACAGAACCGTAAATTCATGGAAGAACAGACACGCCGACAGGAAGAACAGAACCGAAAATTACTGGATGAACAGGCACGTCGACAGGAAGAGCAGGCACGCCGCCAGGAAGAACAAGCTCACCGTATCGAGGAACAGTTAGCTGTTTTAGGGGTACATTTCAAAGAAAAAATAGAGAATTTAGAATCAGACCTCAACACCCTTTCTTGCAGACTGTCAAAACAGGAATCACAGACAGAGAACCTGGATACCAGAGTGTCTAAACATGATAAGCAAATGCTCGGTATAGAAAAGGAAATTCAGTGCTTAAAAACTACTGGAGTAGTTACCACTGTTTCACCAACTGGCAAACTGAAGGTGCCTCCTTTCGACGGGTCTTCTTCCTGGGGAGCCTACAAGCTTCAGTTCGAGACCGTTTCAAAGGCGAACAATTGGACAGAAAAACAGGCTGTGACTGCTCTCATGTTAGGACTGCGAGACCAAGCCCTTACTGTTTTAGAGACCATGACGGGTGAGGTGACATTAGAGCGACTCATAGATGCCCTTGAGTCACGTTATGGAGACTCACACTTAGAACACGTCTACAGGGCTCAGTTAAAGGAGAGGGTGCAGCAAGCAAACGAGAGCCTACAGCAATGGGGCCTCGAAATTGAGAAGCTAGTAAGGAAGGCATACTCATCCTCACCATGTGTGGCTGACAGCGTGTTAGTGCAAGCCTTTATAGATGGTATCAGAGACCGAGAGGTTAAGACAACTGTAGGACTTGGCCACCATAAAACCATGAAAGATGCTCTAGCGCATGCCCTGGAAGTGGAAGCAATCCGCAGGGACCCGCGAACGTATCGTGTTAGGGCGGTAGCAGATAAAACTAAACCACGAGGTGGGCCTACATGTTATATCTGCGGGGAGGTAGGGCACATGAGGTTTTCATGCCCCAAGAAAGAATATCGAGGCAATATGGAACGTAGACGTCGAGAATCTCCTGCTTCTCCTGCAGCAGATGTGTCAGGAGCTGCCGCAGAAGAGCGGCAGGGAAACGAGTAGAAGCCAGGACCGCGGGGCGGGTGCTGGCCGGTAATGTGAGGAAGGCCCCAAAAGTTATGATCTCTCAAACGCAAGATGGGAATACTTTAGTCATCGATGGGGTGATTAATGGAACTAAATGTGAGCTTACCCTCGATACTGGAGCTTCACGAACGGTGATTAGATACGAACTTCTGAAGCCTTTTTATAAGAGACCCTCAGGTGGCAATGTTCAGCTCCTTACAGCTACCGGCCAGTACATAACCGTTCGAGGAGAGGGTGTCGCCACCTTCAAAATTGGTGGAAAATTTTATAGACATACAGTTGTTTTTGCGGATATAGTTGATGACTGCATTATCGGTCTAGATTTCATGAAACATTATAACTGTAAAATTGATTTGGAAAGCGGCATCTTCAAATGTGGAGCACATGAAGTCTCTTTAAAAGGAGTTTCTTCAAAAGGTGATTATGATCTCCAAAGATTAATTACTACGGGGGTTCCAAAGGCGGACCGGAATATAATTCAACCAGTGCTCGAGAGTTGTAAGGCGACTTTGTCACCGGAGAAGATGTCAAAGGCAGAAGAACTGTTGAAGGAGTTTTCTGACATCTTCGCAACTAATGATGGGGAACTAGGAAGGACTGGCATTGTTAAGCATAGAATTGAGACTGGAACGGAGACGCCGATACGTTTGCGACCACGCCGGGTACCTGTCGCGTATGAAAAGGAGATAGACAAGATGGTAACGGAAATGGTAGAAAACAATGTTATCGAGCCGTCATCTAGCCCTTGGTGTTCTCCGGTGGTGTTAGTGAAGAAAAAGGACGACAGTTTGAGGTTTTGTGTCGACTACCGTCGCCTAAACGACATCACAAAAAAGGACAGTTACCCTCTACCAAGAATAGACGACACCTTGGATACGCTAAACGGGGCCAAATGGTTCACCACCTTAGATTTGAAAAGTGGCTACTGGCAGGTGGAAATTGACCCCAAACACAAGGAGAAGACAGCATTCTCTACAGGAAAAGGACTTTATCAATTTAAGGTAATGCCTTTTGGGCTTTGCAATGCACCAGCGACTTTTGAAAGATTAATGGAAAGAGTGCTGTCAGGACTGACTGGAGAAGCCTGTTTAGTATACCTGGACGATGTGGTCATCATTGGCAGAGATTTTGATGATCATATTAGAAATCTACGACGGGTACTCACTAGATTGCGGGAGGCTAACCTTAAACTTAGCCCGAAGAAGTGCTTGTTTTTCAGAAAAGAAGTTAGTTATTTGGGACATGTTATATCTGAAGATGGAGTTCGAACGGATCCTCAGAAGATAGTGGCTGTTAAGGATTGGCCAGTGCCTAAAGATAAAACTGAGGTACGCGCCTTTTTAGGACTATGCTCCTATTACCGAAGATTTGTAAAGAACTTTGCGGATATCGCGAAGCCACTGCATAGACTTACAGAAGAGAAAAGACAATTCACATGGGATGAAGAGTGTGAAACTGCATTTAAAGAGCTCAAGAACCGACTTTGTGAGACTCCGATTCTAGGCTACCCTGACCGAGAGTGTGAATTTGTAGTAGATACAGATGCCAGTGGTACCGGCATTGGAGGGGTACTATCGCAAGTCAAAGGCGATCATGAACAAGTAATTGCCTATTTCAGTAAAGCCTTGTCAAGACCTGAACGGAACTATTGTGTCACTCGAAGGGAACTTCTAGCCGTTGTGAAGACACTGCAACACTTTAGTAAATACCTGCTTGGACGTAAGTTCCGTCTTAGAACTGATCACGCTGCACTGAAGTGGCTACTGCAGTTTAAGAATCCGGAAGGACAGGTGGCACGATGGATTGAACAACTGCAAGAGTACAATTTTACGACGGAGCATCGTAAGGGAAGAGCTCATGGCAACGCAGATGCTTTATCTAGAAGGCCATGTGACGTCGACTGCAAGTATTGTACGAGGCACGAGGGGAGAGAGCTTGCTCACGTGAGGCTACTTAGGACGGACACCATAAGCCCAGACTGGTGTGGGGAGTTGGTTATAGAAGCACAACAACAGGATAGCGACATTAAACCGATTTTGGATTGGATGAAATCTTCTGATGTCAAGCCACGGTGGAATGAAATTGCTTCTACAAGCACCATAACCAAAAGTTATTGGGCTCAATGGGATAGCTTAATGCTGCACAACGGTGTGTTGTGTCGCAAATGGGAAAACGCCCGCGGCGATGCATCTCACTTGCAGTTAGTTGTACCTAGGTCCAAGATTCGTGACATATTGGAAATGTTTCATGATGGTTCGTCTGGTGGACACTTAGGAGTTAAAAGAACTCTTATGAAAATAAAAGAAAGATTTTACTGGATACACTGCCGCGAAGATGTTGAAGACTGGGTCCGGAAATGCAAGGTTTGTGCAGCTGTTAAAGGTCCACAGACTAGAACAAGAGCTGGAATGAAACAGTACAACATTGGCGCCCCATGGGAACGAATAGCGGTTGATATAGCTGGACCTTTTCCGTTATCAGAGAAGGGAAACAAGTACATCATGGTAGTAATGGACTATTTCACAAAATGGCCTGAGGTATTCGCGATTCCTAATCAAGAGGCAGCTACGGTAGCAGAGGTACTAGTGGAGGAAGTTTTCTGTAGATTCGGGGTACCCTTGGAAATACATAGTGATCAAGGAAGAAATTTTGAGTCACAACTTTTCCAAGAAATGTGTCGAATAATGGGAATTCATAAAACTAGGACGACGCCGTACCACCCACAATCAGATGGTATGGTTGAAAGATTTAATCAAACCTTAGAGAGACACCTAGCAAAGTTAGTAGATAGCCATCAAAAAGACTGGGACAAGTACATTCCATTATTCCTTATGTCATACCGATCTGCAGTTCATGAAAGCTCGAATATAACACCCGCCTTAGCCATATTCGGTAGACAGCTCAGATTACCAGCGGATATCATCACAGGACGACCACCAGATTCACCAGAGAGTATCACAGATTATGCAGCAGACTTACGTAATAAATTGCATGAGATCCATGAACATGTTAGAGTATCAGAAAGTAAAATGAGTGAGAATTCAAAAATTCGATATGACAGGAAAATTCATCACTTAGAATTTCAAGAAGGTTCACTTGTCTGGCTCCATAATCCAGTGAAACGTAAAGGAAAGTCTCCAAAACTTCAAGCTGATTGGGACGGCCCATACACAATTATTACAAAGATTAATGACGTCACTTATCGCATAAAGAAGATGGGTAGTACAAGGAGCGCGCCAAAAATTGTTCATGTAAATCGTTTGGCACCCTACAAAGGATCTAATGATGCTCGGGACGAGCATGTCTAAGGAGGGGGTAGTGTTACGGAGATAGGCTGAAGAAAGTTCGAGAAACATCTTTGGACTGGTTACGGCCCCCCGAACATTCTAAACGATGTGTGACAGGGACGACATGCACATAGCAGACAGAGATAGAAGATCGAACATTCAAACGATGTGTGACAAGGACGCATACGGTGTGCGACAGAGATACTCGCGTTCTGAATGGCGTGCGACGGGGACGGAATATTGTGCGCAAAAGAGAGAAAGGCGCGCGCGAATAGCGCGGGAGTAATCATTGCCTAGAAACTACTAGTAAACTTTGCGTAAGCGTATAACCGCGTGTATGTTCGAGAATATTAGAGACGCAATACGAGCGGGTTATATAAGCGGGAACAGTCGCAACGTTAGTCAGTTCGGAAAGCGATACCAAGCGATCAACTGCGATTTACAAGAGATTCAAGTGCGATAGTTCGAGAGCCAGTAGAGTATAAGAGTCAGTGTTTTGTGTGCGGTTTAGTGTTTTCTTTCAGTTTAATTTTTATGTAATAGAAGTGTTAATTTCAGTCTATTTATTTTCTACCTAATTAATTTTCTTAGTGCTTTAGTTTCAATTATTTCAATTTCCTTTGTTTGTTTTTGTTATAAATAAATCCTCAGTTTAGAAGAGTGGCAGTTATTTATCCCGAACCCCTATAGCTCGCAACAATACTTATAGAATTTTACCTGATTAGGGTTATATTTGAATCTATTTTATTTATGGATAAAGTTTCAACGTAGAACTTGTATTCACATGGTTTCTAGTCTCTTTAGGAATAACATATTTAAAAATAACAGAATACAAATTGCTAAATAAAATATACATGTAGTAATGGGTGACACCTCGCCTGATTCAAATATTTACAATTATACGTATATATAAAATGACACCTGAATGTTGTAGGTTCGACATGTTCATCCGCGATGCAGTCAACATGAACACACTGGGAACGATGAAAGTGCTTCAACTGGTCGAGGGAATGAAGAAACTTGAGGTATGATTCATTTATTTGGTACACTTTCGATTATGTGAAAAGAATTGTCTATACTCACAATATTGTGGAGGAAGAAATGTGTGGTCCTCCTCCAAGCTAAAGGGAGGATCCTCGAAAGGAGGTGGTTGATGTCGAGATGTTGTATATATACTCAGCGCTCGGAAACATTTATATAGCGCGATTCAGGATTAGACGCTTTGTATTGATTCTTGTAGCAGATCATAGATGTCGCGAAAGTACGATATAGTTGATCTCACGAATTGGTACACGCAGGTGTTCGAACACGTGTCGACATCGTACTGTCGCTGCGAGTTGCACACGTTGGAAGAACGAGTGTACCCTGCGCAGCACAAGCCTCAGGACATTGTTCACGCCACTAGATGGATGGATGATCAGCTACTTGACTATCTGCAGCCCAAGTGAGTTTTTAATACTGACATTAAATGAACACATAGCGGATTAAAAGTTAAAACGTGATTTATTGTTTGCATTATTTTATTATGCTGTGGAAATGAGAGCTTTGAGAAGTATTTGTGGTGTGACTCTGAAATAAGAAATATCGAAATTCGAGAGCGTTGTGGAGTTACGAGAATTGACAAAGGCATGTTGAGTTGGTTTAGGCTCGTAGAAAGGATGGCGAATAGTCGGGAAATGAAAATATAAATCAGTGTAGGTAGGGTCGGGAGTGGTCGAGCTAAGCGAAGGTACCTCGATCAGATCGCGGACGTTCTTCAAAAGTGCCTGGTCAAACGTACTCGAAACTGACGAGCGTGCATTGATGAAAGTAGAAGTAGCGAAAGCCTACTCTGCCTACCTCAATGGGAAAGAGGCGTGATGTATATGTTTGTTAGTGTTATTTAAATATTATTATTATTCGCCTTTCGAATGCTTTTCAGCAAGCGTGGTCAAAAAGTTGCCATACTTACGCCATCATCAGGAGTTGATACTTCCTTTAACTTTCTGTGTTATGTCAATATTGGGCAACCGTGCCCTTAGTATGTTTGATTTGGGGTTTAAGATTTTTAATAACCGAATCTCAGTTATTTTATTTAAGCAGCTGTTAATGAAAACTGACAATAGGTACCTTGATGGTCGTTTAAATAATTAATTATCTGTTTCAGACTGATAGACCCTCAGCCTAACACATACGCGTACACGAAGAATTTGACAGAAGACCTCGTAACTCAGTACGAGGGCAAGTTCCCCATCGTCATCGCGAGACCTTCTATCGGTAATATATACTCACTATCTATCAAATTCAAAATCATTTATTCATTTAGGTAACACAATGTACACTTATGGACGTCAATAAAAGATACATATTAAATGCTTCTAATCTTACATTTACTGCCAATTCGCAAATCAAGGGCGTAGAACGGACGAGAAGAACTGGCAATAAACTCGCCGCCTTTTTTTTTAATCGCCAAGTTTTTGGTTTTACAACAAAAAAAAATGTGTATCCGCCCCGGCGTCGTATGGGTGCAATATAGATATACTATACACAAAAAATATATAACCTGTGTTACTCGCTGATGATGTAGCTTTTTATTAGTGAAAGAATTTTTAAAATCTGTCTATCAGTATTTGAGATAAATCTTAACAAATATACAAACAAACTTTAATCTCTTTATAATATTAGTATAAACAATCACCTTTAAAAAATATAATATATTGTTTTCCAGTTACGGCTGCCCACAAAGAGCCGATGCCAGGCTGGGTGGACAACATGAACGGTCCCACAGGACTCCTAGTCGGAGCTGGAAAAGGTAATTGTGAAAATCGGGTTGTCGCACTCCCTAAAATATGGCGAGGGGGCTGGCATCCCACTCGTAAACGGGTGCTACTTGCGGTGACTGGTCGGACTTGAATTCCCAATGAAATAAAAAAAAAAGATTTGTCCTTTATCAGCAGTAGGCATGTTGAAATAGGAACACGCACTTATATTCTCGTTGGTTTTTCTCTGACATGTTCTGATGTTCTGTAGCTGAGGTATCACGTACATCAAGGGAACCTCATGCTTGTCTATCGATTTCTAACATAACGAAATATATTATAATAATTAATAAATCTCTCTAATTAAAAAAAAATTAAAACTGTAATATTTTGTTTTCAGGTGTTATCCGCACAATGCATTGTAACGAGAACTACCTCGCGGATGTGATGCCGGTCGATATGGCGGTCAACGCGTGCCTCGTCCTCGCCTACCTAACCGCTCTTGACAAGTTAGTAATTACAGTGTCTTTTGCTAAGTACTGACCTTAAATTAAAAATACTTCAAACGGATCAAAACTTCAGGAAAAGCCAATACATCGATCAACCGACAATAAGTGCAAGAGAAAAATATATAAATAATTATAATATATATTTTGTAGGAATTAATAGGGATAAATAATATAAGTTTATGCTGGCGACCGAATTGTTTTCAGTGTTCGTCGGTTTATGCAAATATAAAAATTACTATCGCCTTTACTGCGCCTCAACAGATGGCGCTGTTATATATAATGAAAATTTGCAGAACATCAGTCAATGATGCGTTGTCGACCTACTTTTTACTTCGACCATTCATATCATTGAAATCCATAGACTAAAACCGAAACGTATTTCACGGGTTTTACATCTATGAACGGTGGTTCGTTACCTGGTCGGAATTTCGATATTCATCCCACCCGTATAAAAATAAAAATAATAAAGATACGGGGTTTCCTTGTTTGAGGCTCATTGTTTATTCCACAAATTTCTTAGGCACAAATAAGCATTATGCATATTAGTAAACTGTTTTTTACTCCTTCAAAGAATCTAGCGAAGTCTACTTACTGCTTAAATCGAAATATATAATAATTATTATGATTTGTTTAATCAATCATTTCTTTAATTGTAATGTAGTAAGTTGGAATTGGCATGCCAAGACTTTATAGTAAATTATTGTAACTTTTAAATAAATTAACACTCGAAGGTCTCCTGCGAGACACGTACCTCGGCTTGGGCTGCCGAAGGAGGGGAGGGAGCCTGAAGGGCTGGACGGTAGCTCACCCGTGTGGGGGATGCGCGGAACAAGGGTCCTCGCCTTCGCCGGCGAAGGCGCTGTACGCGGGTCTGAGGTGAAATGTCCGCCCGGGCGGAGTCTAACCTAGCATTGGCTACAGTTGCAGTGATAGGATCGTCGGGATCCTCTAAAACGTGTCTGGGTCTTCTCCAGAGAGCTTTATCGGGATAGATGCGATCTATATAATTATCTTTAGCTTTTATATGTTTGCAGCAAAATTTTTTTAAAATATTACATTATACACTTATGTCTTTCAGGCCACAAGAAATCAGAGTGTGCAACGTGACGCAGTCAGGGGTAAACCCTATCACTTGGGGACAAGCTTTGGATTTAGGTAACATTTTTATAATGAACTACCAACACGCCCCGGCTTCGCACGGGTGTATTTATTTATTTATTTATTTATTTAAAACTTTATTGCACTAGAAATACAGAAATACACATAAAAAATTAGAAACCCATACAGGAAAAGTACAACTGGCGGCCTTATCGCTAAGCAGCGATTTCTTCCAGGCAACCACATGGTACAAGTGATACAAACTAGAAGAAATGGGTAGTGCAAAAAAAAAATATAATAATAAAAAAAATGTAACGAAAATAATCTTGAATATATACAATATACATACATATATACACGTATATTATCCACTGTTATATATACATACACAAACACATATAAGTATTACATATTATTTGTAGAGAAAAGGTAATTCAAAAGCATATTCTTAAATGAATCTAAAGAGTTAGCTTTCTTCAGGGCAAGTGGCAGAGCATTCCAAAGCTTGATTGCCTGGACCGTAAATGACTGCTCGTAGTATGTAGTCTGGTGCTTTGGCAATTCAAGACGTAAGAGCTCCGTAGATCTTACGGGTCTGTCATGATAGTGTCTGAAATCAAATCTTTCCTTAAGGTAATGAGGCGTTTTAGGGTTGAAGAGTACACGATACAGGAGATGTAGGATGTGAGCATCCCGGCGAAGGCGGATAGGTAGCCATTTAAGTTTTGTACGATACTCTGTAATGTGATCAAATTTCCTGAGTCCAAAAATTAAACGTATGCAGAAATTTTGCAGGCGCTCAAGTCTGTTTAATTGTTCTTCAGTGAGATTAACATAAGTAACATCGGCATAGTCTAATAGAGGAAGGAGAAGGGATTTCGTAAGTGAAATTCTGGTTGGAAGAGGAAGAAAGTTTCTTAAGCGCCTGAGTGAACCAGCAGCAGCAAATAGCTTTTTACTCAGTTCCTGGATCTGATGTGTCCATGACAGAGTCTGATCTAGGAAAATTCCTAAGCTTTTAACGTGGTCGCTGAAAGGTATGAGTGTTCCTGCAACATAAATAGGCGGCAGATTAACCCAATTCACTCTTGCTATTAGAGATGGACTCCCAATTATAATGGCCTGTGTCTTTATAGGATTAATCTGCAAACCATGATACGAGCTCCATTTGACAATAATATCTAGGTCCTGATTAGTCTTTCGAACAGCATCAGGTAAATCGTCAAGAGTAGATTGTGTGTATATCTGTAGGTCATCGGCGTCCATATTGTAGCGTGATTTTAAATTATATGAGATGGAGTCAATGAAAAGAGAGAATAAAAGAGGTGACGACATAGTATCCTCCAATCGAATTCTTTGACGCTGACGGTGTAATGTAGTATGTAGTATACACAAAAAGAAACATAACTCGCTGATAATTTAGCCTTCTATTGGTAAAAGATTTTTTATAATCGGTTCAGTGTATACAGAGATTACTCCTACAACCTCACAAACTTTACCTCTTTATAATATTGGCCTCCTATGGCCTATTTATCAAACTTCGTAACTCCAAAATTTCGGATTTTTGTTTGTTTAAGCCATCCTGTGTAAAATACCGTAACGAATACGATGGAATCACTCGTATCTACTAATTGTTTTTAGTTTTTGTGGTATTTACAAAAATTATAACTACGTATGTCCACGGAATGTTTGACCTGTTTGTAGTTTTTTCCTCCACCTGTAAAGTTTGACGAAATGGAGATACAAAGTTTGATAATCAAGCCGACGATATGCTATTTACATTACACTCGTGCGAAGCCGGGGCGGGTCGCTAGTGATCTAGTAAAAGAGATTCTCCGCCAAGTACCAGGAATATAGACGTTGCCAAGGAGTCTTAATTCAACTTCATATTCACGCTTCCTCAGGTCGTATCCACGTGCACGAGTTTCCATTCTCGCTGTGTCTATGGTACCCTGGTGGTTCACCTAAGAGTTCCCGTGCCCACCATCAGCTGTCATTACTGCTCACACATATGTTGCCCGCCTATTTCGTCGACCTGCTCATGTTCCTCATGGGCAAGAAGACTTTGTAAGTTTGATTTTTTTTATGTCAGATATGGATAGACGAGACGACGAGGTTCACTTGATGGTAGGTGATACCTCAGCCACAGAACATCAGTCAATGATGCGCTGTCAACCTACTTTTTTACTTCGAGCGTTCGGAAATCCATAAACTGAGACCGAAACGCGTAATGTGCACTTCACGGTTTTGCCATCTATGAACGGTGGTTACCCGGTTACGTGGGGAAGACATGCTTATAGAGAATTATACATAATATTTACATATATATTACAAAATACATACTTCTACAGCCCGCCATGACTAGCATGACCATCAAGAGATATCTCGCGGACGAGTGAAGACAAACTAAGATATCTCGATATATCTCGACATCGACTTTGATAGACATTTGATTAGAAGTCGAGTTTTAAGTGTAAGTGCCATGTTAGACCCAGAAGACATTAAGAGATTCGATTATGTCATATTAAAACAGGAGAAAACGGTCGACAAAAAATTGTCGTGGTTGTCATGCTAGGCCGGCAGGAAACGCAACCACCTACTTATTTATATTTCCATTCCAGTATGGTAAAAATCCAGAAACGAGTGAACTACGGCCTGGAAGTCCTCCAGTATTACACAACGAAGGAGTGGTTCTTCGACAACGATCTGTACCGCTCCCTACCGGATCGCATCTCGGAGGCTGATCGGAAAATATTCTATACTGATCTTAGGGTGAGTTTATCTACTATTTAATATAAAATTGTGTTAGTTACAGTAAAGAACATAGATGTACATTGTACATAGAAGCACAGGCCTTATAGGCGCGCTTGTCACGGTTTATCTGGGGTAAGAGTAGTTCTCCCCCCAGCCACCGCGGCGCTGCTAGTGTCCGTGTGGACGACACTCTGACGCTGGAGTCATAGCGCGCACTCTCTCGCACCCAGCCGCTGTTAGAGCGGTATTGCCGTTCGCTCGTGAGAGCGAGCGAGACAATGCGAGGGGAGGAGTCAGCGGACTGCTCAGATGTGTGTGTCACACCAATCTATTGCGCGCGCTCTACAGGTCAAAAGAAGAACTACTTTTTCTGTGCCAAATTTTAGTATGGTTCTGTGCTTCTATGTAGGTACATCTATATTCTTTGGTTACACCATTTATAACTCAAAAATGGCTGCAAAGATTGTTATTTATAATATTATTATAGATGAATTGTTACTTTTATATATTATTCTTATTTTAGTTTTGGAATTTCAAAATTGTTTTTTTTCTTTGTTTCTCAAGTGAGTTCTTTATTCCAGCTTGTCGAATGGAGTGCGTATATCCGTAACTACATGAAAGGCGCTCGCGAGTACTGCTGCAAGGAGGACCCCAGTACACTACCGGCCGCGCGCCGTCGGCACACGCAGTATGTTAAATACAACTTTTATTAAAAAAAAATGTTAGATATTGACAGACGAGCATGAGGTTCACTTGATGGTAGGTGATACCTCAGCAATATGGTTTTTCCATTTATGAACGGTGGTTTTTGGTGGGAATTTCGATATTCCTCCCACCCGTTCAATGCCCGAAGTTACCAGACGTGGGACATGCTTACAGAAAATTATAAAAATGTCGTCCCGGTGGGATTCGAACCCACGACCATATCAAAATCATATCCGAAACTATTTGAAACCTATTTTTGTGCACTTAGCATCGGTGATTTTAAAAATTAATTACATATCCCTTTGCAACCAAAATAACATGATCATGACGTTTAGGTATACTTAATCTAACAGTATTTTCAGGGGTAGAGTTTTTTGGAGCTGATTTCTAGTAATTATGATGGAGATTAAATCCAAAAGAATTGTATACACAATTCAGAATTTCAGTACATTTCCCAAGTACCTTGAAATAAGTTCAAAACATAGAAATATATTAGTGTACTACCGGCTTATTTCTATCAAGCTTAAAGTCTAAAGCATCTATTTACAAAATCTATGTTATTTGAAGATTTTTTTTATTTTTCAGATTGTTCTACCTAGATCTTCTGGTTCAAACCCTGGTATACGGTCTGCTCACGTACTTCATATACTATTACATAATACGGATCTTCAGCTAGTGCCGACACACGCTTAGCTTTACGTTTAAGTACAATAATAAGGGCGGCCGCACTTTGGACGCGTTTTGTACGAATTTTACTCGTACGAATACGTACGAATACGTACGAACACGTAAGAATACGCACGAACAATTCCGACTCTCCGAGTACTACAGCGGCTCGCACACTCTATGCGAACTTGTCATGTGTGTACGCGCGTATAGTTCCGACATACGAAATCAGTCTCAACTCGCTTGTAGATTTTAGGCGTTCGTACGTTAAATTCGATATGGATATAGAAAAAATCTGGTCTTGTGAAAGTCACTGAATTTAGTTAAAGCTCATTGTGGTTGAAATATAAATGTATTTATTCATGCAAAGATAATCATGAAACAGCAATGTTACTGGCATTTCAAGTTTCAACGGAGAAAAACGGAACCAGAGTGCGCGTTCAATTCGTATGTCCGATAACGTACGTTTACGTACGATACAAATTCGTGTCCAATGTGCGACCGCATTAATAGGTTAAGGCTATACTAAGATAGATTTAAATGGAGGCTTGTCAAAACATTTTTATGTTACCATTTAGGGATTTAAAAAATAGATTTCAATTTGAATCTCGGGTTAGAAGATCAGGGCTAAAGGTATGTCTATTTGTATGTGCATACCATGAGCGTGGTGTAAACTTGTCAGGACGATTGTATATTTTAAGAAACTCTTAAATACAATTATTAATTTTAAGATATTTTTACCAAGTATTTTTCAAGATTGCGGAGATTAATTTCATTTAATTAATTTTGAAAATTTGTACTTTTCAATATTATTGTCATTTATTGATGATACTGTAACAAAATTAAATATTTACTAAAGCAAAAAAAACGAAATAGGTATGACAAAAATAATACGAACAAAAATCGTACAAATTATTGTATAAGCAGTCTTACTTAAACAGTTCACAAGATGGCGTTGTGATCAATTGTAATATTAATAATTGTTAAAAACGAATAGTCGCTAATATAATATGAGTAATTATTATCACGGATAGATGTATATCAAACATTATATATAAGAAAATTGTTATTATGAATAATCATAGGATGTAAGCGTGTACTTGTAAATATATTACGTCTTAATAATAAGTGTTTATGAAATTCCCTAGAAGTGAATGCATTTATATTTTTGAACTGAGTAGTTTTTTTTTACTCGCGAAACGTTCATATTACATAGTTACATTAATTCAGGAGATATCTATGTATACATTATTTACTAAGACATTATTGTGTCACTTTGTAAATATTTAGTTACACACATGTTACCCAAAAAATACTTCAGAACACGATATTTTTTTAAATAAGTAAATTACTTATTTTTATAACATCCTTATTGACAATGGTCCAGAACGATACACAACATCACAACTTAAAAGACAAACCGTTATTAACGTAATTTTTCAAAAATCGAACCATCAAGTATCAACGCTACCAATTTTAAGATTAATATTATATTCTAATTTTAATTAACCCTTTTCTGTATCATAATATTATATTGTAATATCAAACGGTCTCAAACCGTGTATTTAGACTGTTTTAATAAAAAAAAACCATGATTTTGATGGAGGTGGGTTAATTATTGTACGTTGTAACTCCATCGAATTTGGGCTTAGAATCGGTTGAGTCTTGACAAACAGGCACGGGATTGAAAATAAAAGCTAAGTATTTATTTAGATGTCAACATTGTTTTTTGTCTATCAAGGGTGATAAAGGTTACATCAGTTTATTATCAAGAATGAATTATTATATAGACAGGCTGAAATAGTTTAACAATATGTACAAACGATTTTAAAATTACCTGTGTATTATTTTAGTGGGAGTAAAATATTCACTGTTTACCTCATTTTTATGTTACCATTATTTTTTAAATAAATAGTCAATAATTCGTTTGTTTGTTTTATTTTCTCTTCCATAAACTAGATAATATACCTGTAATTCTTAAGTGAAACCAGGACACGTTTAAACTTTAAATGAGCAAATTTGTTTGTTTAGACAACGACGATACATAACACGATAATTAAATATTTAAAGTAAAAAATAAATTATAGCCAGACAAATTTAAAAAAAATATTATGCTGGTCTACGCTGTGCGTCTACGAATGCTTGAGATCTTCAATGAGAAAATTTGTTAGTTTAGATATCAACATAACGACGATACATAACACGATAAATTAATATTTAAAGTAAAAAATAAAGCCAGACAAATTTAAAAAAAAATATGCTCGTCTACGCTGTGCGTCTACGAAATTTCCTATTATTAATGAGAAATGAGAACAGAGAAACTAATAGGTATTTGATATTAGTTTTACTACTCACCGCTGCGCTACAGCTGGGGTAAATGAAGAATATATTCTATGGTTATACATGTAGTCTTGTGACATAATTTGTTTCTAAATAGCAACATTGCTGCTGTCAAAATGTCATTTTAAAACTTGAACTCTGAACTGTCAATAAATTTTCAGCACTGCATTTAGTAAATAGAGTAGGACATTAAATTTAATTTATTTTTGTTATAATAAATACTATTATGTCTGATAATAAGGAAGTGGAAAAGAAAGATGTCGACCCTGAACTGGACGATTTATTAGACAGTAAGTAAAATAAAAGTTTGTTTTTGATTTTTGTAACCTATAATAATTGTTACACAACAGTTTTATTAAAAAGCCTGGCTTTATTACCCCAATTGTGTATAGAAATTATTGATAGAAAACTATATATCGTTAAGAATTATAAAAAAATGTGTCAGTATTAAAATTAATTTACTACAATATCTTTTTATATTGCAATATTATTTTAGTTTTCAAGGTTTTATGAGTACTTTTCCGAATCATTTACATCAGTTAATCATACTCATTTATATACAGTATAGTTAGCGTACAATTACTTCAAGAGTGAATTAAATATTTTATTAAGATATGTAGTATTATTTAAATGTTTGTTGTATTTTTTTGCTGTAGACTAACCTGTTCCTGTAACTATTCCTTTGCCTTGTGTCTTTCAGTCTTTTATACAAATATTAAAATATATTAAATAGTATTTTTTCTGACACTATGAATATTATGTGGAAATTTAATCATAGTCACAACTTATCACTATGATGTAAGACCTGCCTTAAAACCATAAGGCTGCTATCGATACATTGAGTTTGGCTACTTTTTTACATATTTTTCTTTAAAATTAATTTTTCACAAAAGCTAACAGCATTCTATGATAGCTATACTCACTTGATCTCTCAAGTTAAAATAGACCAACAAAAAAAACAGTAAAATGCCTGTGGTAAGTCAAGGCTGTTCTTACATATAAATTAATTAATACTATTGATATATTTTTTGTTACTTTTAAATAAAATAAAATAGATAAGAATACTCATTACAGCAATTGTACATAAGGCACCTATAATAATAATAGACTTTATTAATAATCTTAATATACATACATTGTAAAAAACCATGATTATTTAAAGATTGTCTTGCTTTTCATCATAGGTCTTGCCAAGTATTTTAAAAAGTGTTCTGTGGATTGCTTTTCCTTTCAATAGGTTAAGTCATTGCAAAGGAGTGCAACCACAAATTCCGTGACGTGAGATTGTTATTATAAATTATTTTTCAGGCGCCCTACAAGATATGACAAAGAAACCGGCTGAAGAGCCGTCTGGTGTGGAGGGTCAGAACATGTGGAGTGAAGAGTTTATAAAGGAAGCGGCTGCCCAGTTTGAGAGTAATATGGCTGCAATATTGGGCAGCTTTAGTGGCATGCCTGGTGAGGTTAATTTGATAACATATATAGGCCAACAACAAATTTAAGACCAATAATAAAATAATAAAAAAAAAGTTTACAAAAGGAATACACCTTTGGATATTTGGAGATAATCTATACTAAAGAACTAGCATTAATATATAGACAGGCCCCAAGAACAAAATTGTATTTATTTTATCGTTATTAATCAAAAGATTTTACATAATTCGTCTTTATTTGAGTAAATAACTGAACATTATTATTTTTACAGAACTTCTAAGCTTCATACTTTCACAGATATGATTTTGTTCTTGGGACTCATCAATTGAGATTTTCATACTAATATCAGTTGGCAAAGCACCTACATGTCTTTTGTATCACTTAAATCACTTTTTTTACTTAACATGGAATTGAAATACAGTTAGTAAATAAAAAATTTGACGGTCCCTACGTACAAAGAGACATGTCAATAAATTGTATTATCCGTCAAATTGTGTATTATTTATTTATTTGCTGTATTAACCCCTTTACTTGTGCGCTCAAGTTAATTCATGCGGCATTGTATTTTATGCTGTTATAATTTTTAACACTCGAATATAATCAAGAATTGAAAATAACAATGTTAAAGCTGAATGTTCCAAATTGTGTTATTTTTTACATCAAAATTTTGTTTTTTTTTTCGGCTGGTTTTTTCTCTGCATAATCTATGCATTAAGGGGTTAACGGTAACTATAATCGAATCTTCATGTTGCTGACTCCAGCATTTACAAATCAGTCAGACAGCTTTTCCTTTTATACCTATTAGAAAATAAAAAAAAAACCTTATAATTGTTTTCAGAGGAACAAGTATCACAGGAGCAAATAGCACAAACCTTCTCAAAAATGGCCGGTATGTTTATTTGTCTAACTCTTAAATGTCTACATTGATGTCAACTTAAAGCCACGGATACATTAAGGGAGAAACAGTGGGGGGTCAATATACAAGACCAAAAGCCCGGCTTGCCCAATTTAACGTAATACGTGCTTATATATATATATATATATAACATATAATATTTCTATCTTATATTATTACATTAAGGGCATTATTAATTTCTTCTTGTTTTGGGATTTTATGGTGGTGCCGCTTCTGAGGACAAATGTCCCACATCATGTGTCGGTGACATGTCACATATCTGGCGAAATCGCGCCACTTATGGCCGTAGCGACGTCAGGTCAGGAGTGTATGACTGCGATACTTCGCCTTACGACTTCACGATAATTCACCTGACTCTTGTGTTTCACAAGATGTCTGTCCTGTCGAGCGAAGTCTGGCAACGTCGCGCCACTGCACTCGATGTCGTTGGCGACGTGTCGCGCGATGTTGCCAGACATGTCGATAGAAGTCCGGCAACGTCGCAGCACTTCACCCGTCGGGTGCTGGCGATACGTGTCGCAGGACATTTTTCCCCTAGTGTATCCGTGGATTTAGACATGTTTTAAAGTAGCTGTCTCTATTCTTTGAATGAATTTAGAAAGAGACTGGTACTTGTTATATGTGTTATGGTATAAATCCAGCCATCCATACATAACGTCAGTCAATGATGCGCTGTCTACCTAATTTTTACTTCGAGCATTCGGAAATACATTGACTGAAACCGAAACGTGCAATGTGTACTTCATAATTTTCCATATTTGACAAAATTATGTCGACCGTTTTCTCGTGTTTTAATCGATTATCTCGATAGATCTCTCTAAAGATATATTTGTCGATCGAGATATCTTGCAATTTAGTTTGTCTTCTCTCGTCCGCGACATATCTCGTGGCGGTCATGCTAGGCCGGCTGATCAAAATATGCCTTCTCTAAAAATAATATAATACGAATGTTAATAATATAAATAAACATTGCTGGAAACAGCCTTGACATATTGCGGTAAGATTGTATTGCAAATAGCAATGCAATACGTATGAACTTGTCTGTATGAACACTACGTTTACAAACAAGGTCACGGGTTCGATTTCTAACCGAGACTTAAGAAATAAACATTCATTTAAAGATATAGGTTACATGTAAAATATATCTTTGAGTTTATCCTTAACTAGCAACGTGCCACTAGCAACGCTTCACACGGGCGCAATGTAGATGTACTATACGCAAAAAATAACCTATGTTACTCACTGATAATGTTTCTATTGGTGAAATTGGTAATTTTTAAAATCGGTTTTTGAGTTTAATCGTTACAAACATACAAAAATACTAATATTTGCCACGTTTATCTCCAGAGGCGGCCGCACAAGTACTAAAACCCCAAGCTGAGGGTGAAGAGACAGCGCCCGCCCAGGGAGACCCGGCCGTTCAGGGGAAAATCGATGAGGTATTAAAATGTACAGTCAGCAACACAAGCAAAATATTGTCTATTATTACCGGATACCGGATTAAAACGCGATTTATTATTTATATTGTTTAAATAATTATTTATCCCAACGTTTTGGATGCTTTTCAGCAACCGTGGTCACGGGCAGACAGAATCCCGTCGGGTTTTCATCCGGTATAAAGTATTTCATTTAAATGTGTGATACTCGCGTTAATAAAAGACAATATTATAGCTGTCTTATTTTTGAAATGTCACAAAGTTGCCATATTAACGCTATCTATTGCTATATGGTTGCTGAAAAGCACTCGAAACGTAAGCTTAATATAAATAATAAATTACATTTTATTTCATTATAAAGTATTTTATTTAAAAGTAATGATGGGATAGACATATTTCTATGTCTGTTTCATTGATCATCACTTACTAATAATGCTAGTGTATTATTTAGTAATTATTAACCAGTATATATTGATAGAATACTTGATCCATATTTCTGATGACCTAGTACTTCTTAGAATTCCCGAGTCCTCTAGTGGGCCATGGGGCAGACACATTTCGCCGGTTCCGGAGAACAAAATGATAAATACCATATAAATCTAAAGCAGTTATCATTTTGTTCTCGGGAAGTGGCGATTTGTGTGTCTGTATATTCTTGAACCTCACGAACGTGTATCTCTGCCAGGTGTCCGCGGCGATATCTCAGACGCTACAGAACCTCAATACGAACACCGAAAGCCTTCAGACACCGTTCTCGGACGCGGACCTTGCGAATATGTTCACTAACTTCAACCTTGGAGAGGGCAACCAGGTGAGCACGCTGTTATTTGGACGCTGTTAAGCAATACAGTGTCAACCCACAAAATTACAAAAATGTAAATTTTGATACCAATCGCTTCCTTATGAGCTGGAACTATTTCAAAAGAGATATGTATCATTTAAATCGTTTTAATAGCAAAAATATTGAAAAAACTAGTGAGCACGAAAACCTAAAATGTTTAAAATATTTAATAATAATGCATAAAATTCAATTACTTTGATAGCTACCAAGATGAACGACATATATTTAGTCGAATAATAATAATTACAAAAAAATCTATTGTTTCAGTTATTTTTTAAATTTTTTTTTATTAAACCTGATTAAAACTACAAACTCAATTTTCTCAAAGTGGGTTGACACTGTATTGCTTAACAGCGTCCATTTATACAATATAAAATTGAATTTAATGCATTATTATTAAATATTTTAAACATTTTAAGTTTTCGTGCTCGCTAGTTTTTTCAATATTTTTGCTATTAAAACGATTTAAATGATACATAGCTCTTTTGAAATATGTACTCCAGCTCAAAATTGACATTTTTGTAATTTTGTGGGTTGACACTGTATTGCTTAACATCCACCAAATATAATAGTGTAGTTTATACTATACTAGCAGCCTGCCCCGGCTTCGCACGAAATTTGCAGACACGAATAGAAAAAGTATTTTCGATGAAAACTCTCAGTTGGCTGAATTTTTTCCGACATCTTGTACAATTATCATTATAATTTAACAAATTAACAGAAAATAATATTAAGTTATTGGTTTAGAACTGTAAATAAACACTATTATTTAATATTGTCTTTTCGGATTCTCTCCTGCAGGCCTAGCATGACCATCTCGCCATCGACAATTTTGATAGACAAGATATCTCGATCGACAAATATCTCTGCTTTTGACATTAGAAGTCGAGTTTTAAGCGTGTCATGTTATACCCGGAAGGCATAAAGAGATAATCGATTAAAACACGAGAAAACGGTCGACAACATTTTGCTAGGCCGGCTGGACTCTTGTAAAGAAATACTATGCTTAAAAATTGGGTGCTAATTAAACAGGCTTCTTTTTAATAGCATTATTCGCCTCTAAAAATTTATGTTGCCTTCTAAATTACTAAGTCAGCCACAATTAACGAGCATCTAAATAATACTATCTTAGCCACTAGTTATCTTCTATGTAATCCACTCTAAATACAACTCAGCATGATGCCAAGTAAAATAAGTAGGATTCGGTTCTGGCTCGGTCACCATACCAACATAACCTGACCTAGGTGGTACTCCTTTTTAGATGGCGTTGTAAAAAAGACGAATTAGTTTATTAGAAGCTATGTCACTTCCCCGTTGCTTAGTTATAAAATTAGAAGTTTGATCACGTGGCCAATAAATAATTTTGTGGCTTGACTTATAATTTTGATGGGTCGTGGGTTCGAATCCCACCGGGACCACATGTTTATAATTTTCTGTAAGCATGTTTTCCCCACGTCTGGTAACTTCGGGCATTGATCGGGTGGGAGGAGTATCTAAATTCCGACCGGGTAACGAACCACCGTTCATAGATGGAAAAACCGTGAAGTGCATAGTGCGCGTTTCGGTTTCAGTCTATAGATTTCCAAATGATAGAAGTAAAAATTAGGTCGACAGCGCATCATTGACTGGTGTTCTGTGGCTGAGGTATCACCTACCGTCAAGTGAACCTTATGCTCGTCTGTCGATATCTGACATAAAAAAAATCCCTTAAAAATCTTATTTTTGACACATTTTAGGAGGGAAACATGTTCGTGCCGTTCATGCAAGGCATGATGCAATCCCTACTGTCTAAGGAGGTGCTCTACCCGTCGCTCAAGGAGCTTGTCGATAAGTACCCCGACTGGCTGCAACAGAACAAGGGCAAGATTGAACAGTCTGAATACGAGAGGTACGTCTTCGGTGGGGTCTTAATATACCCCTTGTCGTAGGAGCTAGTGAAGTTACTTACTTTAATTGTTATGTGGGATCGCTTGATGATGAAAGAGAAGGGAAGATGAAAGATAGAGTGAGAGGGGGGGAGAGAGGTGTGACGTATGTGAAAGACGTGTGATGTGTGTGCGCTTAGTAAAAGCAATTAAACTAAAATAAATAAGATTTAGGCGAGATATACCATTTTATTTGAAAACCCATCAAAAATGGCCGTGTAGCTTCCGCGGGAGAGATTAGGGGCCGCTTCACTTCCGTGCGAAAAATAAAGGGCCGTATAGCTTCCGCGTGAGAGATGAGGGGCCGTATAGCTTCCGCGTGAGAGATGAGGGGCCGTATAGCTTCCGCGTGAGAGATGAGGGCTGTTTGGCTTCTGCACGAGAGATGAGGCGTCGTGTAGCTTCCGCGTGAGGGATGAGAGGCCGTGTAGCTTCCGTGCGAGAGATGAAGGGCCGTGTAGCTTTCGTGCGAGAGATGAGGGGCCTTGTAGCTTCCGTGGGAGAGATTAGGGGCAGCTTCACTTCCACGCGAGAGATGAGTGGCCGCGTCACTTCCGTGCGAGAGATGGAAAGTGAGAGCGGCGTCCAATACATATTGCTCAAAAGTTATATAAAGAAATACACAATGAATCGACGTATAATGTAGTATCATCATAGATAAAATAGTGGTTACAACAGTATACGTGGGAGATTACGATTCGTTTATGAATATTTTTCCTATGAAAAAATATTTTTTATTTTTGTTTGTATTCAGGTTTGAAAAACAACAGGAGCTGATGCAGAAGGTGTGCGCTGAGCTGGAGCCTGAGCAGGAGTCAGACCCTGAGGATGTGAAGAAGAGGCGGTTCCAAGTCGTGCTAGAGCTGATGCAGAAGGTAAGTGGCTCTGGGTGCTGCCAAAGGTTTAGGTTTGCGTGCGTCGTGGGTTCGTTTCCCGCCGGGTCAAATGTTCAAGTAGAGAATTGTCGTTAGTTAGTTATATCAAGATTCTGAGACATTAAGTGATGGTAAGGTTGTGAAATTTTAATAAAATATAGGGCGACAGCGCATCGTATATTAATGTCCTTATGTACAGAAATTATGATTTTTCTTTAAAATCTATCCGAGTTAAGTCACATTCAAAGATGGGAAAGTGTGATATTAAAGTAAAATATAAGTCCGTAGCACATCATCGATTATATATACCAGATATCTAATCGGAATTCCGTCCGGGCTAAGAGAAGTGGGAAAGTTGTGAAATTTTACAACACATCCGTGTAAATTAGAGTCGTGGGTTCGTTTCCCAGTGTTTAAAATTAGAATTGCTATTTTTCTTTAACATTTCTTTAACTTGTTTTTCTTACGTCAGTGTTAAAAGATTTTAAAGATGGAAAAGTTTGATATTAAAATATAAACCGACAGCGCATCAACGATTTGTGTCCAATAGCTGTGTATATGTTTAATCATGAGTTAGTTATAACAAACCTGCCCGCGTTCGAAGATTTTGTGATATCTAAGTAAAATAAAGCTCGACCGCGCATTATCGATAGGTGTCCTATAGCTGGATATCGAGGGAAAGAGGAAAAATAGTGATTTTTCTATAAAGTTTATTTTCCATACGTTTGGTCACGAATTATTCCAAAATCCGCTCGCGTTCGAAGATTTTGTGATATCTAAGTAAAATATAGGTCGACAGCGCATCATCGGTAAACATTATCTATCCGCATATCAAGGCATGTAAAATTTAGAGAATCTTTCATATAAATTTTTATTAACAATTTGTCAAGATTTTGTGATATTTAAGTGAAATATAGGTCGTCAGCGCATCTTCAGTCAAAGTCCTATATCCTATCAAGGGAAATATAAGAATTTCCATATAAATGAAACAGTTTATCTAGTTTGAAACCTAGCAGCTAGATGTCGCTATGCTATTCTAGGTCGCAGTATCGAGATGTTCCTGGAGTACGGTTATATTCTAGCCTCAGGAATAGCCGGTTAACTGTGATAACTGCTAATAGCTGTGATAACTGTTAGTCTGTTAATAGCTGTGATAAATGTTAATAACTGTGATATAATGTGATACATTGTGATATTATTAATAAGCTGTAGCTGTGTCCATTATTAATAATACACAATAATCCATTGCCTTTATTAACTAAACAATTTTTGGTAACAGTGCTTTAACTAACACTTCTAGCACTGTTAGATAAAAAATATTCAAGAAAATATAATATATCAAAACAGTATCAAAATTTATGCATTTAAATAAAATACTGTATACCGGTTTAAATTATTTATCCCGACGTTTCGGATGCTTTTCAGCAACCGTGGTCGCGGGGAGACAGAAAGATGACAGTTGTCTGATTTTTGAAATATCACAAAGTTGCCATATTAACGCCATCTATTCCTACGGAGTTGATATTTACTGTAATTTTCTATATTATGACAATATTGACTAACGGTGTCCTCTTGTTTTTTAGTATGTTTGATTTGGGGTTTTAGATTTTTAATACAGTGTAACTGGATCCCAGGTGTTGGAAAGCCTCAAACCATCTTCTCTATTGAAGTTAGGATGTTTTTTAATTTCAATAGCCTTACGTACTAATCTGGGAAAGGCGTTTTAATCCGGTATACAGTATTTTATTTTAATGTGTGATACTCGCGTTAATAAAAGACAATATTAAAATTTATGCACTTTAAATTTTTTACGAAAAATGGCGACTTTGAATGTTTTTTTCTTATGTTAGATATCGACAGATGAGCATGAGGTTCACTTGATGGTAGGTGATCAGTCAACAATGCGCTGTCGACCTAATTTTTACTTCGAGCATTCGGAAGTCTATAGACTGAAACCGAAACGAACAATGTGCATATACGCAAAGTATCGCCTTTATAGACCGAGTTCAAATCTGAAATTTAAAAAAAAGAGCCACAAAAATGTTGGAAATGTCATTTATTTATACGTATTACGGCCTTATTCATAAACGTATTATAAACTTGATATAGTTAACATAATTATGTTTTGTCTCGCTCTATCTATACTTCTATACTAATATTATAAAGAGGAAAGATTTGTATTTTTGTATGTTATGAATAAACTCAAAAACTACTGGACCGATTTTGAAAATTCTGCATTCTGTTTTGCACCCGTGTGAAGCCGGGGCGCGTTGCTAGTCGAATATAAAAAGACTACAGAAGGAAAGAAACATAAAATTCAAATTCAAAATCATTTATTCATTTAGGTAACATAATGTACACTTATGAACGTCAATAAAATATATATTAAATGCTTCTAATTTTACATTTACTGCCAGTTCTCAAATCAAGGGCGTAGAGTGGACGAGAAGAACTGGCAATAAACTCTCCACCACTCTTTTTTTAATCGCCAAGTTTTACAAAATTTTTGCATATTTTAACTATATCAAGCTTATAATGTTTATAAATAAGGGCGTTAGATTTTAACTCAGAAAGTTAATTCAAACTGTTCTTCCAGATGCAAGATCTCGGCCAGCCCCCCACCGAGCTGGTGGGTGACATGGCGGCGCCCCCCGAGGGATTCGCGGCGCCCCCCGGCCAGGACCCGTCGCAGTGCTGTCTGATGTAGAGAGCCCCCCAACCGCACACACGACACTTTAACGCGATTGAGTTGTATTGATATTGTATTGATCGAAATTTGAGTTAGTTAAATAAATATTAGTTAGGTTTTAGTTTTATTGGACAAAGGCTGAGTAATTTCAATGTATTGTTGTAAACTGGGTAAGCCGGTTATTAACGATTTTAACCAATCGGTTTTTTGTTATTAACGGTTAATTAACAGCATTTTATAATTTTAACGTTTACGTTAAATGACTTATATAATTTTTATAACTCGTGTTTAAAAACATGATTTCTCTACCAAAAAACGTTTATCTAATGTAGGTTTCCAACGACACATCATACATCTAAATCTTTTCAAACATTTAGAAGTTTAACTTTAAAAATATGACACTCCTTTTTGGGGCATTTTAAAAAGCACAAATACAATACCAATTTGATATATCTCAGTCGGATAATTAACTGGTAATAACTGCATTTTATGGTTTATTAACGAAAGATTTGGTTAAATAACGGTAGTTAACGGGGTTTTAGAACTATAACTGTGTGTATGGTATTGTGAAAGTCCCTTGGTCAATTTTAGGGTTAAAAAGGACACCGTGGGTCGGGGATTTGAATGGTTTTTGATAGGGTGATAGAGAGGCTTAAGGGTATAACAACAACCAAATAGTGACGGTCAAAATTGGTGAGTTAATATACTTGAAAAAATCCTATTAAAATCGTATGCGGTAGCTTCGTGGTAACGTGCTCGCCTGAGAAATCTATGGTCTCGGATTCGAGACCTGCCAACTTTTTTTTTTAGAATATTTCACGATAAAGCGAAAAAAACGTTTTTACATCATTTTACGCCATATTATGATATTTCCAAAAAAAAATACGAGTGAACCCTAATAATGATGATACCCTTGGGCCCTATCTTCTACCTTGGTTTTTACACTAGGATATACAAAAGTTAGTCTAGAACCTAGAAATTTTGACTGTTGGTACATTTTGTACTATATATTATATAAATTTTGAAAATGTCACCATAAAGGTGTAAAATATAGTATAAAAATGTAAAAATTCTTAGTTTAAATCTAAGATCTATCAAGTATTTATACAAATAAAATGTATTCACAAATTTACCTTATTTCTACCCCCATTTCCGTCTAAAGAAGGGGGAAAGGTGAACTACCAAAATCTGCACTAACGTGTCGCAGGTAGCAGAATAAGAATAGCACAATGACGGGCTTGTTGGCGCGTTCGGTAGCACTTGCCGTGCGCACTGATGGGTCGTGGGTTTGAATACCACCGGGACGACATATTTATAATTTTCTATAAGCATATCTTCCCCACGTCTGGTAACTTCGGGCATTGAGCGGGTGGGAGGTTTACCGAAATTCCGACCGGGTAACGAGAGTATATAATTCATAGATGCAAATACCGGTAAGTGAATATTGCGCGTTTCGGTTGTTCGGTATTGTTCAGTCTATGGATTTCCAAATGCTCGAAGTAAAAAGTATAATAGGTCGACAGCGCATCATTGACTGATGTTCTGTGACTATCACCTACCATCAAGTGAACCTCATGCTCGTCTGTCGATATCTGATATGAAAAAAGAAATACATCACATTTATTGTTCTAAAATAATAATATATAATGAGGGTATATTGAAATTATTTTGAAAGCGTCCACAACCAAAGCAATTTTATACTCCTATTTCGCATTCCAATGTCAATATTATCACAATTTTTTTTTATAATATGTACATTTAAGGCCTTATTCATAAACGTATTATAAGCTTGATATAGTTAAAATATGTTTTGTCTCGCTCTATCGAATATAAAGACTACAGCTGGCCTAGCATGACAACCGCGGCAAAATGTTGTCGACCGTTTTCTTGTGTTTTAATCGATTATCTCTTTATTTCTTCCGGGTCTAACATGAAAATTACACTTAAAACTCGACTTTTAATATAAAAACTGGATATATTTGTCGATCGAGATATATTTTCTATCAAAATTGTCGATGTCGATGTATTCAAATTCAAAATCATTTATTCATTTAGGTAACACAATAAAATGAATTATGAATTATAAATTACAATTTTTTTTATGAACGTCAATAAAAAATACATATTAAATGCTTCTAATTTTACATTTACTGCCAGTTCTCAAATCAAGGGCGTAGAGCGGACGAGAAGAACTGGCAGGAAAAAAGGGGGATATCTTACATCTTAGTTTGTCCTTTCTCGTCCGCGAGATATCTAGTGGCGGTCATGCTAGGCCGGCAGAAAGAAAGAAACAAAACATATTTTAACTATATCAAGCTAATACATTTATGAATAAGTCCGATGTTCTTTTACGGTGCAATAATTGCTTATAGTGTCGTATGTGCGGTCGGCCTAATGTATTGTTTTATATTATGTTATATTTTATAAATATATTGAATAGAAATGTATTGGTTATTTAATAAAGGTTTTTGAATTTATTTGCATTTCTTTCATTTAAATAAATTTTATTTATTGAACCGACTTGTTTAATCTAAACTAATATTATAAAGAGGATATATATTTGTTCGTTTGTTTGTTACTATTTAACTCAAAAACTACTGGACCGATTTAAAAAATTCTTTCACCAATAGAAAGCTACTTTATTAGCGATTTTTTATCTTTTTGTGTATGTATGTATTTTTTCATCTACATTGCACCCGTGTGAAGCCGGGGTGGATCGCTAGTTTTAAATATCTGAGTTGAGATATTTAGTGCCCAATTTGCTGTCAAAATCACAGCAGTCCTTTTGTTTCTCGGAAATGATTAATAAATATTGATATATCACATGAAAAACTGATATTAATCATAATCAAATTTTCAAATATAGCTTTTGTCAGGATTAATGTAGCTATCTACTGGTTAAGGAATTTCCAGAGATTGCTTCCTACAAATAAACAAACTTATAAATAAACTTTACCTCTTTATAATATACTAGCAACACGCCCCGGTTTCACACGGGTGCAATGTAGATGTACTATACACAATAAATAGCCTATGTTACTCGCTGATAGTGTAGGTTTCTATTGGTGAAAGAATTTTCAAAATTGGTCCAGTAGTTTTTGAGTTTATTCATAACATACAAAAATTAAAAAATCTTTCCTCTTTATAATTTTAGTATAGACTAGTAACACCTATGTTACTCGCTGATAATGTAGGTTTCTATTGGTGAAATAATTTTCAAAATCGGTTCAGTAGTTCCAGATATTACCTCCTACAATCTCACAAACTTTACCTCTATAAAATATTAGTACCTATAGATAAAATTAAGTTTAGATTTCGTTCAGAATTAATTTTAAGTATGAGTTATTAAAATGGAATGGCATAAGACAGACATTTCTGTGTATAATCGAGTCATGAATGAATTCGTGCGCAATGGGGCAGACATTTATATGTCTGGAAGTAGGTCTTGAATGAATTATAGTGGGACTTTGGGAAGACATATTTTGTGTGTCTGTTTCACCTAGAGATATGAATGAAGTATAGTGGGGTTTGAGGAAGATATGTCTGTTTAATCGAGAGTTGAAACAGTTATAGTGACATCACAATGATTATAACCAAAGAATTAGAATATAATATATTTATTTTGACGGGCTCGTTGGCGCGTTCGGTAGAACACCTGCCGTATGCATCGACGGGTCATGGGTTCGAATCCCACCGGTACGAGATGATTATAATTTTCTATAAGCATGTCTTCCTCACGTCTCGTAACTTCGAGCATTGAACAGATTTCCACCCGAATATCGAAATTCCGACCGGATAACGAACCACCGTTCATAGATGGAAAAACCATATTGCGCGTTTCGGTTTCAGTCTATGGGTTTCCGAATGCTCGAAGTAAAAACGTAGGTCGACAGCGCATCATTGACTGATGTTCTGCGGCTGAGGTATCACCTACCATCAACACATAGACACTATTAGCGATTTCTGATGCGATTATCTTAATTTTCATATTTATTACATAATTCAAAATCTAATAATAAAACAGTTTATTAAAAATTTCTGTCATGGGGACATACTTACAGAAAATTATAAACACGTCGTCCCGGTGGGATTCGAACCCACGACCTATCGATGCGCACGGCAGGTGTTCTACCGAACGTGCAAAGGAGCCCGTCAACCGAATTGTTTTACAATAACGAAAAATTGTTATACTAGTCTATTAAATTAGGCTTTGACCCAAAACTACTTTAAATCCGGGCATATATTAACTCGCTAGACAATGCGCAAGTGATGCAAGACGCACCTATAAATACAATGAAAAACTGTCTCGATTAGTTTTGTGATTTGTGATCATCAAGTTGGTTTAGAAGTGAGTATCCTAGCTTAATAGATATCAGAAATAATATGAATATTATATAGACTAACATTTTTATATAAATTTTTATGTAGGGTGATACTAAGATTTTTGTTTTAAAACGATACTTCAAAAAATACTAGCGAAAAGAACCGATGGTAAGCGATAAAATATTTACTACCTAAAGCTGCTCCTAAACGGGCCATATTTTACCGCAATAAATGGCTGCAATATACCTAGTGCAATATTTTTGCATGAATGTATAGCCCGTTTACGATCTGAAATCATGGGCCATATAATTGCAATACATGGCCCAGCCATGTCTTAGAGATGGCCGAGCCATAATTGCCAATAGTACAGCCATACATTGCCGGCAAGGTATAGCCAGTTTTGAGGCAGCTTAATATTGTCTTTTATTAACGCGAGTATCACACATTTAAAGAAAATACTTTATAACGGATCAAAACAAAACGCGATTTGTTATTTATATTATTTATTCTAACGTTTCGAGTGCTTTTCAGCAAGCTTGGTCACGGCAGACTGAAATTTTACAGCTGTTTGATTTAAATTTTCATAAAATTACCGTATTAACGCCATCTATTCCCAAGGAGTTAATATTTACTGTAATTTTCTATATTATGGCAATGGTTGACTTGGGTTTTTAGATTTTTAATTATTGATATCGATATATCGTGTATTGTACAGCAAAATGGGAAGCGTAGTACAATACTATGCTGAGAAAAGCATTGTCATAACGGGTGGTACCGGATTCATCGGAAAAGTCCTGGTTGAGAAACTTCTTCGTAATTGCCCAGCTCTGCACCGGGTGTACCTGCTCGTGAGACCCCGTGGGGGTCAGGGGATGAAGTTGAGGCTGAACCAGTACATCAGCTCCAGGGTAAGATACCTTTTTTATGTTGAATGAAATGAAATATAACTTTATTGCACACCACAAAAAAAATCAGATATAATATGAATATAAATAATATAAAAAGCAATAGGCGGCCTTATCGCTTAAAAGCGATTTTGATAGACTAGTAACACGCCCCGGCTTCGCACAGGTGCAATGAACTATACAAAAAATAGCCTAAGTTACTCGCTGATAATGTAGCTTTTCATTAGCGAAAGAATATTTAAAATCGGTCGAGTAGTTTTTGAGTTAAATTGTAACAAACAAACAAATCTTTCCTCTTTATATAGATAAAATTCTGAATACCTTTATATACATAAGCTCCTATAAAGGTTTATTATATAAGAGTCAGTGGCGTAATTATCATAGGGCAAAGTGGTGCACAAGAGCCCCGAAGCTGAGGCCGTGGGCTTTGAAGGAGAGGCAGCAGCTCTCGAAGCTATAAAACAAGCATTTTATTTCTTCAAGATGTTATATAATCATTTATAACAACAGAATATTTGCAAAACATGAATTTTGTGCAGTTGCGGAAGATATTTAGAGCGCGCGGCAATGTATCGGTGTGACACACACATTTAAGTAGTCTGCTGACTCCTCCTCTCGTGTTGTCTCGCTTGCTCTTACGAGCGAACGGCAATAACGCTCTAACAGCGGCTGGGTGCCAGAGAGTGCGCACTATGACTCCAGTGTCAGAGTGTCGTTCACACGGATACTAGCAGCGCCGCGGTGGCTGGGGTGAGAACTACTCTTACCCCAGAGAAACTGTGCCAAGCGCGCCTATAACCCCTGTGCTTCTATGTTAATCTACATATATTATTTGGTGGTATGCAAGGAGCATATAGAATTCCGTGATCTCTGCCTACCGCAATTGGAAAGAGGCGTGATGTATATGTATGTACGTCTCTTCAACAGGTGTTCGACAATATCCGAGCCCAGCCGCACATCTTTGAGAAGTTGTACCTGATCCGAGGGGATATTATGAAGGATGACCTGGCTCTCTCTCCGGAAGACAAACAGCTGTTACAAGATGAGTGCCAGATAGTCTTCCATTGCGCTGCTCAAGTAAAGTATGTGTTAGAAACTCTATTTTTTTTTGTATAACTCTAGGATTTGAACGGCATCGTATGCTTAGAACATTTTAATTAATTAAAATATTATTTAATTATAAATTATCATTAACAAATAGTTCTTTTATCTATCTCAATGTAGATACCCAAATATTCTATTGGTGAAAGAATTTTTAAAATGCTAATATAACCCTAACATTATAAATAGAAGCAATGTGTGTTGGAATAATAAAGCTTATTTATTTAATCCTTTAAGCCTTCGTTAGTCGTAGGAGCAACCCCTGAAGAAAGAAAAAGCAGAGAAACATTTTTAATGTTAGACTAGTAACATACCTCGGGTGTAATGTAAATGTACTATATACACTATTACTCGGTGATAATGTAGCTTTATATTACCGAAATAATTTTTAAAATTGGTCTAGTAGTTTTTGAGTTTATTCATAACATACAAAAATACAAATCTTTCCTCTTTACATGTTAGTATAGATTATACATGTAGATATCGACAGACGAGCATGAGGTTCACTTAATGGTAGGTGATACCACAGCCACAGAACATCAGTCAATATGTTCTGGAGTATCTGGAAGATAAAAAATGTTTTGATTACACTAGTTTACAAAATTTAACTTTTTGTCTGTTGCCGTGAATTTTTTGGGTGATTTTGTTTACTTATGACATGGTCTTTTCAAATATACCCTCAGAAAATTTTGTGCAGCTCGAATATTTTTGTTTTCGACGTTTATCATTTATGCTGATTTATTCGTTAATAACGTGGATTTTTCAGTGTGTAAAGATTAATTTCATAAGTTGTTGCGACATGAGTGGTTCAAGCAGAAGTTGTTTAAACTACCAACATTATTTTTGCTATATATGTGGAGAATATGTGCTAAAAAATATAGAAAAGGTGAATCAGAGTGCGTTAAAAACTCCTATTTTTTCTACTTTGGGATATCGCTTTATAAAAATTACAAGTCTTGGCCTCCTGATTGTGTTTGTAAATAGGGTGTTGAATATTTAAGATTATGGAAAGGCAGAAAAAAGGTAGTTTTATATTTAGAACTCCAACCATTTGGGTAGAACCACGAAATCATCAGAATGACTGTTACTTATGGTTTGGTTAGTGGGCAGCAATATTTAGTCTAAAACTTACTAGTAGCTCGTAATAGAATTATTTTGCCGCCACTACATATTCAAATGAGAATCATGAAACAGTTTTTTTAATGCACTCGATAAAAATGGGAACTACTTTTCCTACATTTGCCACAAATTTTCTGAGCTCACTATGAAAAAGATTTAAGCCAGTATTTTTGACAGACCCTATATCATACAACTTCCAAAGATACTGAATTTATAAATTCTAAGAGTAAGCTTGAATTAAGAGCATGGACAGCTTTCGTATCGATGATGCAGAACTTTCTCAGAAACAGAAAGTCAGAAAATTAAAACTGAACTTTTCAGAAAATTATACTGTCTTCTACAGACCTGCTTTTACAGTAAACTCTGAGATGCAATATGAGCATTAAATTTCACTTCCTCCGTTGTCATCTAGACAGGTTTTCAAAAAAAAAAATAGGAGACATGAGCGAAGAGCAGGGAGAGCGTATGAATCAAGATTTACGCGTCATAGAAGAGCGTTATCAGAGTTTTTTTGGATGTCTGACTAATGCTGGTGACTTATACGTTACTTCCCAAAGTCCACACATAAGAGAAGAGCTTTAAAGCGAAGTTTTTTGGAAGTCAACGATTGTTTAAGTTTTTTAATAATAATTTTTCTTAGTAAATACTTATAATTTTCATTTTTAACCGTAACTACCCGGAACTCATAAACTAGAGCTGATAAAAAAAATCTACTTATATATTTGTAACTAGCATATCATAAATAGTCGACAACAGCAAAAATTGTATCGGCAACAGATACACTGTAAACTAGTGTTATTATTGCAGATTCGACTCATCAATTCGAGATGCTGTGAATATTAACGTAATAGGAACACAAAGAATGTTGGAGCTTGCTAAAACTATGAACAACTTAGAGGTAATTATATATACTATGAGAGTACGAAATTAATGAAGGCTGCCAGCGCCATCTAGTGAGGACGACTAGTAATCGATGCTAACGTTTCACTCACCAGTTAAAGTTAAATATCGTTCAAACGTTCATTCTCGATGAACCAATGAAAAGAAAGTAATGGTTTATTGAAGTTATTTTGAGTCAGAAGTTCGGTCTGAAGTAGAGGTGCTTCGTTGACGGTTTTTGTGTTAACGAAATGAAACTGCTTATTACAAACTGATAACCTTTTAAAAAAGCAGCTAATTTTATTAGCTAGTTTGCAGTTAGCGACTACGCATTAAATGTTCATTGAGTTAATCCGTTGCGTTCGAAAATCGTTGAATGAAATAGTTAATATATTTAACGGCTTTTGCGGAAAACGAAAAGCAGCTAATTGAATTAACGCCCATTCCTAGTCTGAAGTTTGACAGTTCTTTTCTCTTTAAACGGTCGACCGCGCGACTCGTGCGCACTATTTTTGTTAGGAAGAAGAAAGGAGCATTGCGGATCGAAATCAATTTTATATCCCCGAAATATAATATATTCGGCGAGTGTTCTGTCGAACTATTCGAATTAATCCCAGCTGCTGACTTCCATCACCGTACCACTCGATACAAAGAATATTTTCATCCGCATTACCTTGACGTATGGAAGTTGAGCACTGTAAGATTAGATATTAGTAGAGATCACTCCCAAACCCGGTCTCCTGATTTATTCAGCTCACAGCTGGCGACAAAGTTGTCGGAGCTGCGACGCTGTTTTTTTTTGTTAGGACCTTATTACTAAGAGGCGTGGTTGCAAGGGTTATATTAAGGAAGGAGAATGTGCAGGGCCGGATTTAGGAGTGGGCATCCAAGGCAACTGCCCCGGGGCCTCCACAAAAGAGGGGCCACAATCGAGAATTTGGAAAAACTTTCAAATTCCTACGAGTAAAAACCATTGTATTTTTTTTGCAGTTTTACCTATACCTACTGTACTTTGCAGAAACATTATTTTTTTTAGCATGAAAGTAATATTGGGCCAGGGGTCCTCCATTCCTTTGTTGCCCCAAGGCTTCCACACCTCTAAATCCGGCCCTGAGAACGTGCACTATGAGAGAAAAGTATAGGATAAATAAAACAGTGGAAACGCGAATTTACTAATTATGTATTTATACAGGTATTTGTCCATCTTTCGACCACATACTGCCGCGCTGACCTCCCCATTTTGGAGGAATCGCTGTATCCCACGAAACATGACCCACTCGATGTCATACATACCACCAAATGGATGGACTTGGATACACTGCAGTATTTAGAGAAAAAGTTAGTATAGCAGCCGGCCTAGCATGACAACCGCGTCAAAATTTTGTCGACCGTTTTCTCGTGTTTTAATCGATTATTTCTTTATTTCTTTCGGATCTAACATGACAATTACACTTAAAACGCGACTTTTAATATCAAAAATAGATATATTTGTCGATCGAGATATCTTTTCTATTAAAATTGTCGATGTCGAGATAAAATATATCGAGATATCTTACATCTTAGTTTGTCTTCTCTCGTCCGAGAGATATCTCGTGGTGGTAACTTTATTCACACACACAAAACACAGCATACAGAGAAAAAAAAAACAATTATCAATCATTCACCAAAATAATCATTTAAAACAAACATTAAATATACATGCATTCACTTAAATGTCTGGCAGTAGCTGTGTGGCAGTGTGCGTGAAATAGGATGCTACTCAGGATATCTGTGACGTAATGCCACAGCACTGATTTTCAGTAGCTCCTATTATTTGACGCTTGACGTCGCGGTGCTTACAAATAACATAAATATTTTTACATAATATATAAGGAAAATGAAGAAAAACAATAGTAATAAATTAAAAAAAATAGACAATAAAAAAGGATTAACTGTTATTAATATAATATGTTCATATGTGCTCAGTTATTTTTGTGCAACCAAAGTTGGTTAACTTGTTTTGACATTACATACTCCTTTATTTTCAACCGAAAGTTTGAAATAGTTTTTAGGTCGCGTAATGGTGGAGGCTTTGATTATTTATATTAAATATTCAAAGGGTGGTGGTAAGTTATTCCAACATTTGGTTGCGTTGTAGCGAAAGCTACCTCTAAAGGCAGCTGTGTGATGCTTAGGCACATCTAACATCCAGTTTGACGCTCTGGTACCATAGGCCCTATTTTTGTCACCTAGCCATGAGAGTTTTTTGTATAGGTAAGGCGTATGATATTTTACTATACCAAAAAGTAAGACAGCAAAATGTGTCATTAAAAATCGAGTTTTAAGTGTAATTGTCATGTTAGAGTTAGACCCGAAAGAAATAAAACGATAATCGATTAAAACACGAGAAAACGGTCGACAAAATTTTGTCGCGGTTGTCATGCTAGGCCGGCAGAACATCAGTCATCAGTAGTATAAAAGTCTCGACAGTAATATTATAATGAATTTTCTCCTCAGGTTGATATCCCCTCAACCGAATACGTACAGTTATACAAAAGCACTCACTGAGGGGCTCGTATCGCAGTATGGTGGACAGTTCCCCATTGCGATAGCGCGGCCATCTATCGGTAAGAGGTACAAGTAGCGGCACGAAAGTTTAAAGGTGACCGTTATTACCAAAGAACATAGATTTACTTGTAAGCACAGGGCTTATGGGCGTGCGCTTCGCACGGTTTCTCTGGGGTAAGGGTAGTTCTCCCCCCAGCCACCGCGGCGCTGCTAGTGTCCGTGTGAACGAACTCTGATGATGGAGTCATAGCGCGCACTCTCTCGCACCCAGCCGCTGTTAGAGCGGTATTGCCGTTCGCTCGTGAGAGCAAGCGAGACAACGCGAGGGGAGGAGTCAGCGGACTGCTCAGATGTGTGTGTCACACCGATATATTGCCGCGCGCTCTACAGGTCAAAAGTAGAACTATCGGTCGGCAATTATAAACTTTTTTTTAAATAATTATATTTTTTTTTGGCCTTGAATATTTATTTTATTATAATATAACGATGTAAGCTACCGAATGAAAAAATAAAAAAATACAAACATATTTCCTATTATAGGTACCGTGTGTAACAACAAAAACTGAGTCAAATCCTTTTTCAAGAAACTACTGCCAACATATCCACTAAATCTAAAACTCTTTTTCAGTCCTAATGTATTATTTTAATCATAGATTTAGTATGTATGTTTCATATCTAGTTTTATTTATGTCAGATATCGACAGACGAGCATGAGGTTCACTTGATGGTAGGTGATACCTCAGCCACTGAACATCAGTCGCGCTGTCGACCTACTTTTTACTTCGAGCATTCGGAAATTTTGTGTTGTTTGTTTGGCATTTTGTGTTATTGTTATAAAATTTAATTTAAAACATTTGGAGGTATTTGATTTCTAGTGACTGCTGCATTGAAAGAGCCGTTTCCAGGCTGGGTGGACAACATGAACGGACCAACAGGAATCATTGTTGGAGCTGGAAAAGGTATAATATATTCCACTACTAGTAACACACCCCGGGTTCGCACGGGTGCAATGTAGATGTACTCTACACAAAAAATATAGCCTCTGTTACTCGCTGATAATGTAGCTTTCTATTGGTTTTTAAAATCGGTCGAGCAGTTTTTGATTTAAATCGTAACAAACAAACAAAACTTTTATCTTTATAATATTAGTTTAGATTTAGATAAAGATAATGAATACATTATGATACACTTACTTATGTATGTATGATTGTGTACAGGGGTAGTCCGTTCGATGCTCTGCGAGCACACACAGCGAGTTGACGCAATGCCTGTCGACCTGGTTGTAAATGGGTGCATACTTCTGGCTTACAATACTGCCATACAAAAGTTAGTATTTAGTTTTGAACCTTTGCTACTTGTAATTTTGGTTTTACCGGATATCGAACCATGGACCACCGGTGCACAGAGAGACTAAAGAAAAAATAATATCAGTGAAACAGACACAGAAATGTGTCCGCCACCCCGAGTATCACTAGTTGACTTTCAAATTGTTTCAGGCCGAAAGATATTGTTGTGTGCAACATTGCAAGATCTGATAAAAATCCCATCACTTGGGGTGAAGCCGTTGAACTAGGTTAGTAATCCTTTAAGCTTGTAAGTATAATTCAAATTCAAAATCATTTATTAATTTAGGTAACACAATGTAGGGGAGAAGGGAGCAGTTTAGAACAGAGGCAGTTTTGAATTATTGGATTTATGAACGCGTCCTTATTTTTTTTAATTTCCAAAACCTTTTTAACATTGGTTACTCCAACCTACACGTTTGTCAGTTCCTAATCATCGTCAATGCAAGTCTCATTTCAAGAAAAATTCAATGGTCACTTTACGAAGACGAAAATAAACATATATTTTTGAATAAATAAAATGTTCAAAAGTTCTCCCAGCTAAATTAACAAATATTATATTTATTTATAAAAAAATATAGGTAAATATAAAAAAATATTTAAAATATAAAATAAAAACAATTATCATAAGAAAAGACGAAAATATGTTATTATGTATTTTCTTCCATGAAAAAGAAGTTGGGTTAAATTTTTGTTCCCCGGCAAAGAAGATCATTCATCATAACTCCTCATAATTTTTCCTCATAAAATAATTGAATTTATATTTTTGAAATCTTAGAACAAACGATTGTTGATATAAATATAGCGCATGATTGTAAATATCTATATCTATACTTCTATACTAATACTAATATTAATACTTATACTAATATACTAATATAATATAATAATATTATAAAGAGGAACGATTTGTATTTTAGAATTTTTGTATTTTTGTATGTTAAGAATAAACACAAACCGATTTAAAAAATTCTTTCACCAATAGAAAGCTACATTATCAGCGAGTAACATAGGCTATATTTGTGTTGTATATTCACATTGCACCCGTGTGAAGCCGGGGCGCGTTGCTAGTTGTAAGTAAATTATCATTAAACAAGTCTTCAGTCTTTCTAACAAACATTAATTCGTTCTTTATATCTTGCAGCTCGCTCGCACGTACAGGAATATCCTTTTTCTGTTCCTCTCTGGTACCCCGGAGGATCACCGAAGACAAACGAACTGCACCACTATATAGCCGTACTCTTCACACATCTGCTTCCAGCATATCTAGTTGACTTCTATCTCATTCTAGCCGGGAAGAAGCCTTTGTGATTATTTTATTTATCCTAATCTATATAAGTACTTAGGTACCTTTAAAGGCCGGCAACGCATCTGCAAGTCCTCTGGTGTTGCAGATGTTCATGGGCGGCGGTGTTCACTTTCCATCAGGTGAGCCGCAGGCTCGTTTGCCCCCTATATTATAAAAAAAACGTGTTAGTTACACCATGTTATTACCCAAGATTGGCTGCACCGATTTTATTGATCTCTTATTTATTTTTGTTATTTTTTTGGTTATTATTGGTTTATTTTCTTTGTTTCAAAGAATAAAAAATCCGAAAATTATGCACAAAATAAATTAGGTTCGGAACTCTGCAATTGACAGATTGTCACTACTTTTTACTTCGAGCATTCGGAAATCCACAGGCAGAGACCGAAACGCGAAAAATTTAAGGTTTTTCCGTTTATGTACGGTGGTTCAATCACCAGTCGGAATTTCGATATTCCTCCCACCTGTTCAATGCCCAAAGAGACCAGACGTGGGGAAGACATGCTTACAGAAAATTAAAATCATGTTCGATCGGATTCGAACCCACGACCCATCGATGCGCAATCACGCTCCACGTCAGCGTGGTTAACGTCATATCGACCAATGAAAAGTGTGCTCACGACTCGTACCGCTAACTGTACAGCCGGCACCTTTGATTATGGTCGATATATGTATAGCTATTATCTATATTCTATATGTATGTTGTTCTAAACGATGTCATCATATACGGTTTTAACTGTGTTAATTTATTTTCAGCCTAGTAAACGTCCACAAGAGAGTGAACGGTGGTCTCAAAGTATTGCAGTACTACACAGTGAAATCCTGGCACTTCAGGAACGAGCGCTATTTGTCCCTTAAGAATAGCATCTCTAAGGACGAAGATGATGTGTTCTACACGGATCCTCAGGTATTCATAACCTTTATAGAACTTCTAAATTCATAAAATCAATCACATCTGAAGATATTCAACTATCATAAAGGATTTCATCAAAAACATATCATACATTTTTTCAATAATAAACAAAATATAATATATACAAATTGTACATACAATTAATACCCTTTTTTGTAGATGAGCCTAAACTTTAGCCTTAGCAAGTGTGCTATGATCTTGAAATACTTGAATATAATTTTCTGTAAGCATGTCTTCCCCACGTCTCGTAACTTCGGCCTTCGGGCATTGAACGGGTGGGAGGAATATCGACATTCCGACCGGATAACGTTTCATAGATGGAACGGAACGGATTCATAGATGGAAAAACCGTGAAGTGCATATTGCGCGTTTCGGTTTCTATGGATTTCCGAATGCTCCAAGTAAAGAGTAGGTATCACCTTCCATCAAGTGAAGTTGTGGTCGTGGGTTCGAATCCCACCGGGGCGACATGTTTATAATTTTCTGTAAGCATGTTTTCCCCACGTCTGGTAACTTCGGGCATTGATCGGGTGGGAGGAATATCGAAATTTCGACCGGGTAACTATAATATATACAGGGAAGTTGGCTTATCAGGACTCTGACCACTGCTAAAATATAATATTGTCTTTTATTAACGCGAATATCACACATTTAAATAAAATACTGTATTCCGGATTAAAACGCGACGGGATTCTGTCTGCTCGTGACCACGGTTGCTGAAAAGCATCCGAAACCTTGGGATAAATAATTAAAACAATATAAATAATAATTCGCATTTTAATCCGGTATACAGTATTTTATTTAAATGCTAAAATGTATTTTCCGTTGTTCCAGGCGATGGAATGGAACAGCTATATACGTGACTACATCAAGGGTGCGCGAGAGTTCTGCTGCGGAGAAGATCCGGCTACTCTCCCGCAAGCCAGAAGACTTTACAACAGGTGAGTTATTCAAATTCAAAATTCAAAGTTCAAATTAAAAATTCAAATTCAAAATCATTTATTCATTTAGGTAACACAATGTACACGTATGTATGTATGAACGTCAATAAAAAATACATATTAAATGCTTCTAATTTTACATTTACTGCCAATTCTCAAATCAAGGGCGTAGAACGGACGAGAAGAACTGGCAATAAACTCGCTGCCACTCTTTTTAATCGCAAATGTTTGTTTGACAAAATATTTGTAAGGCGCTGCAACCATTACACCATGTTCCACATGGCATCTTTAAGTAATGAACTATAATAATAAAAAAATATAAACGAGAAAAAAAAACAAAGATTTGTCAAAGAGTGATCACAGCAGTAAGCATGGTGAAATAGGAGCAGGCACTTACATTCTCGTGGGAACAACACGCAAATACATAGTCGAAATAACTAATATCACCACATACACGAATTCAAGTCCGCCCTGTCTAAAGATGCGAGTCAAAAGGTCGCACATAAAGTGTGCGCTTTCAAATGGATATGGTTAAATTGTGCCAGAAGAAATTAAAATATTGAAAAACCTAAAATACGCCAAAAATCGCGATTTTTTGATGAATTTTTTTTTTAAATAACATTTCATACCCTGCCGTTTTTTTTCATCTCGAAAACCAATTAATATCATGACCTCGATGTTTGAACAAAACTTACATAAGTTATTTTTATTTTTTATCGTTTTGGTTATTTTTATTTTGTAACGATTAAAAAAATTTAAGCTATAAACTTTATGAGCATTTATAACATCGACTGATAGAGTAGCCATTTACACAACAGCTTAGGGCTTATGTTTAGGCAACAGCTCAAACACAGATGTCAAAATTGTGTCCTCTGGGCGCTAATGGGATGCCGCTCATGAGCATCCAATAAAAATAATCTATTTTGGTTTGGGAGATTGGAATTCTCTTCCGGCCTCTGTCTTCCCTACAAGGTATAATGTATTCAAGAGGAATTTGAACAGGCTCTTTTTAGATTAGCGTGGTCCATCGAAGACCACGTTGTCACGATGAAACAGTGGTCAAACGCTGATCTAATCTTTAAGTTAATTTTAAAAAAATCTTCATTATTACAAAATTCATACAAAATTATGTTTGGTTCCTAAAAAATTGACACTCATTAATTAATAATGATGCAATAGAACAATCAGGGCCGGATTTAGGAAACCTCCCCTAAAGGCCCCGGGGCCTTCACAAAAGTGGGGCCTGATAAGTGGCCGTTTTGCATTCAATACGCGATTTAATATATGTTTAGAATCAAAAAAACCTTAATTTGTCTTTCTTTATTTCAGATTATATTACATGGATCTGCTTTTGAAGACCTTTTTAATGTGTTCAGTTGTGTATTTCATAAGTTTAGTAAGCCTGCGAGTGTATAGCGTACTTTAATTCGACGGTCCCCAACGGTTTTTGGTCTATTTTTCCCGTTTAAATAGACCCTGGAAACCTGCCGGCCTAGCATGACAACCGCGAAAAAATTTTGTCGACCGTTTTCTCGTGTTTCAATCGATTATCTCTTTATTTCTTCCGGGTCTAACATGACAATTACACTTAAAACTCGACTTATCAAAAATATATATATTTGTCGATCGAGATATCTTTTCCATCAAAATTGTCGATGTCGAGATATAATATACCGATATATCTTACCTCTTAGTTTGTCTTCTCTCGTCCGCGACATATCTCGTGGCGGTTATGCTAGGCCGGCTGATGTTAAGTTTTTGCATATTTATCAATAACTAATTAATAGGACGCTGGTATTGTGCTTCTTACTTAGAATGATATACATGTCTAACTGTAGTGTACCATAGACCCCTAGGGGTCTATGAATATAGACCAATTTGGATATCATCAGGGCCAGATTTAGTAGAGGCATTTGGGGCCAGCCTCGGACTCCCATAAAAAAGGGGTCCCTACAATAGAGACGTCGGAAAAAAAACTTTCTAATTCCGACAAGTAAACACTACTACTTTAAATAAAATACTTTATAACGGATTAAAACGTGGTCACGGCAGACAGAAAGATGACAGTTGTCTGATTTGAAGTTGCTGAAAAGCATCCGAAACGTCGGGATAAATAATACCTATAAATAATAAATCGCGTTAATAAAAGACAATATTACTAAACAATTATTCTCCGTTTGATATTTTGTTCGCTGTTTGACTTTTAGCTACTGTACTTTGTAGGAACATAATAATACTCGTATTGTTCTCAAATATAAAAAAAAAAAAATATTTATTTGGAAAATAATTCGGGGCCTCCACTCCTTTGTTGCCCCAATGCCTCTAAATCCGGCCCTGGGAATCATAGGGAATCACATCATATCTCTAAGTCATATTAGTATTATTTTAGTCCCTATTTTTTTTTTATAAATCATAGATTGTAAATGAATGAATATAACATTACTTGTTATCTACATTATTGTATGTCCTTCCGTTTCGATATTTGTAATCAATATTTAAGTAGTTGCCGCTGTTTAGTGTCAATGTACTAATGTGATATGGATGTAATATTATATAAAATACAAAAAAAAATGGATTATTAAATAAAAATATTACTCATATTACTCGCGAACGGCAATAACGCTCTAACAGCGGCTGGGTGCGAGAGAGTGCGCGCTATGACTCCACGTCAGAGTGTCGTGCACACGGACACTAGCAGCCCGCGGTGGCTGGGGGGAGAATTACTCTTACCCCAGAGAAACCGTGACAAGCGCGCCTATAAGGCCCGTTCTTCTATGTACATCAATTTTTATGATAATAGTCACTTAGTTTAGACTGTAGTGACAATGCAGTGTATCTCTGCCGAGTTAGTACGAATACCGACATTTTAAAGACGTCAAAATCAAATTTTAACAGTTTTAGATTTAGGTATACTGATGGTAGAAACTATTAGTAAAATTTAAATGTGGTGTTCTTAAAGTATGTGTTTTTAGTGTTTGTTGTATTTTCCTCTCCTTTAGTTATGTATGTAATAAGTGTACTTGTTATTATTAATATATTCTACGGAATAACAATGTTTTCTCGTCATGTGAAATGTAAATTAGAGAAAAATAAATAACCATATTAAATCATAAAGTGAGTGAGTTATAATAATGGAAGAATCCCATAATGCAATAGCCGAAGATAAATATCAAAACAAAAATTGATTTTAAAAGTGCTCATTTTTTTAATTTATGGTAAAGGTAAATTTATGGTAATTTAAATAGTAACATTTAAAAATTCAAAAGTTATATTAAGAATAGCATCAAAAAACCTCTGAGATTTAAACATGTTCTAAATAAAATATAAAATGATATATAAAACTAGCACTATCTATTACTACATTAAGTGTTTTTTTTAATTAATTTTGCTCACAAACTAAGAAAAATATATATATTATAACTTAAAGTAATACACAAAATTAGAATTAAAATATTATTAAAAAGCGCCTGATCTTTTCGCCTGATCAATGCTCCTTGAAATTCCATACGTCAGGCGCGCCGGTTATAAACTCCGACGCAAACCGAGCGAGTGGCAAATAGTCCATTCAAAAATTTTCTATCCCTGTTTCTCCTATATAATTTCCTCACGCACGTCTCTTTCTATTAGCGACTCAACGAGCCCTTCACATATCAAAAAAATTGCCACAGTAAAATGTTGCGTAACGCCAAGCATTTAAGGTCCATATTATAACAATTGGTCGCGCGAAGATGTTTTTCTTTTGTGTGTATTTTGAAGAAAAATAATAATAGTTTGTTTACATTCATTAAATCGTTCATATTGATCTCTTTTCTTCTTCGGTTCGCTTGTTTGTTTGAGAGATAATTTTTAATGCTATCATTTTATAATATCCGTATTTTATTATTATTGGACATTCCATGACAGTGATTTGATTCATTTGTTTTGTGTTTTGTGTTGTGATCGTCTCGTGTTGGTAAGTTTTTAATTAAAATATAATTAAATAACGTATTTTTATGTTACATATCGACAGACGAGCATGAGGTTCACTTGTTGGTTGGTGATAACCCAGCCACAGAACATCAGTCAATGATGCGCTGTCGACCAATTTTTTACTTCGAGCATTCGGAAATCCATAGACTGAAACCGAAACGCGCAATGTGCACTTCGCGGTTTTTCTATCTATGAATGGTGGTACGTCACTCTTACGCAATATTCCTTCCATCCGTTTAATGCTCGAAGTGACCAGACGTGGGGAAGTCATGTTTCTAGAAAATTATAAAAATGTCGTCCCAAAAAAAATTGTCTACTTTTCGCAATGTCAATTTGATTACTTTTTAAAAATGGTATGTATTATAATATCGGATAAACAAGTAGTCTGCTAAAGTGACTTAGTAGTAACCGCGATGTATTAAGCATTGGATGTCTTAGATTCGAATCCCGGGAATAAAGATTTAAAAAATTGTTGCGGTCGGGCAGGGCACAGGCGGCTGATCACCTACTTGCCTGTAAAAAAATATCATGAGACACAGAAATGTGTCTGCCCCATGCCCCAATAACTCGGGAATTCTAAGAAGTACCAGGACATCAGAAATATGCAACAAGTATTCTATCAATGTATACCTACTGGTTAATAATTACTAACGAATACACTAGCATTATTAGTAAGCTATGATCAGTGAAACAGACACAGAAATGTGTCTGCCCCATGCCCCACTAGGGGAATTCACTTTAAGATCGAATAGAACTGATGCAATATTGTGAAAAAATATAATTAGGTTTTTCCTTATATAATTAAGTAGTTGGTAATTGAAATGAACAAAATAAGTATAAAATTATTGTTTTATGAATTCTTTTAATGACATCATATACTTTTTTTTACTTATTTCCCCGTTTTGGGGTTCCGTATAATTGCTATGAAAACGAAATGTTTATAGAATTAGGTATTCATGTTTTACTATTCGCCTCTCACAGTTCATTTTCTCCAGATTAAAAGAAGAAAATAGCGGGACGACCATACTAGCCCAAAAGCCCGGATTTTAACGTAATACGTGTTTATATGTATAATATAAGTAGGATAATATTGTTGCGTTGGTTCAAAGGTAAACTCACTTATTACTTACCTATATATTTATATCTATATCTATATGTCTATCTATAATATTATAAAGAGGAAAGATTTGTATTTTTGTATCTTTGTATTTTACGAATAAACTCAAAAACAACTGGACTTCACCACAAGAAAGCTACATTTTCAGCGAGTTACACAGGCTATTGTTTGTGTATAGTACATCTACATTACACCCGTGTGAAGTCGGGGCGCGTTGTTAGTTTATTTATAATATTCTAAAGATTTGAATGTTTGTATTTTTGTATGTTACGAATAAACTCAAAAACAACTGGACTTATTTTAAAAAATCTTTCACCAATAGAAAGCTACATTTTCAGCGAGTAACATCGGCTATTTTTGTGTGTAGTACATCTACATTGCACCCGTGCGAAGCCGGGACGCGTTGCTAGTTTTGAATAAAAATAAATGTTGCTATTATTGTTTATTTTAAGCGTACATTTACGATCGCAAATTACTAAGTATGTATTGCGCTTCATAGTTTTGATATGGACCAGAATACGTAATTAGTTCATTCTAACCGTAGGTTTACTCTTAAAATGAGTAATTAGTAGCAAAATTTATTTTTATTCAAAATGTCACTTAGTGAGTATTACTTTTGAACCAACGATATATATTCGTTCCGTACTTATATACTCTCTGTTCAAATAAAGGTTGTTGAAAGGAAATTACTGGTTTCCTATTAAAAAGCAAGCAAAACTTATATTCATGAACTTACCGAATCTACGAGGACAAACAGTCTCTTGTTTTGAGAACGTATTTAATAACATGTGAAAACCATGTTGTCCCTCTAAAAAGTAAAATTATTATGTAAAGTGTAACTTTTTAAATTTCGTATATCTATATATAATAAGGAGAAAAGAGTTTTTTGTTTGTTACCGATAGAAAACTACATTATCAGCGTGTAAAATAGGTTATTTTTTGGGTATAGTTGTATGGCGAAACGTCTTAATTAATTTTCTCCCTAAACTTTTAAAATTGAATTTAACTTATAATTTCATATATATATATATATATATATTGAATGCGCGCTGGTTTACGTCTGTTTTTAATCAAAATTTTTAACTATAATTTTACGCTAGAAAACAATATAACAAAAAATCTGTAGTTTGACAAATATATAGCTGGAAGAAAGGATAAATGTAAAAGGACTCACCTTTGACGCCACTAGCACAGACACTTATAATTATTTACTTTAAATCGATGTGATGCCGCCTGCGATCAGTAGGTCACTGTCTTCAGCCTTTTAGCACGGCCGTCGCTTCGCCAACAAGCAGCATCAAGTGAGGTTCGGGGGGAGAGGAAAAGGATCGCTAGAAAAAGAAGTCAAAGGACAAGGGCATAGGGTCTAATTTGGATGGACCATACATTTGACATACACAATAATTAATTATTATATTGTTTTCTAGCGTAACCATGCCCCCCGGGTTGACAGGACAAAGTCCTTCAAAGTATTTATTTATTATTTTTATTAAGAATTTATTTAAATATGTAAGTGGACTGTATAAAAAATAACTTATGAAATATAATGGTAATTTAATATAAAAAATTAATTTATTGATTTGGCAACGGATATAATTTAATAACCGGCCTACGATAGATGCCTGTTCTCGTTTGTACATCTACAACTCTGACTATTCCGTCTTTACCGGGAAAAAGATTTTTAACAATACCTAGCGGCCAATCCAAAGGAGCACTGCAGTCAGATTTCAGTAAAACAACAGTTCCCACTTGAATCGGTTTACTAGAATGCGTCCATTTATTTCGAACCTGTAAAGTGCTAAGGTATTCGACCCTCCACCGATTCCAAAAAGACTGAACTAATTGATCAATCAATTGTTTTCGGTAATTTAACGAAGAATTGGCCGTTGCATTTAGAACCGGTAATGACTTTAGAGGTGTCATAACGAGAAAATGAGCGGGAGTCAAAGCTAAAGGTTCTGTCGGATCATTGCTTAAAACAGAAAGAGGTCGCGAATTCAAAATTGCCTCTATTTGGATGAGCGTGGTTGCCATCTCCTCTGATGTGAGCAGCTGTTTACCTACAACTCTAGCCAAGTGAGTTTTGACACTTTTAATATTACTCTCCCAAATTCCACCAAAATGGGGTGCGGAGGCTGGATTAAATTTCCAATCAATTCGAGCTTCACGTAACTCATTCGCAAACTTATCTTTATATTCAGTTGATTCTAAAAGTTTATACATTTCATCTAAATGAGTTCTAGCACCAACAAAATTAGTACCGCAATCCGAATACAAAACCGAAACAGGTCCTCGCCTAGCAACAAAACGTTTCAACGCATTTATAAAACATTCAGTACTTAGATTCGAGGCTAGTTCAATATGAATTGCCTTAGTAACAAGACATATAAATACGCAAATATACGCCTTTTGGCTGTGAATGCCACGGCGTCGAAATGGCAATATATGTATCGGTCCAGCGTAGTCAACGCCAGTGTGGCAAAAAGCTTTTGCTTCTTGAACTCTACAAGCTGGTAAACTAGCCATAAGAGGAAATTCGTTACGAGGCTTAGCTCGAAAACAAGCATTACATTGATGTACACGCTTACGTACTATGTCACGTGCAGATAAAATCCAAAATTTTTGTCTCAATAAAGACATCAGTAACTGAGGTCCTGCATGTAAGTATTTTTTATGATAATAGTCAATAATAAGGTTGACAATGCGATTATTCCGTGGTAATAATATTGGATGGCGCTGATCATAATCCAAGTTTGAATTATGAAGCCGACCACCAACTCGTAAAAGCCCATCTTGTAAAAACACATTAAGCCTTAATAACGCAGGACTCAATTTTCCACCTGAACTTAAACATTTTATATCATTGTAAAAGTGGATATATTGAATATCCCGAATAATTGACATTTCGGCAATATCCAAATGTGCTATTTCGAACAACTTAGGCAAACGTCTAACAAACCGCAGAACGAAAATAACAATATGCAACATTTTAGGCCATGAAGAGACCCTATCAGAAAGTTCCTGAAAAACAGAATTAAATGTATTTTCAGGTAAACTCGTGAGTAATATATTAGCTTTTTCCTCTGGTATTTCGTCACCAGACACAGGATTAAACTGGTGCACTGGCCATTCTTCAAAAGGCAATGTACAAAACTTCGGCCCGTTTAACCATAAGGGATGTTCGAGCAATTGAGCAGGTAAAAGACCCCTTGAAAGGCAATCTGCAGGATTATCTTTCCCAGAAATATGATAGAAATATTGCGGCTCAAGATTTTTATGTATTGCCTGGACCCTATTAGCTACAAAGGTTTGCCAACGAGTAGGACATGAGTGAATCCAGGCTAGTGCCACTGTGCTATCAGTGAACGCAAAAATCCGATTTATTGCACATCGACTTGAGTATGCATCAATTACTAAGCGCATTAATTTCGATAGTATTAAATTTGCACACAACTCCATTCTCGCAAGGGTAATAACTGTTTTAGCAGGTGCAACCTTGGATTTCGCACAAACTAAATTCACTACAGAGCGATCAATGTCTGGAAAATATATGTGCAGATATACTACACCACCATAAGCACTCTCTGACGCGTCAGCAAACCCTAATAAAGTAACAACAGCACCTTCTCGCACTCCAATATGGCGATTTAGTTTAAGGTTTTGAAGCATAGGCAATTCCGCTTCTAATTGCTGCCACAAAGTCATAATATTAGAAGGGGGTATTTCATCCCAATCAATGTTATTTTTCCAAAGGGACTTCAAAATTAATTTTGCAAGTAAAGTTACAGGTGCAACAAAACCCATTAAGTCCCATAAGCGGGCAATAGTGGACAATATATTACGCTTAGTGCATTCTCGCCGTTCAATGTCGACACTAAAAACAAATATGTCTTCAGCAGGAACCCAGTGGAGCCCCAATATTTTTAATTGACTTTCAGGACTAAATTCTACAGACTCTGAAATGCGATGTGAAGTTGGGATATTTTCCAAGACCTCCGGTGAATTACTGGAAAATTTTACCAGGTCAAAACCTCCAGCAGCAAATAAACCGATGAGCTGATTCGAAAGCTCAATACCTTGAGCGACAGAAGCACAGCTAGTAGCCAAATCGTCCATATAAATATCGGATTCCGCTACAGCGGCAGCGTAAGGAAAGCTCTCACGCTCGTCTTCGGCTAATTTCCGCACTGTACGTATAGCTAAAAATGGGCTACAACATAGTCCGAAGGGCACACGTGTCATTTCAAAAACAGTAATTGGATCGCTTGGATCAAATCTATACAACAATCGCTGAAAACGTGTATATTTTTTATCAACTAAGATCCGTAAATACATCTGCTTTATATCAGCACTTAAAGCTATAGGTTGCAAACGAAATTTTAAAATAATTTGAAATAAATCATTTTGTAAGTTAGGCCCAGTATACAATAGATCATTTAAGGATTTTCCTGAGGAAGTGGGGTTACTACCATCTAAAACAACGCGTAACTTAGTAGTACTTTTATCGCTACGCACTACCCCATGGTGTGGTATGATGTATTGATTTATATCAGAATTAAATTCTGATATAGTACCAATAGGTTTTATATAACTGTTTTGTAAATACTCTTTCAAAACATTATCATACCCCTGCTTTAACTCAGGATTCGATGATAATTTGCGCTCTAAAGAAAGAAACCTACGCTTAGCTGATATCATTGAGTTACCTAATATTGAGGAATCCATCCTAAACGGCAACGAAACGACATAACGGCCATTACAATCGCGGCGCGTTGTATCGCAATAATAATTTTCGCATTCTTGCTCGTCTTCAGAAAGGATATTAGGTGCATTGGGCACCTCCTCTATTTCGAAAAATCGATTAATCCGATTTTCGACCGGTTCATTGATAGTGCAGTAAGTACGCACAGTATTACTTTCCGTTTTAACAACAGGAGCCTGTCCGACTACTATATAACCTAAAGAGGTTTCAATTGCGACAGGCTCATTAATAGACCGAAATATTTTATTCGAACCTAAAATACGGGCGAATACATCCGAACCTAAAATAATATCGATACGGGCGGGAGTCGAATACGCGTCGTCCGCTAGCATTACATTTTTCAAATAATCTAATTGCAAAGAATCAATTTTTGCAGTAGGCAATTCATTAGTGATACGATTAACGACCAAAGGTTGAATATTCAGCCGTACTGAATTATCGAAACGTGAACAAATAGTTAAAGAGGTTAACCCTAAAATAGGGTTATTGATATCTCCAACCCCTGATACAAAATTATTATGAGTTTTTGAAATATTTAATTTCATGCGTTCACAACATTCAGTTGTTATTAAATCCTTCTGAGACGCACTATCAACAAGCGCGCGCAAAGAAATTAATTCATCGCGACTATTATACGCATTACAACGAACAGTCCCAAGAAGCACTGTGGTATTCGGTTGCTTGCGAATGAAGGTAGCGCGCGATGCGCGAGTGTCGATTGCACACAAGGCCACAGGGCCGCATTCAGCGGGCACTGAGTCCGACTTACTATTATTAGTATTGAAATGAAGCAAACTATGGTGACTTTTGCCACATTCTGAACAACGAGTAGAATTTTTACAATTTAATATCGTATGTTCGTGACTTAAACAATTTATACAAAACTTGTTTGATTTAATTATAGAAAAACGTTCGTTTGGAGACTTCACTAAAAATTTAGGACAATTACCTATAAATGAATGTTCATTTTTTCCGCAAACACAACAATTATTCGTTTTGGAAACATTAACAAATGATTTAACTTTATTTATATAATTATTATTATTCGACCGAGAATTAGAAAATGAATAGTCATTGTTCCGCGTTTGAGTCCGACCCTGCTTCGACTTTGTATTAAAACTTGTAGTGGGGAGCGCCACGGAGTGCGCGCGATGTAATGTATTAGAATATTCTCGTACAAATCGAATGAAGTCACTGCACTTTGGCTCGCATTTATTGCTATTGGAATAAAGCTCAAATTCTTTTACTATATCTACATTTACTTTCTTACAAGCAATATATATAAATAAGTAATCTTCTAAACTTTCAAAATTTAATTGTTTTAACGCTGAATAATACGACGAAAATTTATCAATGAACTCCTCTAAACAAGTTGGTGTAAAATCTTTAGGAAAAGGTAAATTAAATAATTTATCTAAATACGAAGCGGCCAATACACGTTTATCATTATATTTACTTAATAAAGCATTCCAAATTATTAAATAATTCTCGGCAGAAGGTAAAATCCCCTGGCAAACGTTTAATGCTTTGCCTTTAAGTTTACCTAACAAATAATGAATCTTTTCCCCATTCGAAAGATCAGGATTCTCGTGAATTAACATCTTAAAAGTCTCATAAAATAACGGCCATGTTTCGATTTGGCCATCAAACGAACATAATTCAATAGACGGCAATTTAATTGCAGACCTACCGACATTTACATCAACATTATCACGACAATTATTTTTAGCTATTTGTGATGAAAGTTGATGAACTTTATATTTAATTTTAGCATAAAGTTGCTCAAAGGCTAGCATCGAACTGTAATTAGGAACCGTCGCTGATGAGTCAGTGATGGACAATTGATACGAATTACGTTCTTCGATTGTGCTTAAAAAATCCTCACGTAAACTATCAACGGTGAACGAATCGGCCAAAAAATCATCAATTTTAATAGGATTATTATCTATATTCAGAGATGCATCGAATATTTGTTGCAAACGACCAAATATGGCGCTTAATTTATTTTGCAACAATTTTAACCGTCGATCGTCCGAAGACAGTTCATCCGCCATTTTTGACATTGCTTTTATAGTTAATTTAAATTGATGTATTTTACAAAAACAAAACTAATATTCGCGATCGAAAGGACCAAAAAATGAATGCGCGCTGGTTTACGTCTGTTTTTAATCAAAATTTTTAACTATAATTTTACGCTAGAAACAATATAATAAAAAACCTGTAGTTTGTCAAATATACAGCTGGAAGAAAGGATAAATGTAAAAGGACTCACCTTTTGACGCCACTAGCACAGACACTTATAATTATTTACTTTAAATCGATGTGATGCCGCCTGCGATCAGTAGGTCACTGTCTTCAGCCTTTTAGCACGGCCGTCGCTTCGCCAACAAGCAGCATCAAGTGAGGTTCGGGGGGAGAGGAAAAGGATCGCTAGAAAAAGAAGTCAAAGGACAAGGGCATAGGGTCTAATTTGGATGGACCATACATTTGACATACACAATAATTAATTATTATATTGTTTTCTAGCGTAACCATATATATATATATATATATATATATATATATATATAAAGTTTTAGCGTTATACTGAATATGAAAGAGAGAAATGTATCGCAACCATCTATACATCTATACATATTACTTATAATAAAACTATAGAGGTAAAATGTACATAGAAAAAAAATGCTAAAAACAGAGCCAGGCGGATGGATGTAAGAAGAGAAATAGAACAAACCCAGATTTTTTTTAATTTTTTTGTTTCCATTATACAAATATATTAAGCAAAGCCCGGGGCAACATATAGGCTTTGTTTCACCGTAATCGGTTGTCGGAAAGAAAAGTTATCATCATTTAAAGATTATTTTATAGGCACCATATCAAGAAATTGCAATGCAAACTGACTTGCATTGAAATTTTTTCGAATTATCAGATGTCAATAACAGTTTGATATGGAAATGAAATAGTTTGATTATGCCGCCACTTTCAATATGTATTCGTTGAATAGTGGATATGAATATATCATATGAAGAAACCTTGCTCAAAAGCTCAGATTATGAAGCCCACGCGAACGAAGTCGCTGGCATCAGCTAGTAGATAATTAAACCATAATAATAGCCTCATCGTATTTTTGAGTTTTGAAATGTTTTTAAATCGTATTATGTAAGTGTTTGCTTTAACAATACGAGCAAAAGCCTTCTTCTTACATTATATTGTGTGTTTAAACACGATATTGTCCTCAAAAAGTACACAATGTCGCTAAAATACATAAGATTTCACAAAGTTGAAAACAGTGACTCATTTGATGAAGAGTATTTTTATTTATTTCATGATGTTTTTTTATGCCAGATATCGACAGACGAGCATGAGGTTCACTTGATGGTAGGTGATACCTCAGCCACAGAACATCAGTCAATGATGAGCTGTCGACCTAATTTTTACTTCGAGCATTCGGAAGAATATTGTTACGTATATATAATTTTTCTGTACGTGTATATGTATGTCTGAACTCCCCCTAAAAATAAATTCATGATTAATTTATTATTATTTTCAACTCTAAGTACACATCTTCTATTATAATGTATAGTAATATTATAAAGAGGTAATGTTTGTGAGTTTGTAGGGGATAATCTCTGGATCTACTGAATCGATTTTAAAAATTATTTCACCAATAGAAAGTTACATTTAACATAAGCATAGTGCATAGTACATCTTCATTGCAGTCAGTTCGTGTTGCTAGTCTATCTATATCTATACTTCTATACTAATAATATAAAGAGGAAAGATTTGTATTTTTGAATTTTTGTATTTTTGTATGTTATGAATAAACTCAAAAACTACTGGACCGATTTTTAAAATTCTTTCACCAATAGAAAGCTACATTATCAGCGAGTAACATAGACTAATGTAGCTTTGTTTTGTGTATAGTACATCTACATCGCACCCGTGTGTGTTGCTAGTACTAAATAAAGGCAAAGGGAATTATAAAAAAGTTAAAGATATCGTCATGTTGAGCATGGGAATGATGCACAAGCGAGATGAGGAGGGGAGCCGTTTGGCCTGACTGCCGGGTGCTCGCAGCAGTACGCTATCGCGATCCCGTGGGCCCCATTATGGCGGCTTGAGGGTGACGGGATTTTGTTTTTTAGGTTCTGATGTTGCTCGCCTCACGATGTCTCGTCATCTCTGTCTGTTAGCTGTCGTCCGAGAGCAATGATGTAAGGGGCCTTCGGCAGATTTAATCTGGTCAGTCCATCGCATGGGTCGTCCACGTGGCCTAGTACCTTCCACTCTGCCCTGCACAAACAAGCGTTCTATGGAGACATTTTCTCGCCTTGAGACGTGTCCAAAGAACTTGAGTATACGAGCTTGCACCGAGGTGGATAAGCGCTGATTGATTCCGAGCTCTTGGAGTATGGAGATGTTGGTGCAAAATTCAGTCCACGATACGTGAAGCAGTCTTCTCCAGCACCACATCTAAGAATAAGAATAAAATTAGGTACAAAACAAACAAACAATAAGAAAAAAATAATACAAAATCAATAATATAAAAACATAAAAAAGAAAAATTTGTTTGCTATCTACATGGTGAGGTTACTCAGCTTGTGCTATGTCAATACTCTTGGCATAGCGCTGGTTTTCAGAACCTCACCAATGTTGAGGCATCAGCCAAAAATTACAATTGGTACAATAAAACTTAACCTAAGAGATAACAATTAAAAACATTAAATAAAAAATAAAGAAAAAACCCAACTAATTGCCTAAAATAACCAACCAGTAAACTATGACTGCAGTGACTACATATGTAGTTGTGAGTGTGCATGTTGTGTGTGTGTGTATGTATATGTATATTTGTTGTGTGGTGTTCAGAATGCTACATGATACAACGCAACTAAGCTTCTCCTATGAATTCGTTTCATCTCTAGAGTGTCTATCTTTTTCTTTTCAATTTCCCGTAAAATCCATGTCTTTGAGGCGTAAACAAAAATGGGAAAATCCAGCTTACGCACCAATCGGATATTAGTGGCCTTGGTGACGTCTCTTATACCCTTTTTATTACGTGAAATCGAATAGCACGTAATAAAAAGGGTATAATTATTCAATTAAAATTGAAATTCAAAAATCATTTATTCATTTAGGTAACACAATGTACACTTATGAACGTCAATAAAAATACATATTAAATACTTCTAATTTTACATGTACCGCCAGTTCTCAAATTAAGGGCGCAGAACGGACGAAAAGAACTGGCAATAAACTCTCCGCCACTCTTTTTAATCGCCAAGTTTTTGTTTTACAAACTATTTGGAAGGCCCTGCAACCATTAGACCATGTTCCACATGACATCTTTAAGTAATTAACTATAATAATAACAAAATATAAAAGATAAAAAAAAACAAAGATTTGTCCTCTATCAGCAGACTGTAGGCATGGTGAAATAGGAGCACGCACTTATATTCTCGTGGGAACAACACGCAAATACATAGTCGAAATTTAACTAACATCACCGCATACACGAATTCAAGTCCGACCTGTCACCACAATTATTATATTATTATTATTATACTGATTTCGGTAGTTTCGCTGACCTAGCTGTTATTACAATCCATTTGACCGACGCGCAATACACAATTAAAACGGATGTTTCAGTATTCACATTTATCGAATATTTTAGCATTATCAGTACCGGTCAATCACTCTTGTTTGAGTTCTAGTTCAGTAAGGACGTGTTGAGAAGCGCGCCATCTAGTGACGGAAAGCAACAGGTGCGTCATTGTTTTTTTTATTTTTTTTTTTGGCAAAAGCAACGATATTTTTGTGTTCTATAAAGGAGAATAATGTCTATTTATATTTATTTTGTAGGTTAAAGTACAAAACTAACATTAAAAATAAATCCATATTACAAAATATACCTACCTTTAGCGAAAAATAAATAATTAATTATTTCATAAGAATTATTTTAATGTTTCTTTTCAAAGAGTAAAAATTAAAAAAAAATAGAATCAATTCAATCCGTATTTATGTGAAAATTTGAAAGATAATCTGGCTGACACTCTCACTATTTAGCTAAACCGAATTTGATGAAACTTGGTTGGAAGTTAGTTAAATGTATGTATTTTGATATAAGTAACACCTCGACTTACGCGAACCCAGAATTACGCGATTTTCAAACCTTGTAGATTCGTAATTTGCACGAAATAGATAAAAAATTATTTTGTTCGAGCTCCAGATAATCGATTATTTAATATTTTTTCCTAAACCTGGAATATAAACATAATTTATAATATGTACATATTTTTATACGGAATTATGCATATCCCGACGCACGAGAATTCGACTTACGCGGTAATCCACCAGTCCAACCAGAAATAAATAAATAAATTATCGTGTAAATTCGGGGTATTACTGTACACTTCTTTCATTAATACTCACTATCTTGAAAAAATATATTTATCTTTACTTCTACTTTTAATATTATAAAGAGGAAAGATTTGTATTTTTGTATGTTTGTATGTTATGAATAAACTCAAAAACTCCTAGACCGATTTTAAAAATTGTTTCACCAATAGAAAGCTACATTATCAGCGAGTAACATAGGCTATGTTTTGTGTATATTGTGTACATCTATGTACATTGCACCCGTGTGAAGCCGGGGCGCGTTTTTTAGTTTGATATATTATAGTACTGAAGTGGGATAATCTATGTGGTATCGATGCGCTGTAGACCTACTTTTTACTTCCAGCATTCGAAAATCCGTAGACCGAAACCGAATCGCGCAATGTGCAATTTACGGTTTTTACATCTATGAGGTGTGTACCCGATTGAAATTTCGATATTCCTCCCACCCGTTCAATGCCCGAAGTTACCAGACGTGGGGTAGACATGCTTACATGCTTATTCGAACCTGTGACAATTCGCCCGTCAAAATTTTGTATAAGCTGTCCTTATAAAATATAACTAAGAAAGTGCTTTTTTTTAAAGACAGTCACAAAGCAATTATGCATATCATGCCATTGTAAAAAAAATTTTACAATGGCATGATATGCATAAATAGTATTTGTTTATAATGTATTCAAACTAATTCATCGCAAAAGGCACTTTTCAACTGATAGTTAACAGGTCATTGTCATAAATATTCCTATAAACATTACGCATTGTGTTAAATATGTATTAGGTGAAAATCAATTTTCAGTACATTATTAAAAAAAAACCGAATCAAAACTATACATACATATAGTATGTACAAACTTAAACCAATAAAAAAAAAATACTTAGTAAGTAGTGTTTCTACAATTAAACAAATCTATTCGCTTTATAATATTAGTATAGATCAGCCTTAATAATTATAGTCCAGCCACAGAACATCAGTCATTGATACTTAATCGACCTATTTTTTGATTCGAGCGATTCATATACCGATACCGAAACGAACAATAAGAACTTCACGAGTTACTAATAATATTTCCCAGGATGTAATTTTCCACAGTCGTTCCACCCGTTTAGTGCCCGAGGTGACCAGACGTGGGGAAGTCTAGTTTATAGAAAACTCCCAAGACTAGACTAACCCCAGATTCGCACGGGTGCAATGTAGATGTACTATACACTATTATTTTTAAACAAAAACAAAAACTGACTTCAAAACTATAACTACATATAGTATGTAAAACTTAAACAAAAAGTAAAAAATAATATTTTAATACTTCAAAGCAAGAGCCTTAAAGGACAATTGACAACATTATTGATACTTATATATCCATTTAATACTAGCTGATGCCAGCGACTTCGTTCGCGGGGGCTTTGTGTAACTCCAACGATTTAGGCAGCGCGCGCCAAGATAGCTCTCAGAGGGCAGGAATTTTTCCGACTTACTTTATTCTAATCGTAATATTATAGCCAAAGTACACAAAATCATTATAAATTATGTGTTATTCTGACGTATAAGCTATATTACTGTAAAGTTTCATCAAAATCCGTTCAGTAGTTTTTGCGTGACATAACGTAACAAACATCCATCCATCCATCCATCCATCCTCACAAACTTTCGCATTTATAATACAATATTAGTAGGATAATATGTGGAATGTAGATATACAAACATGATTGATGTCAAGGTATCATGTTAGTGACGAACCGACGATCTTTGCGGATTTAACACTAAAAATGTAATACTTACTGTCAAAAATAACCCAAATATTGACATAAACGTGTATGTCAACTTGATTAGTGTTTTTTTCACAATGGTTACTTTTCTGGGGCAAGTAAATATCGTTTTACACATAATCTATCTATACTAATATTATAGAGAGGTAGTTTGTGGGTTCAAAACAAATCTTTGTTTTTTTTTCTCGTTTATATTTATTATTATAGTTAATTTCTTAAAGATGTCATGTGGAACATGGTGTAATGGTTGCAGCGCCTTACAAATATTTGATAAAACAAAAATTTGACGATTAAAAAGAGTAACGAAGAGTTTATTGCCAGTTCTTCTCGTCCGTTCTACGCCCTTGATTTGAGAACTGGCGGTAAATGTAAAATTAGAAGCATTTAATATGTATTTTTTACTGACGTTCATAAGTGTACATTGTGTTACCTAAATTAATAAATGATTTTGAATTTTGAATTTGAATTTTGTGAGGTTGTAGGGGGTAATCTCTGGAACCACTGAACCGATTTTAAAAATTCTTTCACCAATAGAAAGCTACATTATCAGCGAATACTATTCCTCACTTCCTTACATTCACTTGTTTTTTTCACTCATAAACGTAAGCTGTTTTGTCTTCTAAATCTTGATCTTTTTTTTTGTTAGTACCTATGATCCTTATTTATTTTAAAAAAATTTTTTTTTCTTTGATTTAATATCTGTATTTTTACGTATGTTTGTTTGTGTAGATCAATTTTTTTAGCGCCACACCAATGATGTGTTAAATGCTGAGTGGCTATTCTTATCCACCAATTTATATTAACTGTGTGTTTTTTTTTTCAAATTTTGCTGTTGTTATTTTTTATAGTAACTAAATAAAAAATTACATAAATAACAATACATAATTAATACATAACATTTATTGTGCAATTGATAGTAAACAAGAGTAGGTACTCAACATATTATGTAAACATTTTTAACAATATTTACCACGATCTTTTAAAGTGAAAATATTCGAAGGTGATTTCGTGGTATCACCAGGAATTTCGCGAAATCAATGTTAATATTATAAAGAGGAATGATTTGTTTGTTACGATTTATCTCAAAAAAGTCTGGACCGAATTTAAAAATTATTCTACCATTAGGAAGCTACATTATCAGCTAGTAACATAGGAATTTTTGACGTATAGTACATCTACATTGCACCCGTGCGAAGCCAGGGCGTGTTACTAGTTACTACATACAAATTAAAGATTATAACTTGTTTTATTCCGATCGGGTAACAAACCACCGTTCATAGATGGTAAAACCGTGAAGTGCATATTGCACGTTTCGATTTCAGTCTGTGGATTTCCGAATGCTCGAAGTAAAAAGTAGGTCGACAGCGCATCATTGACTGATGTTCTGTGGCTGTATCACCTATCGTCAAGTGAACCTCATGCTCGTCTTTCGATATCTAACATAAACGACATATCGGCTATTTTTTAACAGTTTCAACCATCGTTTAACATTTGTCGAAGCTATTTTGATATAACCCTAATATAATTTGAAATGGTGGCGTTATTACAAGTCTTTTCCGGCATTACTGCGAAACTAATTCAAACAATTATATACCTGAATGCAATGTTTATGAAACTAATGCTGAAACAGCTACTTAATATGATAGGTTAATAAACTACCAAGTACTATGTTGGGTAAGTATGTTGATGGATTATGGCCGTGTGGAGTGACAATATTGGATAAGAATGGAGGTTTAAGAGCACCAATGAATGATATCTTTAAGGTTTGAAATTGTATGAGCATGTTATGAGAGATGAAAAGTGTATTGTTTTATAGGACAAACATACTTAAAACAAGAGGACTCTGTTAGCGAGTATTGCCATAATAAAGGCAATTACAGAGTACCGAGTTGGTAGAAATAGATGGCGTTAGTGTGGCTTTGTGAAATTGTTGAATAGTGGGGCATGGGGCAGACACATTTCTGTGTCTGTTACACTGATCATCGCTTATTAAGAATGCTAGTGTATTCTTCAGTAATTATTAACCAGTATACATTTGATAGATTACTGGTTCCGTAATTCTGATGTCCTGGTACTTCTTAGAATTCTCGAGTCACCTAGTGGGGCATGTGGCAGACACATTTCTGTGTATGTTTCGCTGATATTTTTTCTTTACAGGCACGTAGTTCAGCCTTCTGTGCCCTGGCTAACTGAAAAAATGATTTAAATTTTTTTCCGGTATTCGAACCCAGGATCTCAAATCGAAACCATCCGGAGAAGTTGAGAAATATTAATTGCTAAAAAGTCAAAAACACGCCGCCCAAAATTTATTTTACAATACGGAAGTTCGAAATTTGAAAATAATTTAAATGAATCTAATTGATTAATTTTTATTAACGCTAGTATCACACATTTAAATAAAACAGATTGAAACGCGATTTATTATTTATATCATGTATACCGACTTTTCGGATGCTTTTCAGCAACCGTGGTCACGGGCAGACTGAAAGATGACAGTTGTCTGATTTGAAATATCACAAAATTGCCATATTAACGCCATCTATTGCTACGGAGTTGATATTTACTGTAATTTTCTATATTATGTCAATATTGAATAACAGAGTCCTCTTGTTTTTTATATGTTTGACTTGGGGTTTTAGATTTTTAATTACTGGATCCCAGGTGTTGGAAAGTCTCAAACCATCTTTTCTAATGATTTTAGTTCAATAATAAACCGCGTTTTAATGCGTTATAAAGTATTTTATTTAAATGAATCTAATTGGTAAATTTTCGTTGATAGTTATATAGGGGACATTTCACGTGAAGCGGACAGGGAAAAAAAAGTGAGGTTCTGAAAATCGACCACATTCGGCCCATTTGTACTTCTAGTAGGTATGAATGTGTACGCAAAATATTTTTTTTGTATAGTGTATATTTACCAAGTTATAGGTTTCAAAAGAATTGTCGTTGATTGGTACTACAATTTTTAGAAAGTAATTTTTCGAATATAACAAATCTACTATAAAATATTTTACATAGCGATACATATTAAAAATATACTGTTCTTTTTGACAGTAAAAAAAAATTAAAAAATTTTAAAAAAATTAATGGCCAAAACCGGAAGTAAACTTTTCAAACCAGAATTACAGTCACTTCGACCAATTTTTTTTTATTTTTTTTTCTTTCAAAATATAGCTCAAATAATAATGAAAGTACACTAGAAAATTTAAAATGGGATCTCTATTAGTTTACGAGATACGTTGAATAATATACACCCGCGTCGCAAGGGGCGTCATATGTAGCGCTTGCAAGGTTGAGTAGTTTGCGCGATATTGCAACTCTATTAATATTTTATATCGTTTTAGCGTATATTTAACCTCATTTAATGATATGAAATAAGTTTTATTAATATAATATAATATAAATATAACTACATAATACAAATATAAGTTAATAATATATTATAAAGAAAAAACGTTTTTGGAGCAGTAGAAAAGTTTTATTATTTGCGAAACGTGACTAATAGCGCCATCTGTTAGTAACGTGTAGTACTTTTTTGTCTCAGATAGAGTCAAACGGTCAAAAACCTATCTACAAGAAAGAGATAGAAATATGACGCCTTGCGGTTTCGTAACTTAAACTTTAGTGTTGCTTTAACCGCTCAGCGACTTGTGCACGTTTTAATCTGTGACAGTTGTTATTATTAATGGCGCCGTACGGTGATCGATGTTTTAACCCATTTCACTTGGTACTTCATCGAAAATTTAAAAATTTTAGGAAAATATCTAAATGTTTAGCTCAAAAGTGGAGTTTTTCACAAGATTTTTACGTATGTGCCTCCTGCAGGAAACGACTTTTGACTGAATCTCCTCCAGTAGCTAATGAAGACATTGTGCAATGCAGTCAAACATCTAGTGAACCTTCGCAAAACATTGAAGATGAACCGTTTATTCCCGAAGATAAGTTTAAACATATTTCCACCCAAACCGACACATCCATAGAAAACGAAGAAATTTTAAAGCAGCTAAAAGAGAAATTCAATCATCCTTCTAACTCTACTTCTATGAAGAGTATGATATTAACAATAGCACCCAATTCACAGCTTCATTCCAACAACCACAGGCCTTCTTGTAAAGAGGACCAGTTCTGCCATAGATTCCCATTGTAAAATTGTTAAAATTACAAAATAAACAGTTCTTGTGTTGTACCAATGTTGTTTTATTATGTTTGAACTATTTTATGAAAGTAATTTATACAAGTCATTTTATTTGACGCACACCAACCGATCTAAGCAAGCGCTACATATGACGCCCCTTGCGACGCGGGTGTATATTATTCAACGTATCTCGTAAACTAATAGAGATCCCATTTTAAATTTTCTAGTGTACTTTCATTATTATTTGAGCTATATTTTGAAAGAAAAAAAAATAAAAAAAAATTGGTCGAAGTGACTGTAATTCTGGTTTGAAAAGTTTACTTCCGGTTTTGGCCATTAATTTTTTTAAAAATTTTTAATTTTTTTTTACTGTCAAAAAGAACAGTATATTTTTAATATGTATCGCTATGTAAAATATTTTATAGTAGATTTGTTATATTCGAAAAATTACTTTCGAAAAATTGTAGTACCAATCAACGACAATTCTTTTGAAACCTATAACTTGGTAAATATACACTATACAAAAAAAATATTTTGCGTACACATTCATACCTACTAGAAGTACAAATGGGCCGAATGTGGTCGATTTTCAGAACCTCACTTTTTTTTCCCTGTCCGCTTCACGTGAAATGTCCCATAGTTATATAGATAGATAGATAGTTCATTGTCATCTATGTCCGTACACTCAACACTGTCCCGATCGTCATTCATTGCTGATCGGGGCAGTGTCCGGTAAGGGCATGACACTACTAAATAATAAATAAATATAATTATATTAAATGAAATGTCATTTCGCGACCATTTTGGAAAAAAATTGGCGCGTTGGTTTTCGGTGGATCACACGTTCAAATTGTGTCAGGTTATTAAATTACAATAATATTTTTTCATGTAGGAACCATTTATCATTATGTAAAAACATAGATGGGCTCGTTTCGGTCGGTCACAGGTTCAAATTCTGTCAGATATTTGTTATAATACTTTGAAGATTGTTATATGCTTATTTTGCAAATAAACTTTTTTTTTCTGTCTCTAAGTAGTTGGTTCGTTATTAGACTTAGGAATTAAATATTCATCCATACTAATACTATAAAGAGGAAAGATTTGAATGTTTGTTCGTTTGTTACGATTTAACTCAAAAACAGCTCAACCGATTATAAAAATTCTTTCACCGTTAGAAAGCTACATCTTCACCTAGTAATAGGCTATATTTATTTCCAAAAATAATTAGGGATCCCTACTAAAACTTGAATAATGTAACCCAAGGTGTAATAAAAAGGTTGTAGGGCGTAATCTCTGGATCTACTGGACCGATTTTAAAAATTCTTTCACCAATAGAAAGCTACATTATCAGCGAGTAACATAGGCTTTTGTGTAAGTACATCTACATTGCACCCGTGCGGAGCCAGGGCGTGTTACTAGTATACATACTATATACATATGTTATCTTTATATATATAATTCTTCTGTGAGTGTGTATGTCACTGAACTTCTCTCAAACGACTGGACCGATTTTGATGAATTTTTTTGTGTGTGTTCAAGGGGATCTGGGAATGGTTTAGATTCACAATTTTGTCCGCTGGACAATGTTTTTTTAATTAATTTTTAATTATTATATAATTTCGAAGCCAAAATTGTGGCAGAACAACGTCTGCGGGGTCCACTAGTATCTATATAAACAAGTAACCCAGTAACCCAATATTACGCACCAACAAACTCATCAACAAATCAGTCATACTCATTGTTTTAAATGAACTTTAGTTTAACGATTAATTTATTTATCAATACAATAAATTTATTTTACAATATAAATCAAATCAAGTCATTTAGGTAACACAATGTACACTTATGAACGACTATAAAAATAAGCATTGGCGGCGTAAGACCTAAAAATGTGGGCAAGATTCATTTTGCGGGGCCCTCTGCCAGCGCAAAAGATGGTTTTTTTTTTGGAATAAAAAATTTTTGGCGCGTTCGCGGCTTTTAAGTAATTCATAAGTTTTCGGGGAGCGAGGCCTCCTGGGTCGCGAGGCCGTAGGCGGTGGCCCACGTCGCCCACGCCTTACGCCGCCACTGAAAATAAGTTCTATCTTTATATTAAGTATAACGTATTAATAATTAAAAAAAAATAAGTTTAAATAAAATAGTAACCATCATTTTTCTTGCCGGTCTCTTCTTGGTAAATATAATATTCCGAATTGGTTTCAAAAGTGCTTAATAAATCGTCAGTTCAAAGGGTAAAACAAACTTTAACTAAAAGTTAAAAAGTAATATTTTAATTACATACTAAGTATACCTATAGCTGTTTTGATGTCGATTTTTGTTTTTTTTTAAATAATTTTATTTTTAATTTTTTTTGTACGAAGTGTATTTTTATTTATTTTTAAACTTATTCAACCTTTTATTGTCTTTTATTAACGCGAGTATCACACATTTAAATAAAAAAAAATATTTATATTGTTTATGCCGACGTTTCGCTTGGTTTTCAGCAACCGTGGTCGCGGCAGACTGAAAGATGACAGCTGTCTGATTTGAAATGTCACAAAGTTGCTGAAAAGCATCCGAAACGTCTGCATAAATAATATAAATAATAAATCGCGTTTTAATCCGTTATAAAGTATTTTATTTAAATATATTAAACGTTATATAGTATGGGTAGGCCTACTAAATACGCTATTCAAATGAGACAGCGTCATTGGCAGAAAGTATTGATGAGAGGGAAGACAATTTCGATAACATTTATAAGGGACCACCATGAAAAATGTGACAAAAAAAATCATCAAAATTCAGCCATAATTAGCGGAGTTACCACGCAACAAATACCTATTAAAAAAAAAAAAAAACAAATACTGACAAAGTTTTTGTGAGACTGACGTTTGCTAGTTTTTGTGAGACTATTAAGCTAATAGACAGTATGTAGTAGCAATTTTTTTTATTCATAGTTAGCTTTACCTTTGAACCGACAAAATGCTAATTTGAATAAAAATATGTTTTGTTATGACGGGCTCGTTGGCGCGTTCGGTAGAACACCAATCGTGGGTTCGAATCCCACCGGGATGACTTGTTTATAAATTTCTGTAAGCAAGTCTTCCCCACGTCTCTTAACTACTGGCGTTGAACGAGTGGGAGGAATATCGAAATACCGACCGGGTAACGAACCACCGTTCGTAGATGAAAAAATATAGAAGTGTATTTTACACGTTTCGGTTTCAGTCTACGGATTACCGAATGCTCGAAAGGATGGATGAAAGTAGGAAAACGAAAAAGATTTATGAAACTGGTGTGAATGGGAGAGTCGGGAGTGGTCGACCTAGGCGAACGTACCTCGATCAGATCGGGGACGTTCTGCTAAAGGGCCAGGTCAAAAGTACTCGTAACCGACGAGTGTGTGTGAAAGCATTGATGAAAGTACATAGAAGAAGCGAAAGTGGTATGTAAGGATCGGATTATATGGAATTCCGTGATCTCTGCCTACCCCAATGGGAAAGAGGCGTGATGTATATGTATGTATGTATGGAACATTTTGCAAGCTTTGTTTTTTTTAAAAGACAGAAAATTTGATTTGTTTTTCGTTTACTGAAAAAGCCGTAAAATATATTAACTATTTCATTCAAGGATATTCAAACGCAACACTCGGATTAGCTCAACAAACATTCAACGCGTAGTCGCTAACATCAGTCGAAGCAGCTTGTGTATTATTAACTGTTAATAAAATCAGATCCTCAACGACCCACCTCTAATAAGAGGTAACAAAATGTTCAAGGCTATTTGCTCCGGGACGCGCCTGAAAGGAAGTAACTGAACTTGGTTTTAGGTTTAATCTTTTGTCTGAATAATATTTGTACTTATGAAATAATAAACGGCTTTGAATTTAAAACATCATACGTTTTTCAGGAAAAATGGCGCCTTCAGTAAGAGAATTCTACCGGGGAAAGTCGATATTGATCACAGGGGCTACTGGTTTTGTTGGAAAGGTAAATTAAATGGAATCAAAATATAAAAAATATATTTTATTTTACACCAAAAAATAATTTAAAGATCAGAGACATAACTTTTGTTACTTACGAAACACACACACAAAAATTTAATAAAAAGTTTTTAAATTATTTTTTGAAGAGTAAAATATATTTTGCTCTTATTTCTAAGTTAATTTTTAAAAATTTTTTTTGTTAATCTATAAAAAAACAACACACCAAAGTATACGCATACTCTCGTATACTATAGAAATTAAAGAATTACTACCTACCTCTTACTTTCGATAGTATACGTACAGTTGAAATAATAATAATAATTAAAAAAAAATTAAAATTCTTATTTATTTAAATATTTACTTCCAGGTGTTAGTAGAAAAACTACTCAGAGACTGTTCAGATGTGAAAACTATCTATTTACTTCTGCGACAGAAGAAAGGTGTACCAGGAGAAGAGAGGCTGAAGGAGCTGTGTAACAATAAGGTATTTTTTATATTAATTTGTCTCTTTAAATTATGACAATAATAACAGGTCAAATTTTAAACATACGTAATCATAACATTCAATTCTTATTCATCATTTCTTTCACATCTACATTGCACCCGTGCTCGCTAATATTTATAATTCAAAATAATGTGACAATTTTTTTTTTTCATTTACCGATTTTTGATCCAAATATACTGATTTTACTTGCAACCCAACAGATTTTGCATTTCACTTTCGAGAGAAGTAAGTCGTTTTGGTTCGGACAAACCGCGGGCAACAGCTATTTTTATATTATGCAACTAGTAACACGTTTTGACTTCGCACGGGTGCAATGTAGATGTACTTTACACAAAAAATAGCCTATGTTACTCGTTGATAATGTAGCTTTCTATTGGTGAAATAATTTTTTCAGTAGTTTTGAGTTAAATCCTAATACTACTCTTTATAATATTAGTATGTACGTATAAAGATATTAACTTTCGAGTTGTTTGTAGGTATTCGAAACGCTACAAAAAAAGGATCCGTCAGTATTCAGTAAGCTGAAGTACATTGCCGGGGACATCCTGGAGGAAGATCTGGGCTTATCCAACGATGACAAGCGAGAACTACAAAAGAACTGTCAGATTGTATTCCACAGCGCGGCTTGTGTGCGGTAAGCCTCCTTTATCTTATGTTATCCTAGTATGCGGTAAGTATCCTTGATCTTCTGTTATCCTAATGTGCGGTAAGTCTCCTTTATATTCTGTTATCCTAATGTGCGGTAAGTCTCCTTCATATTCTGTTATCCTAGTTGAAATAATATTAAAAATTGCCTATCCCTATTAAAATTATTGAATGTGCATTTTGTGCCATTTTCTTTTTGTGTCTCAAAATACCCTTTTTAAAAAAAAAAATGCAACATAACATTTTTTGAATACATAATATTTATTTATTAATTACACAATAATAAATTACTCGTATGTTTTTCGTAAGTATGTTAATAATCAGAAATCTCTTTTTTAATCGTGCCATATCAATAGTAATCGATTTTCACATACGACAATATTAATAGGATAGGCAAAATATATGTACGATAATAGATACAGATAAAGAGAAAGAGAAGTAACTCATTTACTGTAAAACATGAAAATGTTTGACAGTAGAAATGTTGCGTCTCAGCATTGAGTGATTGCTTTTAGCCAGCGTTTTAATCACTTTATTTTCCGTTACAAAAATGTCACAGCTCAGCATATGCTGCAGAGTTTCGCAGCGCTAATTTTCAGTCTGTTTCTTTATGTTATATTCTAACTTGAGTAATATGAATTAATATATTTTATAATAAGGCCAAAAAAATCAAAACAGATAAAAACAAAATCACTTTATATAATAATAGAAATACAAACATTAAAAATTAAATACATAGAGTACAAAAGGCGGTCTTATCGCTGATAAGCGAACAGCAATCGGAGAAAAAATAGATAGATAAATTGGAATGATAGGGATCTTCGCGGTTAAAGGCCAAAGTAAAACGAAAAAATGTAAAGCTTTGTACAATTTTCAGTATTTTATTAAAAATAAGCTGTTTCCTAAAGTTTACCGTATGACATTACTTCCTTGAATTTGTTCCTTATTAGACACTATAGAATGTAAATAACACAATTTTTTTTAAATCAACGGGATTCCTGGCTTGGAATATTGATTTTTCAAAATTCCAATGATGCAGTTTTAGTTTTCATAAAAATCTCCTTTGATTACTTTTCACTATTCCTCATAGTTTCCGATTTGACCATAATTATTATTCACCCATTTGAAAAATTCAACCAGTATATTTGGGAGTTCATAATAATTGTACTTAATTTTGTGCAAATAAAGATAAACATATTTTTTTATGTCAGATATCGACAGACGAGCATGAGGTTCACTTGATGGTAAGTGATACCTCAGCCACAGTACATCAGTCAATGATGCGCTGTCGACCTTTTACTTCGAGCATTCGGAAATCCATAGACTGAAACTGAATCGTGCAATGTCCACTTCACGGTTTTTCCATCTATGAACGGTGGTTCGTTACCCGGTCGGAATTTCGATATTCCTCGTACCTGATCAGATATATATTTAATAATAATTAACGATAACAGGTTCGACCAGAAGCTAAAAGATGCAGTTCACATGAATACGACCGGGACATTACGCCTTCTTAATCTGGCTGAGACTATGGAAAATCTAGAGGTTGGTACTTATATAGCTATTATAAATCATATTATTATTATGGGCCCAGGGCAAGCAAATTGGGGGGCAAAAATTTTGTGGGCAGGATGTTTGGGGGGCATAAATTTGGTGGGCAGGATGTTTGGGGGGCAAAAATGGGGGGGTAGGGAATTTGGGGGGCAGGAAATTTGGGGGGGTGCATTGTCTGAAGACGCCTGTCTTCTGTTCTGCTTACCTTCAATACTGTACTCTACGATCTGTCCTCTAGGCATATCGTAACCTGGCTACTGTCTCGATTATAACTGAAATCGTTGAACAATTTGATTATTTACTGACTCCCAAAAAGCCCGAAAGTGAAATTTGACTCAAGAAATCATTTAAATAAATTAAGAAAATTTTATAATAATTTATACTAGACTTGCCTATGTTACTCGCTGATAATGTAGCTGTCTATTGGTGTAAAGAATTTTTAAAATCGGTCTTTTTGAGTTTAGAAAAAAACAAATATTTCCCTTATTATAAAGAGGTAATCTTTGTTTTTTTTGTAGGAAGTAATATGTGGAACTACTGAATCGATTTCGAAAAAGCTACGTTGTCAGCGAGTAACATAAGCTATTCTTAGTGCATAGTACATCTACATTGCACCCGTGTGACGCCGGGGCATGTTACTAGTCTAATATATATTAATATACAGGCGTTTGTCCACCTGTCGACTGCGTACTGCAGGTGTGATCTGGCAGAACTCGATGAGAAGTTATATCCAGCTGTTCACAAACCACGCAAGATTATGGAAATTGTTAATTGGATGGATGACAAAACGCTAAAGCATGTGGAGCCTAAGTGAGTTACAAAAATGACCGAATAATTTATTTTTTGTCAGATATCGACAGACGAGCATGAGGCTCACTTGATGGGAGTTACCTCAGCCACAGAACATTAGTCAACGATGCGCTGTCGACCTTCTGTTTTTCCAACATTTGAAAATCCATAGACTGATCGAAACGTGCAATGTGCACTTCACGGTTTTTCTATCTATGAACGGTGGTTCGTTACCCGGTCGGAATTTCGATATTCCTCCCACCCATTCAATACCTGAAGTTACCAGACATGGGGAAGACATTCTTACAGAAAATCATAAATACGTCGTCTTGGTGGGATTCGATCCTACGACCCATGTATAACAAATATATTCAAATTCAAATCATTTATTCATTGAGGTAACACAATGTACACTTCTGAACGTCAATAAAAAAATACATAATTATTAAATGCTTCTAATTTTACATTTACTGCCAGTTCTCAAATCAAGGGCGTAGAACGGACGAGAAGAACTGGCAATAAACTCGCTCTTTTTAATCGCCAAGTTTTTTGTTTTACAAATTGTTTGTAAGAAGCTGCGACCATTACACCATGTTCCACAGACATCTTGAAGAAATAAAAAAAAAATAAAAAAAATTCGCTGTAAATGGAGATCTATTTGTTTTTATTTCATATAATTTTCAGTCACTAAAGCAACTATTTGTTCCGGTCAAGTTGTTTCATTGTCGACGGACCGGATGTAACGAACCGGAAAATTTAACCTAATATGTTAAAAATACGCGTTTCACTGGTTTTAAAGTTAATCGGCGTTATTTTTGCGTTACTTTTTATTAACCAATAATTTAGTTCGAATATTTAATACTGGTTGGTTTACTAAGGGTAGCCTTTGTCGGGATAGGTTGTGACCTAACCGCCTAACATGAATATCAAGAGATATCTCGCGGAAGAGTGAAGACAAACTGAGTTTGAGATATATTATATCTCGACATCGATAACTTTGATAGACAAGATAACTCGATCGACAAATATCTCTACTTTTGACATAAGAAGTCTAGTTTTAAGTGTAAGTGTCACGTTAGACCCGGAAAATATCTAAAGAGATAAACGATTAAAACACGAGAAAACGGTTGACAAAATTTCCACGAAGTAGTAAAAAGTTCCCGGAGTAAAAATTGACAAACAATGTACATACTTTGACAGGCTTGTTGGCGCGTTTGGGTAACACATAAATCCACCGATGGGTCGAGAGTTCGAATCCCGCCGGATGACATAGTTATAATTTTCTGTGAGCTTAATATCTTTCTCACGTTTAATCACTTCGGAGTCTTCGGACATTAATCGGTTGGGAGGACTAACAAAATTCCGACCGGGTAACGAACAACAATACAATGATGCAATTTTAGTTTTCATCGAAATCGGCTTCGAGACTTATTTGAGTACTCACTTAAAAAATTCATTCTGTTTATAATATCTATTTTGTTGTTATAGACGCCATTTGGAAATGGAAAAGAATATATATAAAGTCCCTTTCTATACCTGATTAATTTCATCATAATATATATATTATATTTCTCCTTTCAGGATAATAGAGTCGGAGCCAAACACCTACTCCTACACAAAAGCTATAACAGAAGATCTTGTAGCTGAATACGGAAGCAAATTCCCAATTGCAATCGGAAGGCCATCTATTGGTAAGATTAATCAAATAATTTGTTATGCAACTCGATACTAGATGGCGCTTAACACCGAACTAACAAATTGTATGAATAGTGCTAATATAGTGTTTGATTCATCGGATATTGTATTTTCTTTGATCAGCTATATTGTTATTTTAAGTATTTAATTATTAGTCTGAATACGTAATTAGTTTTCTAGGTTGTGATACCATATCGGATGTTTCAGTAACGTCTGCGTGGAAGGAACCGTTTCCCGGCTGGGTGGATAATATGAACGGCCCAACGGGCTTACTCATTGGCAGCGGAAAAGGTAGGTAACCTTTGACACGTATGTATATTTTGACATTTGTATATTTTGTTTTATGTGTTTGTGTGTTGTTTCCACGATAATGTATGCACCATGACTACTGCTGATATGTCAGATATCGACAGACGAGCATGACAGACGAGCATGTTCACTTGATGGTAGGTGATAGCTCAGCCACAAAACATCAGTCAATGATGCGCTGTCGACCTAATTTTTACTTCGAGCATTCGGAAATAGACTGAAACCGAAACGCGCAATGTGGACTTCACGGTTTTTCCATCTGTGAACGGTGGTTTGTGATACGGATGTCGGAATTTAGATATTCCTCAAAGTTTCCTTTGTGGAACATGGTGTAATCACAGAACAGAAGAAGTAGGTGTAATGGTTGCAGCTACTTACAAACATTTTGTAAAACAAAATATTTTGTAAATACAAACATATTGTAAAACAAAATATTTGGCGATTAAAAGGCAAAGAGTTTAAATTGCCAGTTCTGCTCGTCCGTTCTACGCCATTGATTTGAGAACTGGCAGTAAATGTAAAATTAGAAGCATTTATTTTTATTGACGTTCAATTTTGATTAGGTGTGGTTATTTGAGTATCTATATTTACCAGGGGTGATTCGGACGATGCACTGTGAACCCTCATATACGGCGGATGCTATCCCAGTAGACGTGGTAGCAAACGGCTGTATACTCATCGCTTATGCCACTGCTCTTGACAAGTAAGTTTCTTGTTTCCTACACATTTTTTTATTTATTTATTAAAGTACACCACACAATATATAATACAATTTAAATTACAGTTTGTTATTCTAAAATATATTATGACTATTATGGTGAACATAACAATTACGAAAAATAATAATAACGAGTTGCTTTTGAAAAAGTAACAATTAAAAATAAAAATCATATCTACTTAAGCTACATAAAAAAAGAAGAAATAAAAATGTTCGTAGAAATTATACATTAAACTGGATAATAAGAAAAAAAAGGAAATTCTAATTTGACTAATGCAAATAGCGTACCTGCTAAGTGCTTTACAACACTCTTTAAATTTGACCAGGCCGCTACCGAATGCTCTGAATCAATATCGTTCATCTTATTATACCTATTCGCGAAGAATTCGAGCGAGAGGCGCCTGAACTCCCAACTCTCCAACATTTTGCGTTTCATCTAATGGTAAATGACAAAGCAGCCTAGGATAGGATGAAGCATGTTTTTTTTAGATATCGACAGACGAGCATGAGGTTCACTTGATGGTAGGTGATACCTCAGCCACAGTACATCAGTCAATGATGCTACCTACTCTTTACTTCGGCAGGCACGGCAGGTGTTCTGCCGAACGCGCCAACGAGCCCGTCTTCCTCTTTTTTTTCTTTATTGTAGCTATAGATACAATTAGTAGGAAGAAGTCGATAATCTTGAATTATTTATGAAAATTCTAAGTATAATTAATATGTGTACACAACATCTCGACACCTGCCACTGGGGCCTTAGGGTTGGCCAGTCAGTGGTTCGACTGGTCGAGGATCCTCCCTTTAGGTTGGAGAAAGAGCTCCTTCATCCACAATATTATTTCTTCTCGACCTTCGCCCTAACATTATTTTTAGTATTTACCTTCTCATATGACTACTGAACTCTGTTCTTTCATTCACTGCAAATTGAAGTGATGTTTAAGTAAGATATTATCTAATTACAGAGCGAAAGAGGCACAATTCTTCAACATGACATTGTCTGGAGTTCAAAAAATAACTTGGAAGGAAGTTATAGAAACCGGTGAGAATGTCTCTTCGCTAATAAATTACACTGTTATATAAGGCTCGTTTCTTGAAGGTTCCCAAGTCGTTTCGGTTTAGAAAATTCGCCGGCGATAGCTGGTTCCACAGAAGTACGAGGCAGAAAATATCTAAGTAATCGCGCAGTACTAGATTTCCAGCTATCAAGATGATATTAAAAACAAATGTATATTAATATTATAACTAAAATATATATCTTGACTAACAAATTGAAAATGAAATGATTTCTCATAAAACTGTCAGATGGACGATTCGAATACTTTTTTGATAGTCGTTCGTGCTAGGCCCTCTGATGTAGCATTATTTTATACTAATCTTAGCATGTCTTACAGGTGAGAAGTGGGTGAACACGTACCCATTCCTGATAGCCTTATGGTACCCTGGTGGAAATATCAAGTCTTACTGGTTCACACACCAGTTAGCGGTGATATTATTCCACGTTCTACCGGCGTATTTGTGTGATGCGCTACTCTTTCTACTAGGAAAGAAGACTTTGTGAGTATCTTGTTAATATATCTATCGCATTGTGTAATATAATCGAGATTGAGTTAAAAGCTTTTTTTTTAATAAAAAATAAGTTATTGGTTTATTTATTAATTACACTCTTTCGACACTATAATAACAAAATATAACTTAAATACTATTATACAGATAGAATATGGTGCAAATGGCGGCCTTATCACTATATAGTGATCTCTTCCAGACAACCATTTGTACCAAAAACTTTTGTGTCCAAAATTCCTAGTTAAATTTAATTGGTTTTGTTGCTGTTTTTCTATTACATACAATTTTACAAAATAATTAAAATAATATTGTATCGCGTCATGCACAACCAATCAGAGCAGAGTGTAGTCTCGAGGGAGATCAAAACTTCATTTTGACGTCAGTCGAACACACAATCTTTTAGGAGGGCATTTTGTATGTATAAGAACGTTTGATCGAGTTACATCACTAATATTGTAAAGAGGTTTACCTCTTTAGTTTATGAGATTGTAGGGGGGAATCCCTGGATCTACAGAATAAAGAGGAAAAATTTATCTGATTGTTTATTACGATTTAATTCAAAAACTACTGGACCGATTTTAAAAATTCTTTCACCAAAAAATGTTACTTGCTGATAATGTAGCTTTCTATTGGTGAAAGAATTTTTAAAATCGGTCCAGTAGTTTTTGAATTAAATCGTAATAAACAATCAGAGAAATTTTTCCTCTTTATAATATGAATTTTGATAATAGATAGAAAATCAATAAATTCTGTTTTATTTCAGTATGGTTAATGTTCAGAAAAGAATTAGCCACGGTCTCGGAGTGCTTCAATATTATACGACCAAAGAATGGCACTTCAAGAACACTCGTTTCCTCTCACTCATGCACCGTTTGAGTGAGGAGGAGAAGAATATCTTCAATATTGACGTCAGTGGACTGAATAGGGACGAATATTTAAGAGATTATGTGCTAGGTGCGAGGCATTTTGTATGCAAAGAAGATCCGGCTACTCTGCCTAGGGCCAGGAAGTTGCATAAAATGTAAGTATTTTCATACAGTTGATGGCTTTTACACTTAGGTAGGTATGGCTTTGGCACTGCATTTATCATCGGAGGTCCCAAGTAGAAATAAGATTTAAAATAATCGGTCTTCGGTTTCGGCAGGCACAGAAAGCTAATCCCCCACTTTCCGATTAAGTAAAACACAGAAATATGTCTGCTCCATGCCCCAATTCTAAGAAGTACCAGGACATCAGAAATATGGAACAAGTATTCTGTCAATATATACTGGTTATTAATTACTAAAGAATACACTAGCATTATTAATTAGTAAGCGATGATCAGTGAAACAGACACAGAAGTGTGTCTGCCCCATGCCCCACTAGGTGACTCGGGAATTCTAAGAAGTACCAGGACATCAGAAATATGGAACAAGTGTTCTATCAATGTATACTGGTTAATTATTACTTCATAATGCACTAGCGTTATTAGTAAGCCATGATCAGTGAAATAGACACAGAAGTGTGTCTGCCCCAAGCCCCACTAGGGGCTTCGGAAATCACTTTATGGGATTCACAGTTTTATTAAAAACTTGAGGAACCTTTTACGCTAAGAGAAAAATAATGGTGTGTTTACGGTTGCGACCATCACTATACTGTACTTTTAAAGAAAGGACGACAACGCACCTGCAAGCCCTCTGGTGATGCGGGTTTTTTGATCACTTATCATCACGTGAGCCACCTGCCCTCTTTTTGGCAAATCTTAAAACTGTAGAGGTCAAATGTCTGTAGAAAAAAAATGATAAAAACTGAGTCAGGGTGTAAGAAGAGAAATAGAACAAACCCAGATTTTTTTAATTTTTTTGTTTGTCTGATTGCACGGGCTATTTATTATTATAATTATGCCATTTACATATATTAAGCCAAGCCTGGGGCAACATATAGGCTTTACTTCATCGTAATCGGTTATCGGAAAGAAAAGTTATCATCATTTAAAGTAAAATACCCAACTTACGAGTATTTGGAAGCCATCAAATTGTTTCCAAGAAGGTTGGTATTATTTAAAAGTTTTTTTTTTATTTCAGCCGCTACGTTGTTGACAAAATAACTAAACTCCTCATAGTGTCTCTGTTCATCTACCTGCTGTACTCTCGGTCTGGATTCTTCACTTCTCTCATCACCTCCGCCGACCATACGATGCGATCATTGTTGAATGTTAGACAGGATGAGTTATAGTTAACTTAAATTAAAGACTATCAGCAAAGAAGATGTACATAGAAGATGTACATAGAAGAACATGCCTTATAGGCGCGCTTGTCACGGTTTCTCTGAGGTAAGTGTAGTTCTCCCCCCAGCCGCCGCGCGCTGCTAGTGTCCGTGTGGACGACACTCTGACGCTGGAGTCATAGCGCGCACTCTCTCGCACCCAGCCGCTGTTAGAGCGTTATTGCCGTTCGCTCGTGAGAGCGAGCGAGACAACGCGAGGGGAGGAGTCAGCGGACTGCTCAGGTGTGTGTGTCACACCGATACATCGCCGCGCGCTCTACAGGTCAAAAATAGAACTACTTTTTCTGTGCCAAAAGTTTGTATGGAACTGTTCTTCTATGTACGTACATCTATTTTCTTCACAATTAGTTGTGTTATTTTTAGTTATTATATTTTAAGTTATTTTGACCCATATTCTAAGACAGGACTCGAGTTTGAATCTATTCTTGAGATATTCTCCCAATTTCTTAGGTTTTTAGTGAACTATGATTTTCAATTTGTATATTTTTAATCACAATGTGTTTTGTGTAGTTTACATTTACAAATATTAACGGTAGCGTGAGTAGCAGTAACATTGGTTTAATGTAAACACGCACTGCCTTTGATACTGCCACAGAAGTGTTCTGGGAAATATTTAGCAGTTGCTGTATAAGTTACCTTTTTTATGTCAGATATCGACAGACGAGCATGTGGTCCACTTGATGGTAGGTGATACTCCAGCCACAGAATATCAGTCTATGATACGCTGTCTATCTACCTTTTACTTCGAGCTTTCGGAACCTTTATTTAAATGATGTTATATAATATTTCTTGATATCAAAGTTATGTAAAAGTTTATTTTTATTAAGTAATAAGTAGTTTAATTCTAATCGACTTCATCTTTTAAAAAATTGAACGCCATTTCTGATTGAAGATTTTCTAGCGTTCCTTTTCATTTGCCAAAGAAAAATATATTTATTTAAGTTGATTTTTCTTGAACAAAGTTGTAAGTAGAGACAATATATTATACGTATAGTAACCACTAATATCAATGAATTTTTGAATATTTTAGGCTTTTATAACTTGCTTTCTGCTTGCTGGTAGGGCTTTTTCTTGTTTTGTATAATGTAAAGAAATAAAACTAATAAAACAATAATTATAATTCTTATAAATATTAATATATAGTTGTGTTATTATATAAAAACATCTTTAAAATGAAAAAAAAAATATCTATTATCTAATGTTGTAGCCATTTGCCTACGCAATATGTTTTTAATGTATTTAATGATAAGAAAATTCTGAACCTTTCGTATGAAATTCGTCAGTAAGAGTAAGAAGGATAGTTTCAAAATTTCCATTACGCTTTTCATCACTTGTGTCACATTTATGCGACAAATATTTCCGTGCCCCTAACGTCCACTCGTATTTCTGCAAGGACTTTATATATATATATAAAGCCCTTGTATTTCTGCGACAAAGAACATGCATACATGCTGTAAACTGTGTACAACTAAAACGTACGTACGTAACGTAGTTCGTAGTCGGGCGCTAAGGGCACGGCAATAGATATTTAGCCAAGCGCTCAAAAGTTTAAACGAATTTTATTTTTGTAGTCTGGAATTTATTTTATTAGGGAATTTTAATATATTGTATTTTTATTAGGTAATTTTAATATGCAAGGGTATTTACGTTTAAGTGTGGTTATATTTTTGTATTAAATATAAGTTTGTTTTTACAAAACGTCTTTTATTTTTTTCTTATACCTACTACTCCGATGTTACCTTTAGATGTTTAGGTATAGGGTTTTATTTCTAGTGAAAAAATATGTTAAAACAAAAACAGTTTTATAGTACACAGAAGACTGCATTCTGCATCTGTGAGACATATCGTTTTTTTTTATTACAATTTATAAGAGTTGGTATATTAATTACCTCAGAACCATATATATCTATAAATATAATAAAACTGTAGAGATCAAATGTCTGACATATAAAAAAAATGCTAAAAATCGAGTCAGGGAGATGTACCAAGAGAAATAGAACAAACAATTTTTTTTTTAATTTTTGTTTCAATTTCTGTTCTAAAATAAAGGAACAAAAATTAAATAAAGTACTAGGATATCATAAACGCTGCAGAGTACGTATATTTCTTCAAAACCAAAATATTGAAATAATAATGAAATAAAGTACTAGGATAACTAAATGCCACACAGTTCGTATGTTACCTACTTTAGAACTGTTTTAATCAAAATAAATAATAATAAAATAAAGTACTAGGATAACATAAATGCCATAGAGTTCGTATTTTACCTACTTTAGAACCGTTTTAATCAAAATATTGGAATAATACTGAAATAAAGTACTAGGATAACATCAATACCACAGGGTTCGTATTTTACCTACTTTAGAACCGTTTTGATTAAAATATTGGAATAATACTGAAATAAAGTACTAGGATAACATCAATACCACAGGGTTCGTATTTTACCTACTTTAGAACCGTTTTAATCAAAATATTGGAATAATACTGAAATAAAGTACTAAGATAACATCAATACCACAGGGTTCGTATTTTACCTACTTTAGAACCGTTTTGATTAAAATATTGGAATAATACTGAAATAAAGTACTAGGATAACATCAATACCACAGGGTTCGTATTTTACCTACTTTAGAACCGTTTTGATTAAAATATTGGAATAATACTGAAATAAAGTACTAGGATAACATCAATACCACAGGGTTCGTATTTTACCTACTTTAGAACCGTTTTAATCAAAATATTGGAATAATACTGAAATAAAGTACTAGGATAACATCAATACCACAGGGTTCGTATTTTACCTACTTTAGAACCGTTTTGATTAAAATATTGGAATAATACTGAAATAAAGTACTAGGATAACATCAATACCACAGGGTTCGTATTTTACCTACTTTAGAACCGTTTTGATTAAAATATTGGAATAATACTGAAATAAAGTACTAGGATAACATCAATACCACAGGGTTCGTATTTTACCTACTTTAAAACCGTTTTAATCAAAATATTGGAATAATACTGAAATAAAGTACTAGGATAACATCAATACCACAGGGTTCGTATTTTACCTACTTTAGAACCGTTTTGATTAAAATATTGGAATAATACTGAAATAAAGTACTAGGATAACATAAATGCCATAGAGGTCGTATTTTACTTACTTTAGATCCGTTTTAATCAAAATATTGGAATAATAATAAAATAAAGTACTAGGATAACATAAATGCCACAGAATTCGTATTTTCTACTTTATTACCGTTTTAATCAGAATATAGGAGTAATAATGAAATAAAGTACTAGGATACTAGGAGGAGAACCGTTTTAATTAAAATATAGGATTATAATTAATGTATTATAATTACTAAAGAATATCTCGGGAATTCTAAAAAATACCAGGACATCAGAAGTATGGAACAAGTATTCTATAAATCTGTACTGTCTATGTCTATGTCTAAATATATATCGTTTTTCTTGATAGCAATCAAAGTAATTGGATATGCATTTTAATTAAATATTTTAAACATTTTAGGTTGTCGTGCCCGCTAGTTTTTTCAATATTTTTGCTATCTCTTTTGAAATATGTACTCCAGCTCATAAGGAAGCGATTGGTATTAAATTTACATTTTTGTAATTTTGTGGGTTGATACTGTATTGCTTAACAGCGTCCAACTATACCTCCTCGTTGCTGCAGCGTCGAATAGCTGGTCGCTGGTGCTTAGAGAATAACATAAAATATAAATGATTTGTTATTCGCTTTATAAGTATACGTAAATAAATGGATAAGTATACGAATATATTATACGAACTTTATTTATAATATTGTTTAAATAAAAATACGTTAAATAATTTAAATCCATTTTATTTTTAAATTGGTAGAAAAATTATAATACCATAGACAATCTTATAAATCTATAAATACTATACTTCCTTAATACTATACAATTCCTTAATGCTAAAAGCTGTTTTGTCTCTGCCCTTTATAATTTATATCATTTTAGACGAAGATATGAAATATTTGAGCGACTGTTAATGCTAAAATAAGAGCTGATTTTTCTATCACCGATTACCTTCTATGAAATAAATTTTGACATTTGACAGATGTCATAGTAAAGAACTGTAAAATAAAAAAATAATTGGATATATTTTTTTTTTGTTAGTGTAATTAAATATTTCTTTCTATCCCTCTCAATATGAATGCATACGATAATCGAGTGACTGTTACTGCAAAGGTAACGGTCGACGTCCTAAAGATTTTCATATGACATCTGTCAAATGTCATATTTGAAATATGAAAAACCTGCAAAAAAAGATCTGTTTGTTACTTACATATAAAGTAAAATAATGTTTTCTCTGTCTCCATCACAAGATATCTCTGTCTTAAATATTTTAAATTTAGTACTGTTTTCCATACGAAATATACCTACTATTCACATAAATTGAGAACAGATAATATCAAAATTTACAAAATATAATTACAGATATCGAATATAATCCAAATTTTCTTTCTATAAATCTCTATTAAATTAAAATTAAAGCTTTTCAATAAAGACCAATACAAAGTACCAATATACAACTTAAAATTAGAAATTTATTTATCTCAAAAAACCAAATTTGTAGTGAAGTTACTTCACCAAATACAAAATAATTGGATGCTTCAGTTTTATATCAGACTCTGATATTAATAATGAAACCATGAAAATACTGTAGAAATTATAACCAAGCATAAACAGTCTTATTCTATCATGGTGGCTGTGATGTCACTCGAATTCGTATAGAAGATAGATGATGCCCAACTGCTTATCCAGTATAGAATCAATCCCCAGAAGAGACATCGCACTACGAGGTCAACGAACCACATGCTGCAATAAAATCAAAATTAGTCATACCTATTTTTATCGTAAACTTATGATTAAGATGAAGAAGATAAGAGAGTAGTTATGCGATGATATTAGTTATTTCGACTATGTGTTTGCGTGGTGTTCCCACTCAAGTTCACATTTCAAGGATCGTCATGCTCGCTTAAATGTCATTGCTTGTGGCGGCGTCCATGCGTCGGGTTGTCCCTCTCCCTAAAAGATGGCGAGGGGGCCGATGGCTGGCTATGCGTCATACTCGTGAACGGGTGCTACTTGTCGGACTTGAATTCGTGTATGCGGTGATATTAGTTATTTCGACTATGTGTTTGCGTGTTGTTCCCATGAGAATGTAAGTACGTGCTCCTATTTCACCATGCCTATTGCTGATAGAGGACAATATTTTTTTCGTTTATTTTTTATTATTATATTTAATTACTTCAGCATGTCATGTGGAACATGGTGTAATGTTTGCAGCTCCTCATAAACATTTTGTAAAACAAAAACTTGGCGATTAAAGAGAAGAGTGGCGGCGAGTTTATTGCCAGTTCTTCTCGTCCGTTCTACGGCCTTGATTTGAGAAATGGCAGTAAATGTAAAATTAGAAATATTTAATTTTTTTTTTAAATTATATTTTAATTATTACGTTTATATTTATTTTAAATTATGTTTCAGATGTGCGAGGTAAAAGTGCCATAGGGGCTCGAGAATTCTAAGATGTACCAGGACATCAGAAATATGGAACAAGTATTGTATAAATCTATACTGGTTTACACTAGCATTATTAATAAGCGATGATCAGTGAAACAGACAGAGAAGTGTGTCTGCCCCAAGCCCCTTCTAGGGATAAGATACTTAACCCTACAGTGGTCGCGCGGGCTACATATGTAGTCCACCCGTACAAAACCAATAATATCTAAAAATCGGTTCGTGTTAGCCTCTCGCGCCGCCAGGTTTTTAACTAACTTTAAATACCTTATTTAAACTTTATTTATTAATGTAAAATTGTTTTTACATAACATCACTTTATGTTTTTAGAATAAAAATGGATAATCGTCTAATTGTATAGCTTGAGGCATCTCTAGCTGAAGTTACTAATAAAAGCGAAGCTTATGAAGCTGAGTCAACTCTGTCTGAGTTTCTGATGAGGAGGTTGATCATTTAGAAGATCAGGACCATCAATTCATCAATTTGAACCTGAGCAGGAGCACAAAGGAGCAGATGAACCCTGGTGAGGGGTTTGATGAAAACTGAAGAAGAGAAACAGAACATGAGCTGAAGAGCCGCCACACCGACGTCGTCGCACTGACTTACATCGGATGTGAAGATACATAATGGTCAAAAAAGCTCTTCTAAATGAAGTACGAGACAAAAAATTGATGCTGATACAGGAGAAGTTCGAAAACCAGAAATTATACTTAAAATAAAGTCCACCAGCTCACAAGAGTACCTATTGAAAAAAATCTTTACCAAGAATTCTTAACATCAATATGAAAGACTTTTTTAGCTATATAGATACAGAAACCCAACCAACTACCTCGGCAGCAACATCCAGTAACGTTATGTGCCGTTGTCATGACTGTAGAAGCACGCGCAGTAAAACCACTCGAAAGATGTGCACCGCGTGCAATAAATTTGTATATGGGGGCCATTTGAAGATAATGTATCTATCCTGTGCAGCAAATATAATTTCGAAATTAGTTTCAAGCGTTAGTTTTTTTGTAATCACAATTGGAAGCCAACATTTGATTTTTACGCCAATTTAGAGAGGTTTTTTATATTTGTTGGTTATTTGTAACACAAAGGTTGTGATTGGGTTTTGTTGATAATATTTAATTAAGAACACTCTAGAGATAATATTTTCATATGAATAATAAAAAGATTCTATTTAGATAATTTTTTATTTCAATTTGAAATTGGACTACGTATGTAGCCCGCGCGACCACTCCTGTTAGTTTTAGGTGCGCGACCACTGTAGGGTTAATACTTACATAGTCATATGTCTCCTGGCAGCGGGTAATGTGTCGTCATACTCTTTGAGAATAAAAACTCGAGCAGCTCTGATACAATCTTCGAAATACTTCGATATGTCCAGACCTGATAACCAGAAAAAAAAAACATAATATAATTATTTGCTAATATCTTTTTTGTATAAGATTTCGATAGATTAGTATAAAGCTTACAGTCTAGTAAGGAATACTTTAGCCACAGGAAACATGATAACCTGAAAATGTACGGCCTTTTTTTAAATCTCATGACCAAACCATAGACAAAACATGTTTATAGAAACAAACTTTCCCATGGGATTTAAATAAAATTATTTATCTCGACGTTTCGGATGCTTTTCAGCAACCGTGGTCACGAAGAGACAGAAAGATGACAGTTGTCTGATTTTTGAAATGTCACAAAGTTGCCATATTAACGCCATCTATTGCTACGGAGTTGATGTTAACTATAATTTTCGATATTATGGCAATATTGACTAACGGTGTCCTTTTGTTTTTTAGTATGTTTGATTTGGGGTTTTAGATTTTTAATTACTGGATCCCAGGTGTTGGAAAGTCTCAAACCATCTTCTCTATTGCAGTTAGGATGTATTTTAATTTCAATAGCCTCACGTACTAGTCTATATATAATAATCTACAAGGATTTTCGGTTGGTCAAAACGTATGTAGCGGTTTGGCTTGTCTAGAGTGTGTTCACATACTGCTGTCTTTGAGTGACTGTATTTGTTGTTACCAGTGGGATTCGAACCCTCGACTTATCGAAAAGCAATACAGGTGTTTTGTCAAAATTTGGTCGGTTATCAATACAACCTAAAATGATCAACACTTACCGATAGCGTCAATCTTATAGTCCCGTCTCTCTCTAACGTTGAGCCTCTGTCTCACAGTCTGTGCGATGTCCGATTTGAAGTCCCATTGATTGTTTGTATAGTACTCGAATACGTCGAAACCTTTACTAATACGTCGATGTACGCGCATCAAACTGCAAATTATGATTTTCGTTACTATAAATATATGATACTAGTAACACGCGCCGGGTTCGCACGGGTGCAATATACACAAAGAAATTAACAAAATATTTGAAGCCAAGTAAAAAATTTGGAAAACTTTTTTCGGTGGTTTTCTTAAGATTTCTTTGGCGCACATAAATGTAAAAAAAAATCATGGCCAGATTTGAAAGCTGCGAAAAGCGAAATTTAGGTATTTTTTTATACCCCATAATTTTTGTATCAATTGTCAGTTGTCAGTCAGTAGATTCGCTAGTAACATTTTTTTACGTCAGATATCGACAGACAAGCATGAGGTTCACTTGATGGTAGGTGATACCTCAGCCACAGAACAGCAGTCAGTGATGCGCTGTTGACCTAATTTTTACTTCGAGCATGCGGAAATCCATAGACAGAAACCGAAACGCACAATATGCACTTCACTGTTTTTCCATCTAGGAACGGTGGTTCAACGGGTCGGCATTACTGGTTAATGTCCAAAGTTACCAGACGTAAAATATAAACATGTGGTCCCGGTGGGATTCGAACCCACGACCCAACGATACGCACGGTAGGTGTTCTACCGAACGCACCAACGAGCCCGTCGACATCTATACTAATATTATAAAGAGGAAAGATTTATATTTTTGTATGTTATGAATAAACTCAAAAACTACTGGACCGATTTTAAAAATTCTTTTACCAATAGAAAGCTACACTATCAGCGAGTAACATAGGCTTATATATTGTATATTTGTTGTGTATAGTACATCTACATTGCACCGGTGTGAAGCCGGGGCCCTTTGCTAGTAACATATAAAACTTACACAGGCTTATATCCAAGACAGAAGAGTAGAATATCGACAAGTAGCGCTGGCAGCCAGTGGAAGAAGAAAGCACAAATATTGTGATACAGCCGAGAATGTTTCATAGATCCACCTGGGTACCTGCAAGCATAATTTTTAATCTATACTATATTATAAAGAGGAAAGATTTGTTTGTTTGTTACGATTTAACTCAAAAACTACTCGACCGGTTTTAAAAAATCTTACATCAATGGAAAGTAACATCTTCACCGAGTAACCTCCCTACTAATATTATAAATCTGAATGTGAGTTTGTTACGCTTTCACGCCGAAACTACTCAACTGATTATTTATATGATGATGATTACTTTGTACACATATTCTTAGTGGTATAAGAAAGGGCATAGGATACTTTTTATAAAAAAATATATTTTAGTAACAATGCTAGTAGGCTTTATTTATTTCCATAAATAATTAGGAATCCCTACTTTAGTTGAATAATGTAACGCAAGGTGTAAAAAAAGGGTTGTAGGAAGTAATCTCTAGATCTACTGAACCGATTTTAAAAATTCTTTCACCAATAGAAAGCTACATTACCAGCGAGTAACTAATTGCCCAATAAAAAATCTTGTTCGTACTAGCGATCCGCCCCGGCTTCGCATGGCAGCAATGTACAACAAAATAAATAAATAATATTTTGGTGAAATAATTTTTAAAATCGGTCGAGTAGATTTTGAGTCAAAGCGTAACAAACAAACAATCAACAATATCACTTATATAATTAAGTCTAGCTGGAGTAACTGACCTATATTCCGAGTCCAAATAAAAAAATAGTCAATAAATTTTGAAATGAAAAGAAAATAATTTATTTTTGAAGAAAACTTTACCACACATACAAAAAAATTAATAAATGAAAACAATTGTAACATAGCTTAATCTTAAATACAAAACCAAAATCTTAATAACTAAATGAGCTGTGTGGTCTTCCAAAACTGAAGTTACAGTTGTGCTCATACTTTAATAAGCACAACACTGATTTCAGTGACCCCTTTTTTAGTATTTTTTAATAGATACAGATAGACAACGAACAGGTGGACATCCGCGACTCAAATGTCTCGAATGCGCTGTCGGCCTATCGCATTACTTACCACACGACTCCGTTCAGAGGAACCTTGTTCATTATAACCTCCCGACCCGCATCTATCATCTCCGTCCACGTCACTTTAATCTCAGCTGATGACGTGAAATTGATCACGTTCGACTTCTTATCGCTGTAAAATTATAAATATATTTTTTTACATACACACATACATATACATCACGCCTCGTTCCGATTGATAGGCAGAGTATATTTACCATCACTTCTTTTGTAAATATACCTTGATTTTATTTGAAATTTCGCTTGTTTCGGTGGTAGGTATACTCCCGACTGAATGAATGATGCATACCGAATACCGATATACGATAAATATACGATTTGACAAATTTTTTGTTTGTTTTTTTTATGTCAGATATCGACAGACGAACGTGAGATTCACTCGATGGTAGGTAACACAGCCACAGAAAATCAGTCAATGATGCGCTGTCGACCTAATTTTTCTTCAAGCATTCGGATATATGGAATATTATGAAATGTCAGTTTCACATTTAACAGGTAGAAATTTAAAGAACGCAAATGAAACAAATGTAATTTTTATGGGACAGTGGGTGTTTTTAGAAACCTCAATTTTAAATGCTTGGACGTTTGAACATAGAAGGTCATTATTCAAGATTCAAATATACAAAAACTCACCCATAAGTTATGTAATTCCAAGCACAAATCATAATGCCATTGATAAACACGTCAACGGGCAAATAATCTGCGTAACTACTGCCTTTGCAGTACATTGACCTAATTACCCCCTTCCCGGCACCTGTGGGGGTAAAATTAATAAAAAAGATGAAAAATATGGTTTCATTAGCACGTTAGTAATTATTAAGCCTAGCATTTATAATCTATACTAAAATTATATAGAGGAAATATTTGTATTTTTGGAATAATCTCAAAAACTACACGACCGATTTTGAATTTTTTTTTCACCAATAGAAATTTACATTATTTTTGTATATAGTACATCTACATTGCACCCGTGCGAAGCCGGGGTGTGTTGCTAGTCTTAAATATTAATCTTACCAATGAGAAGCCCCGTGGGACCATTGATGTTGTCCGTCCAACCGGGAACAGGTTCTTGCCAAATTGGTATCACTGAAAAAAAAAGTATATAGAATCACAGATTATACATGTACTATATATTGAGAATTTGTTCCAGAAATGGAGAGGGGAGTAAAGCAGTATACATAAAATCATATTTAACGTTTTTATCTGTCTGTATGTTTGTTCACGTTAATTTCCGAAAATACTATGAATGGGAGGAATATCGAAATTCCGACCGGGTAACGACCATCGTTCATAGATGGAAATCCCGTGAAGTGCACATTGTTTGTTTCGGTTTCAGTCTATGAATTTCCGAATGCTCGAAGTAAAAAGTAGGTCGACAGCGCAACATTTACTGTTCTGTGGCTGAGGTAGAGCATTCGGAAATTCATAGATTGAAACCGAAACGCGTAATATGCACTTTTTTTCTTCTAAATATCAAGAAATATAATAAACATTCTTACCAATAGAGGGTCTTAGGATAATAACAGGAATATCTTTCATAGCTTCTACTGCGAGCGCTTCTCCTAACGCCTTTGTGAACGCGTATGAGTTGGGAAGTTGACTCAATAACCTGTAATAATATACATAAATAAAATGAAAATTCACCCCCTTTAAATCACTTCTATGACTTTAGTAATTCGGTTTCAGTTAATTTCCTCCGCCTAAATTCTTCAAATGTACATTATATATATATTTGAAGATTTTTTCTATCTTATTTACTAATAAAAAATAGAAAAATATATTTATTTTATATTTTATTCGTATTTCACACAGAGGTACAATCACAGAAAAAAATATATAATATAGCCCACTAGTATTACCTCCCAAAAATACATAAAAAAGGGTGCAACACTTCTTTAAAAATACTAAAGTTCTTCTGAGCATACTCTAAATATTTGTCTTTCAAATAAATTTTCTTAGTGTCAAAATAAGTTTTGCAACGGAGTATATTACAATTAATTTGTATAGTTTATAATTTTTATAATTAGTTTAAGTATGTAACTTGTATTATTTATAAGGTTCTATAGAACCTTCATGTTCAAAATTGAACAAAGTCCTTAAAATATATCAGAATAAAAAAAAAAAAAAAAAAAAATTGTCGTGTCTCCTACATCACTTGGATACTTACTTGGGGGTGATGGCAGCTATGGTTTCATCATCCATCCACTGTACAGCATCTATGATCTTGTGAGGGTCTGCTGGGGGCGCGTAGGGACGTTCCTCCAGCAATTTCTCATGGAGATGACAATATGCGGTCGATATATGGAAATGGAGCTGAAATAGATAGTTTGTGAGTCTTTATGAGTCTCCCTTTTTATGTTAGACTAGCAAAACGCCCTGGCTTCGCACGGGTGCAATTTAGATGAAGAAAAAGGACAGCCTATGTTACTCGCTGATAATAGAGCTTTCTATTGGTGAAAGAATTTTCAAAATCGGTCCAGTAGTTTAACAGTAGTTGATAGATATCGTTAGACGAGCATGAGCTTGATGGTAGGTGATACCTCAGCCACAGTACATCAATCAATGATGCGCTGTCGACATACTTTTTACTTCGAGCATTCGGAAATTCATAGATTGAAATTGAAACGCACAATATTCACTTCACGGTTTTTCTATCTACTCTAGTCTTACTATAACCAAGTATGGAAATTACTAGTTGATAGGGTTGCTTAAATGGGTGGTTGGTTGGTTGGTTAAATGGGTGGTAGGAATATCGAAATTCCGACCGGGTAACGAGCCACCGTTCATAGATGGAAAAACCGTGAAATGCATATTGCGCGTTTCAGTCTCAGCCTATGGATTGTCGAATGTTCGAAGTAAACAGTAGGTAGTGCATCACGAATTTAGCACTCATTCCTCGAAATATTTAGAATATTTATTTTTTTGTCTTAATGTGCTGACTCTACTTACTATTAACTTTTTACATTCTCTCGCCAACTCCAATATGAGTTTGGTTCCGCGGACGTTCAGCAACACAGCTTTCTTGAGCTCCTCGTCGAATCTGTGACAAAAAACACAAAGAAATAAAAAAAAAAATTAATGTGGATATAATATAACTAAATATTCTGTGCATATTTCAGAACTTTGAGTTGAAATTTCTCAATAATAAAAACGAATGGCGTCTTGCCGCTTTATATATTAATTGAGGGGACCCTGCCCTACAATATATATAAAAGTGATCCCAAGTTTGACACTCGCCTTGTTAGTAATAGGGTTACCTTACTCTTAGCTACCTTAAAAAAGAAAAATAACAGTTACCTCACAGTAGCAGCAGCGTGGACGATAATATCGACTTGATCAATAAGCATCATTCTATCCTGCTCACTCAGGGCCAGATCCGGTTCGCTGACGTCACCGGAAACGAGCACCATTTTCTCCAAAAGAGGTTCTACACCGCCGCGGAGTGCACGAACCTTCTCAAATAACTGGAAAAAATAAATTTAAATTCAATTATTCCAGTAAACTTTTACGAGTATTTTTGATTTTTCAATAATTATTAAAGCCCCGCAAATTACTTATGCGCTGGAAGATTTTTTTATGTTAGATATCGACAGACGAGCATGAGGTGCACTTGATGGTAGATGATACTCCAGCCATATAACATCAGTCAATGATGTGCTGTCGACCTACTTTTTACTATCAGCATTCGGAAATCCATAGACTGAAACCGGTTCGTTACCCGGATGGAATTTCGTTATTCCTCCCACCCGATCAATGCTCGAAGTTACCAGACGTGGGGAAAACATGCGTACAGACGGTATATGACTGTGGTAATATTAAAATTTAGTAGATTGCACTTTTTCCTTAAGGTTCTTTTTAAGCTAAAAAAATATCGCCTGTGGCCGGGGTCCCGTTGAATCAGACGGCCACTTGCGACCGTATTGGCTAGATTGGCATAGGTCTCACTGGCAAAACCCACAAAATCACATACGCAGTTAAAAAAACCTTTTAAACTTCTATAATTTTTTTTTTTTTTTCGTTATAATAAATATAAATTTTGTATGGAAGAGCGGGACATCCTGGCACAGGTATAAAACTTAAAAGGATGTCCCAACAACGGTCAACCTTTTTGTAAAAACTTATTGGTTAATAATAAATAATTTTTCATTTTTTTCATTTTCACCAATGCTTGTGGTGGCGTCCATGCGTCGGATTGTCCCTCTCCCTAAAATATGGCGAGGGGGCCGATGCCTGGCCATGCGTCATACTCGTGAACGGGTGCTACTTGTGGTGACTGGTCGGACTTGAATTGTGTATGCGGTGTTGTTAGCTATTTCGACTATGTACTTGCGTGTTGTTACCGCGATAATGTAAGTGCGTGCACCTATTTCACCATGCCTACTGCTGATAGAGGACAAATCTTGGTTTTTTATTCGTTTATTTTTTTATTATTATAATTAATTACTTCAAGATGTCATATGGAACATGGTGTAATGGTTGCAGCTCCTTACAAACATTTTGTAAAGCAAAAAACTTGGCGATTAAAAAGAGTGGCGGAGAGGTTATTGCCAGTTCTTCTCGTCCGTTCTACGCCCTTGATTTGAGAACTGGCAGTAAATGTAAAATTAGAATCATTTTTTTATTGACGTTCATAAGTGTACATTGACCTAAATGAATAAATGATTTGATTTGAAAATGCTAAATTACTCACAGCATCACCCAGCAGCTCTTCCAATCTTTGTCGCGGAGTTTTTCCTTTCTTCGGCCGGATAAACAGTATTATCTTCCGGATATCCGGACATTTCCTGAAATTTAATATTCAAATTAAGTACTAAGCGTACTTAATGATAATAAAATAATTTTTATAGTTTCTATAGCTTAAAATAATTATTATTTTTAAATTAAGAGAGATACGTTTAAGATTTTTGACTGTACAAACAACATCACAATTTAAAATTAATAAAGATTACTAACAAAACTAAATTTAATAAATAAACTATTAAATTAAAACGATACAGAAATATAAATGAAGAAACCTTCTAAGAACCTATGGAACTCAAAACATGATTAAGACAAATTTGTTGAAATTGAAGCTTGCACTAGTGGTACGAGTAATTAAAACAATACCATTCGTAAACTATTGTAAATATCTCAATGAATTTCTTTGCTATGGTAATTTTTAATGCTGATAAACACATTTAAAGACTTTTATAGCGGGTTAAAACGTGATTTATTATTTATCCCGACGTTTCGGATGCTTCTCAGCAACCGTGGTCACGGCAGACTAAAAGATGACAGTTGATTTGAAATGTCACAAAGTTGCCATATTAACGCCATCTATTGCTACGGAGTTGATATTTACTGTAATTTTCTATATTATGACGATATTGACTAACTGTATCCTCTTGTTATTTAGGTATGTTGGATTTGGGGTTTTAGATTTTTAATTACTGGATCCCAGGTGTTGGAAAGTCTCAAACCATCTTCTCTATTGAAGTAAGGGTGTTTTTTAAATTTCAAACATCAAACAAAAATATAAATAAGAATCCGGCTTTTAATTTGGTATAAAGTATTTTATTTAAAGATAATATTATGATATTCAGTTTTTATTACAAGAACTACTCGTTGGCGCGTTCGGTAGAACACCTGCCGTGCAATATGCACGTTTCGGTTTCAGTCTATGGATTTACGAATGCTCGAAGTAAAAAGTAGGTCGACAGCGCATCATTGACTGATGTTCTGTGGCTGAGGTATCACCTGCCATCAAGTGAACCTCATGCTCGTCTGTTGATATCTGACATAAAAAAACATACCGCAGTAATTTCTCAACGAGGACTTTTCCCATGAATCCGGTACCTCCTGTGATGAAGACTGTCATATCCCTGAAGGTTTCCGCTATCCTGTCGGGAAGAGCATCCACTTCGCTTGCTGATAGTCCTTCTGACGACATTGTGTAGGCTTATGACTGCGGGCAAATAATAAATGAACTAAAAATAAATGAACAAACGAATAATTAATGACAAATAAATGAAATTGAATTAATGAAATATGATAAACGACAAATCTTTATTTTTCGTTTATATATATATTTTTTATTATTATAGTTAATTACTTAAAGATGTCATGTGGAGCATGGTGTAATAGTTGCAGCTCCTTACAAACATTTTGTAAAACAAAAAACTTGGCGATTAAAAAGAGTGGCGGCGAGTTTATTGCCAGTTCTTCTCGTCCGTTCTACGCCCTTGATTTTAGAACTGGCAGTAAATGTAAAATCAGAAGTATTTAATATATTTTTATTGACGTTCATAAGTGTACATTGTGTTACCTAAATGAATCCATGATTTTGAATTTGAATTTGAAACATTTCTGTAAATTATATTTTCTACATTAAGTCTACTTATATTAAATAAATGAACTAAATAGTAAATGGCAGAAAAAATTAAAAATGAACAAAAGTATAGATGAAAAATAAAGAACTAATTAAATTATAGAAATTGTATATTATATTTTAAATCGTCAGCTCCGATATTTACTAGTTATTCTTTGGTGATTCTGTTCAAAATATGTCGATTTAATATTTAATAAGAAATATATTATTATAACTAAGTATGCTGTAGTAAAACAATATTATACATATACATGCAAACCATATATTAAAACGTCATTAGTGGAATATTATGGTCAAGGTTTGTCAATCAAGACAGAACTCAGCGTTGTTCTTCGTGGTCATACATAGTATATGAAAATTAGTTAGGCAATGAATGAGTATATAATAGTTATATATATCCATACTAATATTATAAAGAGGAAAGATTTGTTTGTTTGTTTGCCACGATTTAACTCAAAAACTACTGGACCGATTTTAAAAAATCTTTCACCAATTATAGAAAGCTACAGTATTAGCAAGTAACAGGATAATGCTACTAGTTACCGGGTAACGAACCACCGTTCATAGATGGAAAAACCGTGAAGTGTACATTGCGCGTTTTGGTTTCAGTCTATGGATTTCCGAATTCTCGAAGTAAAAATTAGGTCGACAGCGCATCAAATTCAAATTCAAAATCATTTAGGTAACATAATGAACACTTATGAACGTCAATAAAAAAAATACATATTAAATGCTTCAAATTTTAAATTTTTTACATCATTGACTGATGTTCTGTGGCTGAGCTGAGGTATCATCTACCATCAAGTGAACCTCATGATCGTCTGTCGATATCTAACATAAAAAAAAAGTTACACACCCCGGCTTCACACGGGTGCAATGTAGACGTACTATACACAAAAAATAGCCTATGTAACTCGCTGATAATGTAGCTTTCTATTGGTGAAAGAATTTAAAATCGGTCTAGTAGTTTTTGAGTTTATTCATAACATACAAATCTTTCCTCTTTATAATATTAGTATGTAAGTATTTTTTGTACCTCTGTCTTATATAGTCAAGGTTAAGACATACGTGATATGCATTTTAAGATCGATCGTGTCAGTTATAAAATAAATGAACACACTATATTAAGTAGCGATTGACCTGTATTATTCAAATGTTGCGCACGCGCATTAGCAATACCGAAAGGTGTCGCAGTATTGAAAACATTGTTGGGACATATTCGTCGGTTAGACAGAAAAGCCGTAAAACGCAGATTGCACATTTAGGTTTGATCCTATGGATATAAAAGTAAAAGTTATATCGTATAGCGGCGGTATACCAATACCATACAGAATGATTTTTTCAAGTTGGTGCCCATGGCCAAATCGGAAAATATGAGGAATAGCAGAAAGTACTGAAAGGAGAAAACTTCATCATTGGATTTTTGAAAAATTTATATTCCTAGCCGAGAATCGAACCCGTTGATTTTGAAAAAAATATAATATATATGCTGTATTATTACATCATTCGATAATGTTGCTATTAAGGAACGAATTTTGGCAAGTAATAGGGCAGACACATTTCTGTGTCTGTTTCACTGACCATTTTTCTGTACAGGCATTTTTTTTTAGATCTTGTTTTGTCGGTATTAGAACCCAGGACCTCCGCTGCTAAACGCAACGCGCTTACCACTGCACCCCAGAACGGGTGGACGAATATCGAAATTCCGAAGGGATAACGAACCACCGTTCATAGATGAAAAAACCGTGAAGTGCATTGTGCGTTTCGGTTTCAGTCTATACATTTCTGAATTCTTGAATTACAAAGTAGGTCGACAGCACACAATTGACTGAAGTTCTGTGTGGTATCACGGTATCACCTACCATCAAGTGAACCTCATGCTCACCTGTCGATATCTAAAATAAAAAAAAAACAAGATTTGGGCACCCTCAATTATCTTTATACCATTTCAATCTCTGGAAGTCCACAACTGCGCGATACCTGAGACACTTCCTGCCTCGCACAACCACTCTGTGGAACCAGCCGGCCTAGCATGACAAGCGCGACAAAATTTTGTCTACCGTTTTCTCGTGTTTTAATCGACTATCGCTTTATTTCTTTCGGATCTAACATGACAATTACACTTAAAAACCGACTTTTAATATCAAAAATAGATATATTTGTCGATCGAGATATCTTTTCTATCAAAATTGTTGATGTCGAGATATAATATATCAAGATATCTTACATCTTAGTTTGTCTTCTCTCGTCCGCGACATATCTCGTGGCGGTCATGCTAGCCCGGCTGGAGGCCTATTATCAAAACAAAATACGAAGTTTCGGCTGACGGATCGTACATTTTACTAATTATGAATCGGATGATCGACACGTCTTTCGCAATAGGACATTATGTTTTTTGTTTGACATTACTATGATAGTAAGAATTATCTTAAATACAATTAAAAATGTTTTCTTAATAAGTTAAAATACGAAGTTGTTTGTTCTTTCGTTTCGATCCGTTCGTTGCGTTCATTTTTCGTAATAGGCCTACTGTTGCTGGTTTCCGAATCTTCTAGAAACGAGCCTACACTTTCCTTAACACCTTAACGTCACAAATACACTTTGCTAAAGTCGATATTTCGACTTGATTATTTATCATGGAAATGTCGGCGAAAATATTCCTAAAGTACCTTGTCAACTATTTTCAAGGCTGTTCTTGGAACGGCGTAACTTAAATTTCAATGAAATAATCATTTATATAATATTTTTGCAAAATAATTTGAAAAGACACGAATTTTTGAGTGACTACTTTCATTTTCTTACCGGATTATTTTCGATAAGTCCTCTAATGTTGTCCTCAATAGTTGTACTTTCGAAATAGGTTCGAATAGGTGCCGGTAACGCACCCGCAAGCCCTCTGGTGTTGCGGATGTCTATGGGTGGTGATCACTTACCATCACGTGAGCCGCCTCCTATTACAATTTTGTTGTCAAAAATATAAATTACACTTCATGTAACTACCGTGCAAAGCTATCGTTAGAAATTTGAATGTCGAAACGACGTTTGCTTTGATTGACAGGCATTGTAAACATACGAACATCTTACAAATTATATTCATATTGACGATAATTTTGCGTAATGAGCTGTACGTTGTAATCAACTTAAACTTATACGTAATACGCAACTCAAGCGTACGACATTATATCAAATAAGCGATAAATAATTAATTAAAGTGAGCGTGAAAGGTGAGCGATATGAAAGAGGACACTGTAGATACAAAACAAAATACGCAAAAGCTATTTATCGGATTTCGATGAAATTTTACAGTATTATTGTGTATGTATATTGTATAATGTATATACATAATAATAATAATTTATAGGCTATAATTTATAACGATATTGTTTCATTGTAACGACATTTCTTATTTACATACATACATACATATACATCACGCCTCTTTCCCATTGGGGTAGGCAGAGATCACGGAATTCCATATGCTCCGATCCTTACATACCACTTTCGCTTCTTCTACTTTCATCAATGCTTTCATACACACTCGACGGTTACGAGTACTTTTGATCTGGCCCTTTTGCAGAACGTCCCCGATCTGGGGGCCTAGCACGAACGACTATCGACAAAGTATTCGAATCGTCAAACTGTCAGTTGTATGAAAAATTTCATACAAATGACAGTTAGTCGATACGAATACTCTTTCGATACTTGTTCGTGCTCATCCCCCTGATCGAGGTACGTTCGCCTAGGTCGACCACTCCCGACTCTCCCACTCACACCGGTTTCATAAATCTTTTTCGTTTCCCTACTTTCATCCATCCTTTCTACATCATTTATATTTTATATTTTATTTTTTCATTTTTTATATTTCTTATTTATCAGTAAGTATCTCGCAATGAAGATAATTGGGGATTAAGGAAGGGAAAGGTAGTGTTCCTTGACCAGTCTATAGAAAGAAGAAATAGTTTGAGCACGTTGAATATGCTCAGGTAAGGCATTCCAGAGGTGGATAGCATGGATTTCGAAAGAGGAATGGTAAAATTTTGACTTATGGGAAGGTATAAGAAGAGTGAGGTTAGAAGCAGAACGTAAGGTAAGACTATGGGAACTGAGATATTTGAATTTCTCCTTAAGGTAGACTGGTGCAGCTGGATTAAAAAGGACAGAGAACAAGAGGTGAAGAGTGTGAGCATCCTTAAGTAAGATGTAAGATATCGAGATGTATTATATCTTGATCGACAAATATGTCTAGTTTTGACATTAGAATTCAAGTTTTAAGCGTGTCATGTTAGACCCGGAAGTCATAAAGAGATAATCGATTAAAACACGAGAAAACGGTCGACAAAAGTGGTTGTCATGCTAGGAAGGCTGATTAGGTGTTAGTCTCGATTAAGTTCATTTGACGGGCTCGTTGACGCGTTCGGTAGAACACCTGCCGTGCGAATCGATGGGTCGTGCGTTCGAATCCCACCGGGACCACATGTTTATAATTTTCTGTAAGCATGTTTTCCCCACGTCTGGTAACTTCGGGCTTTGATCGGGTGGGAGGAATATTGAAATTCCGACCGGGTAACGACCCATAGATAGAAAAACCGTGAAGTGCACATTACGCGTTTCGGTTTCAGTCTATGGATTTCCGAATGCTCGAAGTAAAAAGTAGGTCAACAGCGTATCAATGACTGATGTTCTATGGCTGAGGTATCACCTACCATCAAGTGAACCTCATGCTCGTCTGTCGATATCTGACATAAAAAGAGTGCCCTGAAGTAACCTTTCTGATAAATAAGTCCACTATGTCAAAACAATGTAGTACTGTTGCAGTAATACGTCAGTACGCTATTGAACTGGTTTGACATTTAAGTCAATTTAAGGTCAAGAAAGGTCACGGCTGCAATTGTTTTTATTATTTCCTTTTAACTTCATTGTCATTACATCAGGTGAAAATACGTGTAGGTTACATCCGTGTCTCTTTCACAGTCTATATGCGAGCTTATTTTGTTTGAGATACATGAGTTACAATAGAGATTTCGGATAAAAATGTTATACCTACCGAATAGTTAATTACTTAAAGATGTCATGTGGAACATGTAATGGTTGCAGCTCCTTACAAACAATTTGTAAAACAAAAAACTTGGCGATTAAAAAGAGTGGAGGAGAGTTTATTGCCAGTACTTCTCGTCCGTTCTACGCCCTTGATTTGAGAACTGGCGGTAAATGTAAAATTAATAGCATTTAATATGTATTTTTTATTGACGTTCATTATGTTACCTAAATTAATAAATAATTTTGAATTGAATTTAAGATATCTTATATCTTAGTTTGTCTTCATTCGTTCGCGAATCGCGAGATATCTCATTATGGTCATGCTAGGCGGGCAAAGAACATCAGTCAATGATGCGCTGTCGACCTACTTATTACTTCAAGCACCGAAACACAATATACACTTCACGGTTTTTCCATCTATGAATTCAGTTACTCGGAATTTCGATAGTCCTCCATCCGTTTATTGTCCGCAATCACCAAATAAGACATGCTCACAGAAAATTGAAAACACGACATCCCGGTGGGATTCGAATCCACGACCCATCGGAGCGCAAGATAGGTGTTCTACCCAACACGCCAACGAGCTTGAATTTAACAATACATTGTCTTTAATATTTATTAAAAACACGTAATAATCTAATTATACTCGTATAAAATTTCCATGTCACAATGTTAGTTACAGTTTACCTCCGAAACGGCGTTACCGATTTTTACCAAATTTTATATGCGTATTCAGTAGGTATGAGAATCGGCTATTATCTATTTTTCATACCACTAAGTGATAAGGGTTTTTGGACGAAAATTTTTGTTTTTATTTTTTTATAATGTGGCATTAAAAATACATACAACCCTAAATTTTTCCTTTTATCACCAACCCCTGCCTTTTAGAAATTATTTACATGGCAAATCAACGTTTGCCGGGTCAGCTAGACGCTAGTTAATTCTCTAAATAGGTCATTCTCTGTAATAGAAATACCTAGCAATGTTAGTGTAATACTATTGCATTATCTAACGCAATCATTGCAATATACAATTGATCGAATATACACTTCGTTCCACACGCAAGACAATACTAAAATGTTTAAAAATGTATTAGTTATATTAAAAGATATCCAAGGTCTAAAGTACTCGAAACCGACGAGCGTGTATGAAAGCATTGATGAAAGTGGAAGAAGCGAAAGTGGTATGTAAGGTTCGGAGCATGGAATTCCGTGATCTCTGCCTACCGCAATGGGAAAGAGGCATGATGTATGTATGTACATTGTACACATGTATGTACGTTAAAGATATTCAGTAACTGGTTTGAACACTAAATTTATACTAATATTATAAAGAGGATTTGTTCGTTTGTCTTTGTTACGATTTAACTAAAAACTACTCAGCCAATTAAAAATTATTTCACCACTAAAAACTATTTTATCAGCGAGTAACATTTATGTAGCGAGGCTATTTTTTGTGTATGGTACATATACTAGCCGGGGCGTCTTGCTAGTATATACTCGTATATACCTATAGGTATATATAGCAAGACATAAATAATGTATATTACTGTTTTCAAAACACCTGCCTTTGTCTGTAAAAATATGAATTATTTCAAGTTGTCTGGTTACTATAAGTACGCATTTAGATTATTGTTTTACTCTGTATGTAAACATGTATGTTTGTATACCTATATAAAACTGCTAAACTCCAACGTTTGACAGATCATTATCAAAATCGGCATGTGTATTATTTCAAGGAAAAGGTTTTTCCGCTTTGTTGTTACTGTTCACTTGTTAGTAAAGTAAATTTTTAAATTACTATGATGTAATCTTAATATATTATATAAAATGCAAATGTTCGTACGTGTGTCCACGGTTTTTTCTATCATACGCTACTTTGATCAACTTCCCCTTGGGATGGCGAATACCCCTTGGTCTCTAGGTGTGCATAAGGGAGTTTGGTCGGGGTGGGTGGAAGGGGGTGGTTGTGGGTGGCAAAAATGTGGAATAATATATATCTGTCCTTTTCTAACTAATGTAATCTTCCGTAAAATTATGAAAGTCTCGGAAATGATCTAAAAAGTTCCAGAATGTGTGCAGCTGATAAAATAAATCTAGAAAACTTTCTGGAATGATCTAGAAAGTTTCAAAATGTGTGCAATCGCTAAAATTGATCCGAAATGATCTAGAAAATTTTAAAAAAATTCTGAAATGATCTAGAAAGTTTTAAAATGGTTTCGATTGTTGTAATCGATTTAGAAATTTTTAAAGAGCTTCTGGAAAGATCTAGAAAGTTCCAAAATGGGTGCAATCGATGAAATTGATCCGAAATGATCTAGAAAATTCTAAAAATTTCTGAAATGATCTAGAAAGTTTTAAAATGGTTTCAATTGTTGTAATCGATTTAGAGTGTTTTAAAAAGCTTCTCGAAAGATCTAGAAAGTTCCAAAACGTTTGCAATCGATGAAATTGATCCGAAAAAATCTATAAAGTTCTGAAATGGTTTCGATTGTTGTAATCGATTTAGAATGATTTAGAAAGTTTCTGGAAAGATCTAGAAAGTTCCAAAATGTGTGCAATCGGTAAAATTGATCCTCAATGATCTAGAAAATTCTAAATATTTCTGAAATGATCTAGAAAGTTCTAAAATGGTTTCAATTGTTGTAATCGATTTAGAATGTTTTAGACGCTTCTGGAAAGATCTAGAAAGTTCCAAAATGTGTGCCATCTGTGAAATTGATCCTCAATGATCTAGAAAATTCTAAAAATTTCTAAAATGGTCTAGAAACTTCCAAGATGCCTACAACTTGAAGATACTTTACACCGTATGTTAAATGGTCGAATAAGTGTCTTATTATTTAAGATAGAAATCTAAAATATTTATCTACTTTAGAAAATGGATCCTTAAATATTTCTTATACCATTAAACATGCGATGTATTTTAACCCGAGCAACGCCGGGTTTCGCTGCTAGTCTATATATATATAAGCAACTTTTTTTTTCTTTGTTATCGATAAACTTGAAAACTACTGGACCGATCGGCATGATACCATGACCATTCGACGCGGAATTAATTGTAGAAGGTTTTAGGCTATTCATTTTTTGAATTCCATCAACCCTTTACCATTTTTTTTTTCAAATTTATGTGGATAGTTCATATTCGTCTATCCTTTACAATTCGCCCAGCAAAGCGGGCGGGCGGGGACGGCTAGTAAAGATATAAGTCATTTCAATGTTTGTGTAACATAAGTAAATACCAAAAATACCAACTCAATTAGTGGGACATGGGGCAGACACATTTCTGTGTCTATTTCACTGATCAACGCTTACTAATAATGCTAGTGTATTCTTTAGTAATTATTAACCAGTACAGATTGATAGAATACTTGTTTTGATATTTCTGATGTCCGGGTACTTATTAGTCCCCACTCGGGAATTCTAAGAAGTACCAGGACTAGGGGTAATGGGGCATGGGGCAGACACATTTTTGTGCCTGTTTCACTAAAAATTTGTCTTTACAGGCAAGTAGTAGTTGCCTGGGCAATATATCTTATTTTAATTTGTTTTCCCGGGGATTGGAACTCACTAAACGTTCAGATCAAACACGAATTCAATTTTATTGTTTTTTTTTATGTATATTAAATTATAAATAGACATGACAACGTTATTTCATTTAAAGGCGTTTTAATGGCATATATCTATCTTTTAAGATAGCTTACTATACCCATTCTATCTTCTAAAAAAATTGTCATGTACAAATCGGTAATTGGAATGCTATTTAGACGGATACAGTAGTAATCCATATCAACTTAAATACGTTAGTTATCTTAAGCATTTCATGCACATTATTATAATCTATTACAACATATAAATTAAATGAATATCTTAGGAGTTATCGCAAATTTTTTAACGCGCGCGATTGCGACCCTACCACAGACTCAACATATTTCTTGAAAAGGTTTCAAGGTTGAGAAAAAGTAAAATTTTTCGTGTTACGTGTAAGGTAATGTCAAGTTTACGTCACCCAGTTGACAAATAATTGTTTCTAGGCCAATGACTGTAGTAATGTTTACTTGGGTTTCTGCTATTATCTAACGCATGTCTAGCGACAAATTGCTATACGAGCAATAGCGTTATTTTGTCAAGAAAAATATGTATTGTTTGGACGATAATAACGGACAATGCGGGCGGAATGTGGGATTCTAATCAACCGATGCTTGTGGCGGCGTCCATGCGTCGGGTTGTCTCTCTCCCTTAAATATGGCGAGGGAGCCGATGGCTGGCCATGCGTCATACTCGTGAACGGGTGCTATTTGTGGTGACAGGACGGACATGAATTCGTGTATGCGGTGATATTAGTTATTTCGACTATGTATTTGCGTATTATTACTACTGATAGAGGACAAATCTTTGTTTTTTTCCGTTCATTTTTTATTATTATAGTTCTTTACTTCAAGATACCATGTGGAACATGGTGTAATGGTTGTAGCTCCTTACAAACAATTTGTAAAACAAAAAAACTTAGCGATTAAAAAGAGTGGCGGAGATTTTATTGCCAGTTCTTCTCGTACGTTCTACGCACTTGATTAAAGAACTGGCAGTAAATGAAAAATTATTAATTTTTTTTTTTATTTTTATTGACGTTCATAAGTGTACATTGTGTTATCTAAATGAATAAATGATTTTTGATTTTTTATTTTTAATTTTGAACCGGTGACCTTCTTCTAATCAGAGAGTCTGGTGATCCTCAGGTAAAATAGTTAGCTTTGATGTTTTAGTACTTTCAAATGACGATACTTTATATATTATTATAGCGTATCTATTTTTTAAGAATAAACAATTATCTAGGTTTTTAAGTCATCATAATTATAATAAAACGAAAAAATACAATACAATTGTTGCTTCGTGAACTAAAAATCATTAACTTTATAATTATTCGACCTATGATACCTATGGCATGACACAAATAAACAAATGAATACTCATTGTAAGACACGAATTACTGATGTAAGCGTAACTATACTGTGGTATTTAATTAAAGCGAGTACATTGAAATAAAATAATTTTTGCCGGATTAAAACTGAATTTATTATTTATCCCAAAGTTTCGGATGCTTTTCAACAAGCGTAGTCACGGGTAGACTGAAACACTGAAAGGCAGGTCCATCATATAAGCCCAAAAGCCCGGTTTGCAGATGTGTATTTGTATTTAATATCAGCGATGTTTGACTTAAGTAATAGAACTCGGGAAATTCCCTCACTGCTGTAGAATAATGTTTTAGGAGTTTGGAATCTATGGATTTCGAAATTTTCGAGGTAAAAAATAGACAGCGCATTGATGTTTTGGACCTACTTACAAGTGAGCACACTCGACTGCCTATATCTTACATAAAAAAAATATAATTCGGTACATCAGGTTTACAAATGTAATATTATCCTACATTTGGGCAAACGTAGCATTTCTAAATGGCTCAAGGAACAAATAGCGGATATTAAACACAAACGTCACTCTAAGTAGTATGTGAACACACCGTAGACATGCCAAATTATACATTAATTTTGACAAACCGAAAATCCTCGCAAAACAAAATTTATTATTTCCCAGACGCCAGGATTGTCAAAACGCCCAAACTTCAATAGAGAAGATGATTTGAAATCCTACACCTCAGGGTTTTTAAGTTTCACCTCAGGGATCTTAAGGTCAAATCTAAGTTTCGAACTTGAAACCCAAACACATAAAGCACGCTCTAATGCAAGAGTAAAAAAAACAAAGCGAACGATGTTAAACTATGACACAATTTCATTTTCACTTCCAAGGTCACAGCATCATAGACTGTATACATTGCTTCATACATTAAGAATTTCTTACAGAATCTTTGAGATTTCTAATAACGCCAGCAATGGATTGCGTATCACACAAATTGACGTCACGTTATTTTGCAAAATACGCGGTTTTAGAAGATAATGGCGTATGATTAGTGTCTTAGAATGCTTGTACATTTTGACATATGAATTCGTGCAATGTTATAGGGTTATGATGAAACGTGACGGTAATCGCAGATGAGTTAACGCCCTATGATTTGCTCTGATGAAGGTTAACTTAGACACACTATACGCATATATACGTGTTTCACAAAAATATATTACGTTTTAATACAGACACACCAGTCATATTTACTTATATCTTAATAGTACAAAACAAAGTCACTATTTGCGTCTGTCTGTTTCTTCACTTACTAATCTACGCAACAGATTTTGATACGGTTGTCATAGTCATTAAGAGAATTTATTACGTGAGTGAGAAAAATATATTCTTAGTTTTTCTAAAGTGGAAAAATTCAATACATATTTTGTAATAAACATACATGCATATACATCGGAGTAGACAGAGATCACGGAATTCCATATGCTTCGAAAATGTTGTCGTCAAAAAATCGATATACGTCTACATGGCTTACGCTGGCTAAAAGTATATGATATATATCAATAATCAATATAATATACTAAAGAATTGTGCATGGATATCGAACCACCATTCATAAATGGGTAAACCGTGAAGAGAAATTTCGGTCGTAGGGTACGGCTCTAACGTAAGAGGCAAATGTGTCCTATAAAAAAGTTCAACGCACGCAACGCTCGTAAATATGCGTATAAAATATTAAATGGAACGGACACAGAATTGTGTCTGCTCCGCATCACACTTACGGTAAGGATGGTCATATAAATACTTTTAAATATTATATCATTTAAATAGAAAGATTTTTATTGAAGCTTCTACATATAAGATGTTAAAATTCATAAAAAAATAAAACAAATGTATACAGCTGTGTGACCACTCAAAAGAGTGGTGACTCAGCTTCTGCAGATAAAAACAGCAATGATTTTCAGTCACCCCCTTGTAAATTATCGCAAATAAGTAACCAATAAACGAATTTAACAACAAAATATTGTAAAATTAAAAAAAAAAACTTATTGTTCAACAAAAATTATTCAATATTAAAAAAGAAAAACACTTGTTTTTTTCAATTTGTTTTGGAGCTCAAATAAAGTTGTTTTTCTTCTTATAATGCAATATACCAAGAGCATCTAAGATCTAATAATCGGTTTATTCAAGGTAGCAGTTAAAAATCTATACTAATATTATAAAGAGGAAAGATTTGTATTTTTGTATGTTATGAATAAACTCAAAAACTACTTGACCAATTTTAAAAATTCTTTTACCAATAGTAGTTTTATATATTGTGTAGATCTACATTGCACCCGTGTGAAGCCGGGGCGCGTTGCTAGTGTAATATATAAGGCATAATAAGTGTCTGGAAAATAAAAACGTATGGAGTACTGCAGCTTAGCGGCGCAGTTACATTATTGTTATTACGTATCTTTACTAATATTATAAAGAGGTAAAGTTTGTAAGGTCGTAGGGATCTCTGGATCTACTGAACCGTTTTAAAAAATTCTTTCACCAATAGAAAGCTACATTATCAGCGAGTATCATAGGCTATATATATTTCCAGAAATAATTAGGGATCCCCACTAAAACTTGAATAATGTAACCCAAATTGTAAAACAAAGGTTGTAGGAAGTAATCTCTGGATCTACTGAACCAATTTTAAAAATTCTTTCACCAATAGAAAGCTATATGAATTTTTTTGTTGCGGCATTTGGCTAGTTAGTTATAAGTATTCATTTTTATATTTGTACTACCTGCCCGACCCGGCTTCGCACGGCTATAGGTACTAATAAAGAAAATGAGACCAAATTTTTGTCAAAGAAATATACTTTACAACCTATTCTCATACCAAATATACATGAAAATCGGTCGAGCCGTTTCGGTGGTATGCGGCCACATTCACCGTGATACGAGATTTATATATATATAGATTGCAAAACGCCCCGGCTTCGCACGGGTTCAATGTAGATACTATATATACACAAAATAATGATAATGGCACTTTCTATTGGTTTCTTTAAAATGTTGTTTTCCCTGGATTTGAACCCGGGAACCCTGGTATTAAGCGCATTGCTCATGGAGGTATATAATAACTACACTACAATCATGCATATGTACTATTAATAACAATATATTTCTTAAAATTACAGTTCCCCAAAAAAAGACATACACCGTACACGAAACAATGATATTCATTTAGATTGCGTCATACGTGTTAGTAACAACAAAAATAAACTAGTAAAAACTGCATAATTAAATTAGACATGTTTTACTACTATACTAATGGGAGGAATATAAATTCCGAACGGGTTACGAACCACCGTTCATAGATGGAAAAACCGTGAAGTACACATTGCAAGTTTCGGTATCAGACTATGGATTTCCGAATGCTTGAAATAAAAAGTAAGTCGACAGAGCATCATTGACTGTTGTTCTGTGGCTGTGGTATCACCATCAATCGAATCTCATTCTCGTCGATATCTAAACTTATATCGTAAAGAGGAAATATTTGTTGGTTTGTTATGATTTAACTCAAAACTACTGGACCGTTTTTAAAAATTATTTCGTCTGTCTAGTAGATCTACATTACACCCGTGCGAAACCGGTCTAACATAAAAAACAATGAAAAATAAAGAAAATTTGCCAAAGTGTAAGTACGTTTTAGATAATTGCATATACATATGTATTAAATAGATCTATATTGTAAAAATCTTTGATATGTATAGGTGAAACGATAAAGAAATGAATTATTAGAATAGCTTTTGAATATAAGAGTGTACTTACTAAGATAGTATGTATTATAATCGCATAAATTACAATTTGTATATTTAGTGCTGTCCTTTGCATAACTCCTAGAGTTATGCATGATTTTAAGTTATGACTAACACAATAGCAAAAATTTTGTGTCTCTTCAAAAAAGTGACATTTTTTTTTTTAATTGTGATATTTCTATATTTACATCACTACGAAGACCTAAAATTGTCTTGTTTACTACTTTTATGGTGTATCTAACTTTTGCAAGATTTTTTTTTTCAATGTTTTCTTTATATTGTCTTTTATTAAAGCAAGTATCACACATTAAAATAAAATACTTTATAATGGATTAAAACGCGATTTTTCTTCTCTTCTTTTTATTGTTTTATTATAAAAACTAACGCGTGCAGAAGTGTGGATAATTTAGGGAAATATTTTCATGGTAAAAATATCAACCTAACTTTCCCGAAGGGATATCTCACCCATGCTTATCCTACTATACTATTCAAATTCAAATTTCAAATCATTTATTCATTTAGCTAACATAATATACACTTATGATCGTTTGTAAGATTTTGTCCCTCATATACCTATAGTTAAAAATTTGCCCATTTGTTGGCTTATTTCGCGTAAATAACATTGCATTATTTGTAAATTTTGACTTTGAAATATCATTATTGTATAGTATTACAGGAAATATCAACTCCGTAGCAATAGATGGCATTAATATGGCCAATTTGTGACATTTCAAATCAGACAACTGTCACCTTTCAGTCTGCTGCAACCACGGTTGCTGAAAAGCATCCGAAACGTTATAAAGTATTATTTAAATGTGTGATACTCGCGTTAATAAAATACAATATTAGCTTCCATACCAGCTGACTATTTAAAAATCATACTTACTACTACTTACTATGATTCCTGATTCTTGTAATTTTATTTAATACTATCCTAGACTATTCCCCCTACGGAAGTACGCTCATATGTTCACTAATAAAATACAATTAATTTATTCCATGACACATTTGTATACCTATAGCACGCCTCAGTAACAAACTAAAAATAGAAATAATTATAGATTACATGCATTGCTATTAGAAGTTAACAACTTGCGTTTATCTATTAGGAGATTTGCATTTTTCAAAAGACTATTTTTGTCAATCACCCCATGAAAATTTTCAAAAAAATAAATCGTGATAATTTTATTATTCTTCAAAGTATTCAATTCGGTATGTTTTACCTAACTTGTTGATAGACAAACATTTTTCAATTGTAGGGTAAATTACAAGGAGCAAACCTACAAAAAGAATTACCTTTATTTAAAAATAATACGTGGTAATATATTATGTAAAAAATACTGGCTGCCTGAATCTTGATTTAGATATAATACATTAAGGTACTTGCCATGGTCTTTAAGTGCAGTCCTTAGCACTAAAGTAAGCCTTTTCCTTTTCGAATGATAAGTTATCTCACTAAATCATATAAATATTACGGTAGGTACTCTATGGATATAATTACATATAGAGACGTCGAATTTGTAGATGCTTAATGATTAAATAGTTAATACTTAATACTTATATATTGTGCTATATGTAAAGACATACAATACAAAGGTGTAGTATTATTTATATTCAAATAATAAAGAATTTAATTCGCTTAATTGTCCGTTTTAATTATCCAAAAAATTAAATGTTATAAAATATAGTGTCAAAACGTAAGATTGTTTTTTCTCAAGTACCTAAGCCTATGTTTTTTTAAGTACAAGTATATTATATACAATACAATAAATAAAATATATATGTATTGTATGAATATGTTTGTATTATTTTTGAGAAATAATTTATAAACACAATCAAAATTAAACAACAAGACAATATTATTCTTTTTATAGCTATTATAAATAGCGTTCCTACATTTTATTTTCTTAAAACATATATATAAGGAAAACTCACCCGAAACACAAAACACGTACAAATCAGGGCTTGGAAAATGTTAAACTGGTACCGCGTACTGAGTCTTGCAAAATTAAGGTTTTGCAATGACTTCTAGTACTTGTAATGTCGCGTCATTCTCATTGACGCTGTTGCGAGTTGCGACGTTACTGTCGAATGTTTAATAGAATACGAATCTATATCACCTACGCATGAAGGAGACATATTTCTGTGTCTGTTTCACTAATATGTTATTCTTGTAAGAATTTATACTAATATTATAAAGAGGAAAGATTTGTTTGTGACGATTTTACTCAAAAACTACTGGACCGTTTTTTTTTGCAGAATAGAAAGCTACATCTTCACCGAGTAATATAGGCTATATTTTTTTCCAGAAATAATTAGGGATCCCTACTAAAACTTGAAAAATGTAACCCAAGGTGTAAAAAAAGGTTGTAGGGAATAATCTCTGGATTTACTGTACTAAAAATTCTTTCATCAATAGTAAGCTACATTATCAGCGAGTAACATAGGCTTTTTTGTGTATAGTACATCTTTATTGCACCCGAGCGAAGCCACCCCAGCTAATAGTATCTACTACTAGCCGGTGTTACTATGAAATATTTATTTATTAAAAAAACATGGTATAAGATTTAAATAAAATACTGTATACCGGATTAAAACGCGATTTATTATTTATATTGTTTAAATTATTTATCCCGACGTTTTTGATGCTTTTCAGCAACCGTTTTAATCCGCGTTTTAATCCGGTATACAGTATTTTATTTAAATGTGTGATACTCGCGTTAATAAAAGACAATATTATGGTATAAGATTGGTAAAGTTAAGATACAATGTGTCGATCGCATTTTTTGCCAGTGTTACATGCAACTTTTGATTTTGTGTTTGTTTTTTTAATGTTAGATTTCGACAGACAATCATGAGGTTCACTTGATGGTAAGTGATAGTCGCTGAACATCAATAATGCGTTGTCAACCTACTTTTTACTTCGAGTATGCGAAAATCAATAGACAGCGACCGAAACGCGTTTACTTCACGGTTTTTCTATCTATGAACGCTGGTTTGTTACCCGGTTCGTTCGATATTCTACCCACCTGTCTTATGCCCGAAGTGACCAGACGTGAGGAAGACATGCTTACAAAAAATTATAAACGTGTCGTCTCAGCGGGATGCGAACCCGCGATCCATCTGGGCGCAAGGCATTATAACGAACGCGCCAACCAGCCCGTCAAGCTAACGAACTCGGCGTTAAGTGGCTTATCGCTTAAAGTTTTAAGTGAGTGGTTAAAAAAAACATAACATCAAAAATCATTAAGACAAGTTCACGTTTATGATATAACGCAGTTTTGCAACGAGATGTAGTAATTAAGTTGGGATCTCCTAATTGAATAAAACTAACATGCTTGGTTTTTTGTAAAGTAGCGGGGATTTTTAACAAAAACATAGCCGTAGTAAGGATATTTTTTGATAGAGACTGTAAGAGTTTTTTTAGATATTTATACGTGTGATGTAACCGTCAGTCAAAAGGCAAAATGCTAAAGCGCCAATTTGTATATTTCATTTGCAGAGTTTAGAATATAATTTTAAATTGTTATTATCTTTGGTAAATATTCTGTATCGCGCCACCAATGATTTTTTATGACTTCTGAACACCATAACTAGTGTTATTATGATGGCGCATGATCTTTTTTGACTTACAAAAAAAAACAGAAGTGAAATAAGTAGGATTCGGTTCTGGCACTCGTCGGCCGCTGCCGCGGCACCGCTCGCTTCGCTCGCTCGACTCGTGCGCGGTGGTCACCATACCAACATAACATGTGGCCGAGGTATCACCTACCATCAAGTGAACCTCATGCTCGTCTGTCGATATCTTACATAAAAAAAACAAACAATGTATCGTGCTATCTCGTTCTCTCGTAAACTGACAATAATACATACTGCTGTAAGAGGATGCCTCTTTTATCAACTTAGCTTCAGAGAAAGTATAAAAGAGCAAACAATGTCGATAACGGAGAGCTCCACGGTTGTTCTTATGTCCTGGTACCTCAAAACGAGATAGACCTTAAAATGTATCGCGTTATCACATTCCCTCGCAGTTAAACTGCTCTTAGAGATCGTGGTAGACAGTGTACAAACAATTTAATGTTCTGTTTCGCCAAGATTCGAATCCAGGACTTGCAGTAATGCTACGGAAAAAAAGTGAATTCCCGAGTCCCCTTTGTGGGGCATGGGGCAGATCCATTTCTGTGTCTATTTCACTGATAATTTTTGTTTACAGGCCAGTAGGTGATCGATCACCCTTCTATTCGTCCCCATTTCTGTGTCTGTTTCACTGATCATTTTTCTTTCTATAGGCAAGAAGGTGATCACCCTTCTATTCCCTGCCCGACCGAAACAATTTTTTTAAAATACTTTATAACGGATTAAAACGCGATTTATTATTTATATTACTTATGCCGACGTTTCGGATGCTTTTCAGCAACCGTGGTCGCGGCAGACTGCTAAATTGTTCGTTCGTGCATTTTAATCCGTTATAAAGTACTATTTTATATAAAAAAATATATTTTTTTAATACATTTTGGCGAAAAATTCGAATCCGGAACTACTAAGTACCACGAAATCTCTCGTGTCCTTTAGTTATAGCATGAGAGAGACACATTTCTGTGTCTTTTACAGGCAAGTAACCCCTTGGTTTGAGAACTGGCAGTAAATGTAAAATTAGAAGCGTTTAAAATGTATTTTTTATTGACGTTCATAAGTGTACATTGTTTTACCTAAATGAGTAAATGATTTTGAATTTTGAAGTAGGTGATTATTCGTCTGTGCTATGTTCGACCGAAACTTTTTTTAGGGATTGGAACCCGATACAACACGGACACGCTGTGTATATTATCTTGCGTGCGACATAAATAACTAGTAATTTCACAACTCTTCAACCGCTGCGTTATTCGTGTGAAACGCCATTAGTCATACGTTACACATAGCCATATCCGTTAGAATTATGTAATTTATCTATTATTCGCGCAAACTGATATGTTTCGATACAGCCTATTGAAGTCTCCACTGACGCCTCAAAGTTGTAATAGAAACATTTTTTTATGTTAGACTAGCAACACGCCCCTGCTTCACACGAGTGCAATGTAGATGTACTACCTATACACAAAACTTATGTTACTCGCTGATAATGTAGCTTTCTATTGGTGAAAGAATTTTCAAAATCGGTCCAGTAGTTTTTGAGTTTATTCATAACATACAAAAATACAAATCTTTCCTCTTTATAATATTAAGTATAGAAGTATAGATATCGACAGACGAGCATGAGGTTTACTTGATGGTACGTGATACCTCAGCCACAGAAAATCAGTCAATGATGCGCTGTCGACCTACTTTTTACTTCGATTATTTAGAAATCTATAGACAGAAACCGAAACGCGTAATGCACTTCACGGTTTTTCCATCAATGAAAGTTGGTTTGTTACCCGGTCGCAATGTCGATATTCCTCCCACCCGTTCAATGCCCAAATTACCAGACATGGGAAAGACATGCTTACAGATTATAAACATGTCTTCCCGGTGGGATTCGAACCCACGACCCATCGTTGCGCACGGCAGGTGTTCTACCGAACGCGCCAACGAGCTTATATACACAGCTTTTGACAGAAGAAAGGTGTGGTCTTCCTTCACCTTTAAGAAGAATCTGCGATGAAGAATAATGCTAAGAAGATATAAGAAAAAGTGAACTAATCCATTTAGCCGATTAGGAACCTTGTCGCACAAAATCGCAAGGCGCAGTAATTCAAATGCCATTTTTATGCATTGCGAATTCGCATCGCATTGATTCGCAGTTTTGTGTACAGAGGGCCTAGCACGAACGACAATCGAAAAAGTAGGTATTCGAATCGTCCACCTGTCAGTTGTATGAGAAATCATTTGAAATTTCATACAAATGACAGCTCGACGATACGAATACTTTTTCGATAGTCGTTCGTGCTAGGCTCTCAGGCCCTCAAATAGCCGTTCGTCGAAGATTCGGAAAATATCTTTCTGCCATCAAAAAGGAACTGGCTTTTCAAAAAAAAAATGCAATGTATGTCAATAAAAGGTATTTATGAACGAATTGTTTCAACAGATTATTATATTTCTTTTAAAACCTCTCGAAAAGTAAAGATTTTTCAACCGATTAAATTACATTGCAAGGTAAAAGTAAATGTCAATGACACATCCGTGAACTACGCGGCATTCGCTTCCGACTCATTGGCATTCCACATTACCTGACATCTGGTAAACAATAAGTTATCGAAGACTTAAAAGCGGTTCCGATTACTGTAGCGATACGTATAATATATATGTACGTCTATACGTCAATATTTTCTGCTTCGCGCTAACAAATTTTTCCCAATCATGAGTCTCAAACTCTCAACATCAACCACTGGGGTCACCCCTTTTGTTATCCCTAACTGTCAAATGTAATGAGCACAGGATCATCAATAAGTCGTTTAGCACGTCTTTCCATCGCATCTAAGACACCGAGATGGCATTTGGCAGAACCAGCCCAAAGGTGAGAGCAATATTCCACACACGATCGGATTTGGATTTTGGGCTTGGTACAAATTTAAGAGCTGTCCCGATGTGAAATATAGACGTGGGTGATAACAGGTCAAACATGATATCTGTTACATCTGTTACTCAATAATAACAGAATATGTCAATATCTGTTATTAAATAACAGTCAGTTATTTAGATACTAAAGCACTACCAAAGGAATTACAGATAATACGATAAAATTTAGGAGTGACATTTCAATGAGATTTCCTTCCTGTGAAACGTCCAATTGTATTTTTTGGATAATAAATACTAGGTGCATCTCGTTTTATGACGCGACAATCATAGATGTTTAACTGAGACAGGTAACAATCACAGTTGCTATGTAACGGCTTGGCTGTTACTATTATTTGTTGAACGGTTGTTTGTTGCATGATTTTTTCAATAGGGTAGTATTTAAACGCAAATAAAAAAATAATACTTTTGTATGCAATAATATTCCATCAAAATTACTGATTGCACAGCAAAATACTCAACTCAAAATATTACTAAATAAACTACAATTTATGTTCGCGGCGTACGGCTATTTATCTTAAAGCAAAGCTTTTTTACCAATGCACAGCTAATAATACTAATGCACATTATACCTATTAACTCCTTTTTTTAAATATAGCTTCTATTTGTATATTACTTACAGCAGTTTTTCTAAATAAAACAGCATTTTAGCGGGTAACAGCGGATAACTATCAATAAAAAACGGTCCCACAAGTTATTTCGGAGAGGGGGAAAAATATGATTAAATTTTCTTTTAGAAAAACGTTTTACAAAGTGAATAAGTAGGATTCGGTTCTGGCACTCGTCGGCCGCTGCCAATAACAGATATATCTCAACCGTAGGAACAACTGTTATCTGTGAATACCTGTGATTTATATCTGTTACAATAAATACGCCTCACTCCTAGTGAAATATTGTCTCACCTTCGCCAATATGCAAGTTCTTAGCCGCCATCCGTGCCTTGGACACGATGTATCGTACATACATCTGTTCTCTTAGTATTATACAATGTGCGTCAAATACTTCATCAAACAGTGAAACGAACTACAAACAGAAGTGAAATTCCAACTTCTACTGTTGACTGATTGAGTAATCAAGATATTTGCTAAATACTGTGAAATGATTGCTGTTTACTTTGCTAGTTTAGTTAGAGGGTCATTATACACGATAATATAAGACTAAGGTACGGTGTTTTAGATGATGTTTAGATGGTTTTATTTTTCGACAACTTCGATACTATGTCAATGTTAGACAATGACTTTTTTATATGACTTAGCAACTCGCCCTGGCTTCGCAAAGTAGCAAATTGAAGTATAAGTAAAGCAGTGTTCAATCGAATTTTCTCCTTATTTTGAATCTATACTTATATAGGATGAGGAAATAATAATGAGGAAAGTTTTGTTTGTTTGTTACGATTTAACTCAAAAACGACTCAACCGATAAATAAATTTCACCAATAGAAAGCTACATTATTTTGTGTATAGTACATCTACATTGCACCCGTGTGAAGCCGGGGCGTGTTACTAATTATCAATATTTCAGTCGGTATTGAGGTTTAACACATACAGCGCTAGGAAACACTTTGATAGCGCGATTCAGGATAATTGACGTCTTTGTACTGTTTGTAGATGTCACTACAAGTTTTTTCAATAAAACACCAAATGTCTGTATATATATATATTATATTTTACATTAGCTTATATGTATATAAAGAGATCAAGATGAAAAATCACGTAATAAATAATAATAATAGAAAACTTGACAATTTTCAATAAAAAAATTCTCCATCTATCTTACTCGCCATACAAGTAATACAACTTAAAAATTAATTATTAATACATTAATAATCGATTATTTATTTTGTTATTATTTTCGTTTTTTACCTATATTTTTTTCGTTTTGTGCAACGTAAATATAATTCGACAACACATCACTGATGCGACTAAAGATATAACCTGTTTCCAGTTTATAAAACATCGAAATAAATACCAAAAAAGCCAACAACACATTTTATTTAAGACTCGTAAATCGTAAAAATCGTAATGTTTTTTTTTTACTTTCAGTAAGTTTCAAATGCTTTTTATACATTAAAAAAGAAAATTTTGAACCTTTTCAACACATGACTAAGTAAAAATTTACCTCCATGACTTAGTGGTCAGCGCTATAAGTTAAGCACCGGAGTATCTGGGTTCGATTCTCGGAGGAACAAGATTTAAAAAAATTGTTTCGGTTGGACAAAACACAGATACTGACCACCTAATTGCCTGTAAAAAAAGTGAAACAGACACAGAAATATGTCTGTCCCATGTCCCACTAGGGGACTTGAAAGTCTAAGAAGTACCAGGACATCAGAATAATGGAACAAGTATTCTATCAATGTATACTTGTTAATAATTACTAAATAATACACTAGCATTATTAGTAAGCGATGATCAGTGAAACAGACACAGAAATATGTCTGCCCCATGCCCCACTAGGGGGCTTGGGAATGGGTTAAAACCTATGAAACTATTTCTAAAACGTCTAACTCCATACAAACGGCGCCAAGCGTTTATCTTCAGGCAACATTTGGTTCAACTCTTCAGCATCTTGCAAAGACTGAAATTGTAAAAGAAAAGTCACAATATAATAATAATAATCCTTTATTTCGGGTAAAATGCCCATAATTATAAATCACAATAACATCATAATCACAGTAAATTTATAAATACAAGACAAAGAAATGACACTTGAACATTAATAATATAAAAAAAAAATTAAATTAATTTCTGACATACAATTTTTTTTAGAATAAAAATAAAAAGAGCAAGGCTGTCTATCAGGATTGCACCGAGAAATGCAATTACCCGAGTAACTCATTAACTCCAGTGTCTCATTCACCTGAGTACCTCACCCGAGTAACTCATTTACTCGAGTCTCACTCACCTGAGGGCCTTACTTACCCGAGTAAGTCATTAACTCTAGTCTCATTCACCTGAGTGCCTTACTTACCCGAGTAACTCATTAACTCGAGTGTCTCACTCAACTGAGTGCCTCACTTACCCGAGTAACTCATTTACACGAGTCTTACTCACCTGAGTGCCTCACTTATCTAAGTAACTCATTAACTCGAGTGTCTCACTCACCTGAGTGCCTCACCCGAGTAACTCATTAACTCGAGTGTGTCACTCACCTGAGTGCCTTACTTACCCGAGTAACTCATTAACTAGAGAGTTTCACTCACCTGAGTGCCTCACTTACCCGAGTGAGGAGTGAGTTGCACCTGGAGAGCTGGTGCGACAGTTCCCTCACGCGAGACAACCTCTCCGCGTGCCTCGCGTTGTTCCGTTGTCGCTCTACAGCCAGGCCGTAAAGCCGCGATACTTCGCTATCTATCTGTTGCACGGGATAGATAGTTACGATCTGTAGCGAATCTATCATAGAGCAAAGTTGTGTAATATCCGAGAATTGTGTAGAATATGCTCAAAAGTATGGAGACGATACACGCACCACTCTAATCGAGACTGTTTTTATTGAGTAGAAGTGAGAGTTACCCTACACCTAACATAATATTAATAGTTAATACACTACAGGTAGAACGCCAGAGATAGAAGCTCGGAAGCCCGGGGCTCCCCTAGGCTGTAGAACAAGAGCAGCCAGGGGAGGTCATCCGGGGCTGGAGCCCTGGGGCCTCCACAAGAGGGGCCCCACAATAAAAACTTAGGAAAGTCTTTTAAGTCGAACGAGTGAACACTAGTAAACAATATTTCCTTTGATATTTTTTTTCGCTAAATTGTTCTTAAAAAAAATTGGTGAAACGAAAGGTAAACTAAGAATAATTTGCAATTTTTGAATACTGCATTCATAGAATAAGACATATCTAATTATAATAATTGAAACCTCATCCGTGTCGGGGTGGTATGTGTTTAGCACTGGAATTCCTGAATTCGAGTCCCGGAAAAACAAAAAAAAATTTTTTTGGTCAGGCAGGGAAGATACCTGAGAAAAAAGCGATTAGTGGACAGATGTCTGTCCCATGCCACACTAAGAGACTCGGGAACGCACACTCAATTTTACCAATAATAATAATTTATTCCCAAAAAGAGTGTAACTCATCCCTTTTATAGTGTAACTCATCCCTTTTATAGAGTAACTCGTCCCCTTTATAGTGTAACTCATCACCTTTATAGTGTAACTCATCCCATATACAGTGTAACTCATCCATTCATGATACAACTCATCCACCATACCTACCTCTTTTATTTGAGTCGTTAGCATCGCCTGTGTGTTAGCCAGGGGATGAGCACAGGCGGCCAGGTGGGCCTGCAGGCGAGAACTAAGTCGCGCCCATGGGCGGAAATCTAGACCTAAGAATTAATATTTTTAAATATGATTAAAACTATAACTACTAACATATAAAATTCTAAAGAAACTAACTCACAGTAACATTATATTTACAAATAATAGCAAAAAAATAATAAAAACAAAAATAGGTCGACTTTTTATGTTAGATTATTAAATGATCTATTCTATTCTATTTATTATTTATTAACAGTTATTTTTGAAGTCGGTGCCAGCCAAGGACAGTTTAATCCTGCTTTTGCAACAAACTTTCGAACGGTAGGTAGAGGCAACGGTTGGGTGGCACCGACTTCAAAAATAATTGTTAATAAATATTAAATATTTAAGGCTGTTGCTTTGAAGTAATTAAAATATTATTTTTTACTTTTTAGTGTAAGTTTGTACATACTATATGTAGTTGTTGAAGTCGGTTTTGTTTTTGTTTACTTAAATATTGAATTTATGACCTTCTAATACTTCGGGGTCCCTCGCCCCGGGCAGGCCCAATGTCCCACGCATAATCGGTAGAAACGTGGGAATTTCCTGCAACAATTAATTTTCTTATTTTTTTTTTATTTCAGATATCGTCAGACGAGCATGAGTTTCACTTGATGGTAGGTGATACCTCAGCCACAGAACATCAGTCAATGATGCGCTGTCGACCTACTTTTTACTTCGAGCATTCGGAAATCCATGGATGAAACCGAAACGCGCAATGCACTTCACGTTTTTCCATCTATGACCAGTGGTTCGTTACCTGGTCGGAATTTAGATATTCTCCCAACCGATCAATGCCCGAAGTTACCAGACGTGGGGAAAACATGTTTACAGAATATTATAAACATGTCGACCCGGTGGGATTCGAACCCACGACCCATCGATGAGCACGGCAGGTGTTCTACCGAACGCGCCAACGAGCATTGAGAACCTCCTCCTTTTTTGAAGTCGGTTAAAAAAAATACCTGAAGTCTCCGGATATCCTCATCGAGCTGAGCATCACTGGGGGCCTTCACGACCACGATATCCCGCGCCCGCTGGCTGCGGCGCGCCTGCACGCTCAGCTGGCGACGTTGTGTCAACGCCTTTTTATCCCTTTGTAGTTTTGAGGCGTTCTTTGGTGAATCTATTCGCAAAAAAGTTTTATCCATTACATTTATATTATTATTTATTTATTTATTTATATATGTTACTATGTTATATATGTAAAATGTTACTATGCCTATGTTACTCGCTGATAATGTAGCTTTCTATTGGTGAAAGAAAATTTTAAATCGTTCAAGTAGTTTTTGAGTTAAGTTGTACCAAACAAACAAATCTTTCCTCTTTATAATATTAGTATAGAAGTATAGATGAATATTTCAACACAATTCGGTAATCCAAACATTCCAATAATCCAGCACCCTCTGGTTTTTAATAGTGCCGGATTATTGAGATTCTACTGTATATTCAATTGCGAGGAGCCAACTCCCGATAGTTGTAAAGGGGCCCACTGAACATTGTTTGTTTGTTTGTTTCTAACATAAAAGAAAACAACTTCTTTCAAATTATCAAGACTATAATATAGTATAAACTATCATGTCCGCGGCTTGTATCGGCCATTAGTCAACATGTGAAGTAAGGAAGGTGTGGACTTTCTCCAACCTAAAGGCAGGATCCTCGACCAGTCGAACCACTGACTGGCCGGCCCTAAGGCCCCAGTGGTTGATGTCGAGATGTTGTATATATACTCAGCGCTCGGAAACATTTATATAGCGCGATTCAGGATTAGACATCTTTGTATTGATTCTTGTAGCAGATTATAGATGTCGCTACAAACACAATTTTTTTTTTCATTTAATTATAATATTCTAAATATGACTTACCACCTATAGGTCGGTCCACTGTGTACGATATGTATGGTAACTCGGAGTCTGAGCACATACTTGCTCCGGGAGAATTATTTCCACTAGCTGAAGCGTCACGTCTGCCATCTTAAAAGAGACATGATTAAAAGTAAGTAAAAGTAAAAAGTATTACTTCTAATTCTACTATCCACTAGAGTACCCAGAAAAAAGTATAGTTTTGTGTCCTGGCCTCACTTTTGCCTACTATTACCCAGTAAAATATCCTTCATCTGGTAGCAAATTTGCTACAAGTTGCCTAAAATAATTTTATTTCAGCTATAATGACATCGCTGGGACGCGTGATGTGTTTTCACACCAACTCAACAGGACACTTGAGTGGCTATAAGCCGTATAAAATAAACTAGCCTTTTATTTCATATTATATATTTGTACAGTAATAATGTTTCCGAAAACCAAATATATTGAGACCTGCAGGTATAAAATATCATAAACAGAACCTGCAAAACTAGTTCCTGCCACTGTGTATCCTCTACGAACAGGCGGGGCTCGCTGCGGCTGTCTTTTAGGCGGCATTGACTGCTCCGAACCCATTATATTTTTCGTCTGAAAATACTTAGTAAATTACTAAAAGAGACAGCAGTGATGTGGGGGTTTTCATAAGAGTTTGGGTGTAATAATGACTCATTAAGTGTTTTTATATCCTCAAGTTATAATTATTGTAAGATACACATCTTCATCAATCAACATTATGGAACACCATGCAAGTAGTTTTTATCTACTTTACAAGGGATGGAAAAAAACTCTTTCTTATTATGCTTCACATTAATACTAAATTCAACTACCTTAGATGCTTCTAGTTGTAATATATACTAATTGGTTGTGTGCAGGTAGAATGAAGAAAATATATAATAGTAAAAATATCACAATGAATGCCTGAGTTAAAATAAGAAATGTTGATTTGTACCAAGTTACAAGTGTGACCCAGACTTTTTTTAGGAAGCAATGCCTTTCAAGTATGCTCAGTATCGGTATAGCAGTGATCTCTGAAATATACTTCGTGGTTTCTAGCAACATTAATCATTTCATTCTGAAAAATATCGTAAGATAAAATTTAACGTTCAATATTTTTCTTAATATTCGTTAAAAGTAGTACAGCGACGGTAAAATGCAAAAGTATCAACACAAGCGTTAGTTACGTTGGATTGTTATTATTATTATAAAGATTTTATGGACTTTGCCTTTTGAAGGTGGAACAAGGCCTTTAAGCCAAGTCTTATTTTCTGGCACTAATTTTCACTTATTCATTTTATCATTTTCATTGAAAATTTTTCCCCGCCACTTTTGTCTACCGCAGACGTTTTATCGTCGTAAGATTGTTATATATTATTTCTCTAAGCACTAAATGTTGACTTGATCGTATATTTATTTTTTTTTTTTTTTTTTTTTTTTTCCCATAGGGCAGGCTAAAGTCTTTCGACCATACCGCCTTGTCTTATGTTATTTTTTCCCTTTTATCTCTCCTTATTTATGTCTTACGTTTCTTATCCTTTATATGTATCGTAATATAGTACTTCTTCTTTTAATTAATGACGACCCCCGTCAAAGACAGAATCTTCCAATATCCAGTATTTTTCGTAATATAAGTAGTTATTATCATATCTTTATTTCCACGCGGCCATAAGTCTGACGTATGTCATTTAATTTTAAAATCTCAGTTTAATACATTTTGTTCAATCCGATTTTACATACGTATCGTACGTACAATTCTTTATTTATTACTACCCAACAAAGAGTAGAAAAGGCACATTTCCATTTACAAATCCCGTTATCTTGTCCGTCAGGACTCCCGAAGAGTGGTGACGGAGAATCTAATTTAAAAATTCTGAAAAAACTTATTTACTAGAAAAAATATATTTACAGCTTTAATATTATAATTAACTTATTAACCTATTATTTTACTACTGTAACAAAGAGTACATAAATATAATTTTAAATATCGTTAACAGTTTCAATAACAAATCTGTACAAAAATATAAAAGTTGAGGCATTTTTAAGTAACTCCTGAATGCAATGCGGGATACTTTCAACTTTATTGTAAATTTTTAAAAGCCCATCAGACAACACAAGGCGCTGAATGTTGAAAGACGAACACTCAAAGAAGATATGATGTAGTGATTGTACTTTTGATGATTGACAATAGACACAATATGGAGAATCAACCATTTTAATACGATGAAGATGGTAATTTAAACGACAATGACCAAAACGCATGCGAGAAATAGTTGTATAAAATTTCTTGTTTGTGAATATTTTGTGCTTGCAAAACCAAGGTGTAGAATTTATTTGGACATCGAGACCGGCGAACCAAGTTCCTTTGTTTTGAACGTTTGTGCAATAATATGAATGTTTTCCCCATGCTTGGCACATCCGCTGTTTGATTAAACTAATTGCATCTGTATAAGGAATACGAATACTAATATTAATAGGAGAATCTCCTGACTTTACAATTTGTTTAGCCAAGTAATCAACATGTTCGTTACCTTGAACACCAATGTGCGAAGGCACCCACACAAAATTAATTATTACATTTAAATGACTTAGTTCAACCCATAACTGTTTTATTAAGAATATAACATAATTAGTATGAGCATTTAGATGATTATTTGCTAAATTTTGTAGAACACTCATACTATCACTTACAACAACCCATTTTGTGTGCTCTCTATAGCAATTCTCAATATGTTTCAAAGCACTTAAGATAGCGACAGCTTCCGCTGTGAATATACTTGCATCTTTATTGATTTTCTGACCTATGCCTACTTTTGAGGAAGGCTCATAAATAGCAAAAGACACGGATTCACTGTTTTTGGATCCATCAGTATAAATAAATTTATGATCTAACCATTCTGATAGCATTGCATTTACTTCTTCTTTTGAAAATAAATCTTCTTTATTCTTTATAACTATATTAATTGCTGGAAATTTACCACTATAAGAACCCTCGTAACATGGCAAGACATGCTTAGATTGATGAATGTTTGTATTTTCTATAAAATCAGTGAAATTTTGAAGACCTTGCAGCATATAAAATGATTTAACATTTGAATGAGATGCAGAGTGTAACAAATTGATCAAAAATGGATTACCACATACACTATAGAGTTTAAGTAAGAATTTTTCTTTTAAATAGTTGAATCGAATGGCTAACGGTGGGATATTACATTCAATCTGCAATGCGTTAATAGGAGTACTTCTGAAAGCTCCTGTTATTAGACGTAAACATTTGTTTTGCAAAAGATCTAAACTATTTACAACACTAGTATCTGCAGCGAAACAATAAAAACCATACTCAAAATGACTACGAACTAATGATTTGTACAACAACAACAGAATTTTAGGATCAGCGCCCCAGTATGAACCTGAAAGAGATTTTAAGATGTTATAGGCTTTATTTGCTTTAGTTATTATGTGCTTAGCGTAACTATTCCAAGTTAACTTATGAGTAAAAATAACTCCCAAAAATTTTACTTCAAGCGAGACCGGCAAAGAATAATAATTGTATAGTATGGTAGGCATGTCACGCGATTGTTTGCCAAATACAATGACTTTAGACTTAGATGGATTCACATTAAGATCAAGGTAAGTAAAATATTTGTACAGATTTGTTAAAGCATTGTTAATAATTTGAACTACTTCCGACTGATTTTTCCCTGATGTGTATATAACTAAATCATATGCAACCTGAAGATTTTTAACTTGGGATCCTAGGATTATATTTAATCTATGAATGTACAATATAAATAAAAGTGGGGATAGTATCCCTCCTTGACATACTCCTTTGAATGAAAGTCTAGGACCATAAAGATGTCTATTTAATTTAACAAATACTTCCCTATTGGTTAAGAATTTTTTTACCCAATTTGTAAATTGTGCAGGAATTCCCAACAATAATAATTCATGACAAAGAATATCTATATTAACACTGTTAAATGCACCTGCTACATCAAAAAATACAGCTACCAGATTTTTACGATCCGACAAAGAGTTACGAACATCAAGCTGTAGTTGACAAATACTTTCCCTGGCAGAAAATTTTCTACGAAAACCAAATTGATTGGAAGGTAATATGTTGTTATTTTCTACATAAAACTCTAATCGTTGTTTTAACAATTGTTCAAATAATTTACCAACACAGGAAGTAAGTGCTATGGGCCGATAAGAATCGGGACAAAACTTAGGCTTGTCTGGTTTTAAAATTGGTATAAGACAATCCTTTTTCCATTCTTCTGGTATAATGTTTTTATCCCACATTAAATTCAGTATATTTAGAAATGATTCTAAACTGGCAATGCTAATTTTTTTAAGTAGAATATAGGGTATTCCATCAAGACCATAAGCAGTATCTCTTCTTGAGGTTATGGCTGATATTAATTCATTAATTGTGAAAGGACTGACAAGAAACCTATTACTGGAGTTAATGTTGTTATTATTGTGATTTGACATAGTGTTTGATACATAGTCTGGTGTGTACTTCTGCAAAAAATCTAATATCCATGTATCATTGTCACAATTATTGGAAATATATGTTTTGTTGTATTTACGCATGAATTTCCATATGACAGATATTGGTGTATTCCTATTAAAAGTTTCACATAGAGAAAACCAACTTTTTTGTCTTTCTGATTTTATGACAAGCTTTTTTACAGCTCTAAGTCTTTTAAAATGGATATAGTTTTCTTCTTTTGGATCATTTTTAAAATTTAAATATGCAGTTTTGAAGTTTAATACAGCTTCAGTACACTTTTGATTCCACCAAGGGAGAGGGGACTTTTTACCTTTATTCTTAAAAAGAGAACAATCAATGGTATTACTGGTAGGTTTGCGGTTTGAACTATTTGCAATAGAATTAGAAGCAGCTTTGCGTAAAATTGTACAAAAATGTAAATATGAATCAAGAGGATTTAATCTATCTATTTTTAGATCAACTAACAAATCATCAACCTGGTTGCTATATTTCTGCCAATTAACTAACTTATAGTTGGCATAGAGAGGCAAATGCATAGCATTAGAACAATTTCCCCCATTCAAATTATTGTTATGATTTTCACTAATTACTACTTTTATTAAAACAGGAATATGATAACTACTACCAAGAGGACTATCGTTTACACTCCATTCACAATTACATGCAAGAGATGAAGAGACCAATGTCAGGTCAAGAGCATTGGGACGCCATGTTGTAGAACCTACAGTTGTTGGTTGACCACTATTGAGCAAAACTAAGTTGTTTTCATCGAAGACATCTAAAAGTTTACGTCCTCGTGGAGTGTCATAGTTACATCCCCAAGAAGTATGATGTGCATTAAAATCACCAGCAAATATGAAAGGTTGAGGAATAGACCTCAATAATTGCTCAAATTTATCTTTATTGAAGACAGGAACTGAGTTTAAAGGACTATAAAAACTTACTATATATAAGTATTTGTTGTGAACTGCTATTTTAATGCATATATTTTGTAATGAATTATCAAAATATGTGTCAATTTTTGTATAATTTATGTTTTTATGAATTATAATTGCGACTCCATTATGTATGTTACCGCAATCATTCCTTTCTATGTTGTAATTACTTATTTTAAAAGTTTGTTCAGGCCTAAGCCATGTTTCACTAATTATAGCTATATCAATATTATGTGTATAGAGGAAATTAATTAATATATGTTTATTACTGTTGAGGCTTTGAGCATTCCACTGAATGATATTTAAATATGACAAATCCATTATGAGGCAGATGGGAACTTGTTACTTAAGGTAGATTTTAATACTTCTTTAATTGATGTTGTATTTACTGGTATATCTTTATTACTGACTATTTTAATAATTGTTTCGACTAAAGTGTTGATAAATGTGTTAGATTTCATTAAATTGTTTATTTGTACTTCTAAGGTTCGAGCAGAAAGAGCTGGAAAAGCATTTGGATTAAATAATTCAGAATAGTTTACACTCTTTGTTTTAATTTTGTTTTCTTCAATTTTTTGTTTTTTCAAAGGACACTGAATGGAGATGGCGATATGGTTACCGTTACAATTGACACATTTTGCATTTTGTGAATCGGTTAGGCAGTTCTTAAAGTTATGGTTTAATGTGCATATTGAGCAAACCTCAGAGTTGCGACAAAATTTAGCTATGTGTCCATATTTCATACATTTGAGGCATTGCTTAACTGGAGGGATATACTTTTTAACCTCGTGACGCCAAGAATCTAAATAAACATATTCTGGAAGGATGGGGGAGGCAAAGGTAACTGCAACTGTTTGTGTAGGAGCATAGGTTATTGCTCCGTTGTCACCCCTGACTCTGCGCATGAAACGCCTTACTTGTACCACATTTTTCGAGCTGCCTATCAGACCAAAAATTTCCTTATTAGACATATCGCTTGGCACTGAAGTGAGAACTCCAGTAACTTCGGTACCTCCAGCTGGTATTGTGGCAATTAATGTAAGATGATCTAATAATTTCTTATTTTGAATAAACATATTAGCATTATTTGGTAAATCAAAAGTTATACCGACTTTATATTTGTTGATGGAGCGCAAATGCATAACTCCAGACACACCATGTTCCCGAATGCCCTTAGACAAGGCCATACGATCCCTGTCGTTGAATACTTTGCCTTCCTCCTTATGTGCTAAGAACACAACCAAGTCCTTTTGCGGAATATCTTCGGGATACTTGCGGACATATCCTTTAACTTTATAAGTTAAGTACTTGTCCGCATTATCCAATTCTCCAGAGTCTGAGTCCGAAGAGTACCCGATCCGTGGGTCTGGTGGATTTTCTTTCCACCGTCTCTTTTTGGTCATTTTATTTATTTTGGACTAAACCTTTATTAGTAGAACCTTAGTAACGTATTTGAAATAGAACAAAAGTAGAGAAAATATTTTTAAAAATTAATTTTAAAAAGAGCGCGCCTTTACTTATTGATGACTTTCCCGCCTTTTCTTACGTCTGTAAAGCTAGAAAGGTGATTATATTATACTTTACTCTTTTTTTTCTCGTATATTTATTTACCTTTCGAAATTTCAAATTTGTAGAATAAATTGTTTTTTTATGATTTTGGCATCGACTTTATCTCGTAGGTACCGAAAATCAGTTTTTTCCGAAATCAACATACAAAACGTCAAAGTATTTAGATTTGACAATTGACATACTGACAATAAGTGACATAACTTAGAGTGTATAATAGACATCTTAGCTGGGGAACCTACCTATTATAATATGTAATATATACATAATATAATGCTATCAATTTATTTATTTAATTATATTATTCAAAAATACATATGTACAATTTATACCACATGTATCCAGTCTTAATTAATAGACAACAGCTGACAACGTGTTATTGCGTCACATTAAATGACAACTGACATTTTGAAAACTTGTTTTGATTTCTAAAATTTGTTCATTGTTGTCGTGTTCAAAATTTCTATATGGAATCAAATTACAATATTTTTAATGAAAAATAAGTTATAAAAGTGTAAAATGGTAGACGAAGGAACTAGAAAGACTCTTAGTAGTATTCCATTGCTCAAAACAAAAGCAGGACCAAGAGACAAGGATTTGTGGACGACTAGGTTAAAAGAAGAATATCAGGCATTAATCAAGGTATATTGTATTGCAATTATAGCTATTTTGCGTAAACACAGTGTTAGCAAATTTCCTAATAATCAAAATTTAACATTTTATAGATATATATTTTATTTTTCATAATAAAAATATTTTAAACCAAATTGCTAACTTTAAAACTTCTTTTCCAACTTTTGTAAATTATTCATGGCTAAATCACGTAAATAAATATTTTGTGAACGATATCGCTAGAACATTAGAATGGGAGAAGGGCGAATTTTTAAAAAATTAAAAAAAAATCATGTTACACAGTGAAACATCCTGAATGGAATTAAAATTTATGTATTAACAAATTCCATTAAAATAATCGTAAAATTATGGAGTTAATTCTAGTTTTAACTGGTACAGCCTGTCTAGCATGACCACCACGAGATATGTCACGGGCGAGAGAAGACAAACTAAGATGTAAGATATCTCGATATATTATAACTCGACATCGACAATTTTGTTAGAAAAGATGTCTCGATCGACAAATATAGCTATTTTTGATATTAAAAGTCGAGTTTTAAGTGTAATTGTCATGTTAGACCCGGAAGAAATAAAGAGATAATCGATTAAAACACGAGAAAACGGTCGACAAAATTTTGTCACAGTTGCCATGCTAGGCCGCCTGGAATAAACTTTGGTATTCAATATAAAGTTGTTTCATCTGCTACATAGTATATACATAATGGACGGGCTATTTGGCGCATTCAGTAGAACTCCTGCTGGTCGTGGGTTCGAATATTTATAATTTTCTGTTAGCATGTTATTTCGGACATTGAATGGGTGAGAGGAATATCTAAATTCCTATTGGGTAACAATCCACCATTTATAGATGAAAAATCTGTGAAGTGCATATTGTGGATTTTGGTTTCAGTCTATGGATTTCCGAATGCTCGAAGTAAAGAGTAGGCCAACAGCGCATCATTGACTGATATTCTGTGACTGAGGTACCTAGCATCAAGAGAACCTCATGCTTGTCTGTCGATATCTAACCTAAAAAAACATAAGACTGAGTTAAGAATCATAAGAATTAATTAATAAAATGATTGATAACTATTTCAGTATGTCCAAAACAACAAAGAAGCGGACAATGACTGGTTTAGATTGGAATCTGATAAAACCGGAACTAGATGGTTTGGAAAATGTTGGTACATACACAACTTGCTCAAGTATGAGTTCGATCTTGAGTTTGATGTGAGTAAAGTTTGAGACTTAATTATTTATTATGATAATATGTAAATGATTGACATTACTTGTTTTTATACTTTGTGTTGATAAAAAATAAGTAAATTAATTATAACTAGACCAAAAATTAATTATCTTTATGTTTCACTTAAAAATATTGACAGTTAATAATTGGTACTTATTATCTAAAATATATATATTTTAAATTTAGTAAATTGTTCTTAATATTAGGTTGGAAACTATGAAACGGGTGTTGAACAAAAATAAGAAACAAAAAGCGCAATGTTTAACATTATTTATTATACTTAATCGAAATAGCTTCCATTGGCATCTTTGACTTTCTGCCAACTATTTGTCAAGTCATATATGCCTTTTTGAAAAAAATCTTCAGTTTTAGAGTTTATTAAAAAATTGAAAGTCGTTTATATGAGATCATTTTGGTTATTGTATAATTTTTCTCTTAAACATAATTCATTATTACGGAAAAGGTGATAATCGGTTGGTGAAATATCTGGTGAATATGGAGGATGTGGTAAAACTTCATATTGAAGAGAAGTTAATTTGTCAACAGTGATTGAAGATTTATGTGGTTGTGCGTTATCATGCAGGAATATTGCGCCGTGCTGATTGAGCAATGCTGGTTGTTTTTTTGTAAGTTTCTTATGCATGACATCAATTTTACGACAATAGGACTCCGCTGTTATGGTTTTGCTTGGTTGTAGGAAGGAATAATGGATCACACCTTTGGCTTTCCACCATATAGCAAACATAATTTTTTTTTATGAATTTTCGGTTTAGGGGTGTGTTCTGGGGATGTATTCTTATCTATCCAATTGCTTTATTTATGTGATTATCGTACAAAATCCACTTTTCATCACAAGTGATGATTTGGTGTAAAAACAACAATCGTTTACTGCGAAGCAACAAAGATGCGCACTTGCTCTTGCGGTCGGTCATATGCAGTAGCGTCAATTCATGCGGCACGTATGAGTCTATTTTTTTACTTTATTTATTGCACGCAGATGTTTTAACATGGCTGTATGGCTAGTTCCTAGTTCAGACCCAAGTTTACGAGTAGTTTTGTGTGTATCGGATTCCACACTCGTTCTTAATTTCTCGTTATCAATATGGGCCGGTGGCCTTAATCGAGGCTCTATGCCTAAAGAGGGGAGCAGCTCCGGGATCGTAGAAACAATCGTAGAAACAATCGTAGAAACAGTGGAGCCGCTCTTCCTCACAATGGACTGGGATAGGACGCTGGCGGGATACCAAATAATACGACCTCTTTGCTTCTTCCTGGTTCCTCCTCGATGTTACTACGAGGTTGGTTGATCGCCGACTGACTAACTAGGCGTGGTTCATGCATCACACTCCCCTTGGGGGGTGTGGGTAGTCCTGTTCGGCCTTTCGGTCCTGCAGGAAGTAGAAATGGTCGCGCCCTGCTGATACAGGGCGGTACGGGGGCGGACTCTAGTCCTTGGGGTGTTGGGCGAGTAGCGCCTGAGCGTGGAGTCGCTCAGCGCTCACTCAGCCCGGTGTAAAGGTTCGTGGGCGGGGCGAGGGTAAAGTGTCCTACAAGCCCCGCTGTCTCGATCTAGTGGTGTCACGTCAGGTAAAAAGTAGGGTAAACTCACGACTCGCGGTCGAGCCCAACCGGGTGAGACCCCCGGAAACCCCGGGGGAGGCCCAGCGAGGCGACCAGTGATCGGAGTCGCGGTTCTTGCCCTGTGTGTCTAGATTGGTGTCGAGGTATCCGCGCGAACGAGCTCGCGCGGATACGGTCTTCTCTGGTCGGGCGGTCTGGTGTGCCACGGGGCGATACGCTGGAGATGCGGATGGTGAGAGGCATCCGCTCGCTCAAACATACGCGTCGCCAACCGTGCGATGAACTCATCGATGCTTTCCAGCCGGAGGTCACGGGCGATGGTTGAGTTACGCACATAACGTGGCGCCGAAACGATACGTCGCAGCGTGATGTTTTGCACGGCGCGGAGACGCCGCCGGTTCGTCTCAGCTGTGAGCGCGAACCAGGCAGGCGCGGCGTACGTTATGTGCGGCCGGATATATAATTTGTAAGACTAACTAGGCCGAATCTGGCCGCCTTTTATTTGATAATTTTCCCGCGCTTTTTCGTGCGAGCGAGACAGGGTAATTCTAGCGCGAGAGGGATGCACCTATGTGCAAGAATAGGATAGCAATATCCTAGCGGGGGGGTTTCCAACCTCTTAGTATACCGAGTCGAGAACTTTTTATTTATATTCTCATTTTAACCTATTTTCCAATGAAAAACAATAATTTTCTCGATTTATTTCTACACTTAATCTATGATTCTATACACAAAAAATATCAAACTTAAGATTATAGTACAAAATCAATTATATAACGAATTATTAGCATCACATAATAACTATATATACAATTCTTACAGATCGACAATAATACATAATTAAATCTTATTTCTACTTAATATTCTAGGTAGCGTCGTTTACAGTCTCCCCCCCAGTGCACGCTCCGCCGGGTACTCCTCCACTCGGTGACGACGCTGCTGCTCGAGGGACCACGATGATGAGACGCGATGTGGGTCGCCTCATGATGCCGCCCGCAGTCCGCACGTCGACTACTCGAACTCTTCCGTCTGGACCCCGATGTGTAGCGACGATCTCTCCTCTCGGCCAGGTGTTGCGCGGGAGCGAAGAGTCCGCGATGATCACGACGTCGCCTTCTTCTGGGTTCACAGCTCCTCTTCCCAGTTTCCTCGGCATGAGCGTTGGCAGGTATTCTTTCAGCCAACGCTTCCAGAAGTGGTCGGCCAGCAATTGCGCGGTCTTCCAGTCGGCCTTCCCGACTAGCGATGAGTCGTTGAAGTCTCCCACCGCTGCGGATCCGCATGACCTCCCGATCAGGAAGTGGTTCGGCGTGAGGCTCTCTTCGTCCGCTGGGTCGCTGCTGATGTGTGTGAGGGGCCGGGAATTCACCGTATGCTCGACTTCTGTAAGCAAAGTATATAATACTTCTTCAGGTGGACTCTTTTCGAAAAGAACGGCGGTTAACGCAACCTTCACTGTTCTAATCATTCTTTCCCAAGCTCCTCCCATGTGCGGAGCGCCGGGGGGTATGAATTTCCATACGATGTTCTTTTCTTCTGACGCTAATTCTATTTCTCTCTTGTCGATCTTCGCCCATTCGTTCTGCAGCTCTTTGTCGGCTCCCACGAAGTTCGTGCCGTTGTCGCTGTATATTCTCTTCGGACTTCCTCGGCGCGCCGCCAGTCTTCTGAGCGCCATTATCATGGAGCTTGTGCTCAGTGATGCAGCTAATTCCAGGTGGACAGCGCGTGTCGTGAGACAGGTGAAGAGTACTCCCCATCTCTTCTCTTTTCTTCTGCCGATGGTCACGTTCATGGGGCCGAAGTAGTCGACGGCTGCGCAGGTGAATGGGTGTGTGTTGTGATGCAGGCGTTCTTCAGGTAGGTCTCCAGTGATCGGCATCTGTGGTTTGGCTCGGCGAACTTTACACCACTGGCATTGGTGTACGATCTTCTTTACCACGTTCCTCAAGCCCAGGATCCAGTATTTCTGCCTGACTTCGTTGATCACCGTCGCGTGGTTACCGTGAAGAAAGCGTCGATGGTAATGCTCGATGATGAGTCTCGCTATCTGATGCTGTCCGTCCAGGATTACTGGAGCCATGTCGCGGTTTTCCACCATCTTCATCTTCTTTATACGGCTGTTTAGCCGCAGCAGTCCATCGGCGTATACGGTGACGTCTATCCTTTTCAATTTGCTTGATCGGTTAATGGACGTTCCATTCCTTATTTTCTTGACGTCTTCATCGAACGATTCGTCTTGGCTCATTCTTAGCAGGGCTATTTCCGCCTTCCGCAGGTGCTCTTCGTCGATCGGCCTCCAGTCTCGCTTTTCCCGTGCCGTATTTTCAATTCTGGCGCGCGTAGCCTTCTTCTTCGTATACGGTTTCCAATTTTTGTCTCTTGTAGCGTTGACTGGAGTCTTGCGCGTCTTGCACAGGTCTATGAACATGAATACTCTGGCGGTTGTTCGGAGAAGTCGGTTCCATGAAGAGAATCTCGCAGGGTCAGGTAGAACTCTCTCATTTATTCTCACTGTATTGACGACTTCCTTCTTCTTCTCTTCCTCGCCAGTCGATGTTGCCTCCGAGCGTTTCTTCGCTGTATGTCTCAGAATCTCTGATGCCTTTTCATCTGCATCATTGCTCGGGTATCGATGTTGTATCTTCAGTGCATTCAGCTCTAAGTGCTTCGTTGTTTCTACACATTCTTCCTGATGCGAGATACTGCAGTGGTTCACCGAGTTCTTTCCTGAGACATTTCCGCGCCCGTGAAGCACCCATCCGAGGCTGGTGAGCGATGCAACTGGTTCATTCTGCCTTCCTTTCAGGATCTTTCTTGACACGATGAGATCCCAGTTGTCTTGTCCAATCAGCAACATGGGCCTCTTGTCTTCATATACGAGCTCGTGGATCTTTTCTTGCAAGTGACGACACTTCTGTAAGTCTTCTCTCTTGATCTGCTGCGACGACAGTCTCAGATCTTCGACCGTTCTGACGTTCTTGAGTGTCCTCTTATCCGCTTTGTGAAGACCTCTTATCTTCAGATCCATCCGCTGAGAGTTCTTCTTCTCCACTATTTTCCCGCCAACCGTCTCCAGTACGAGGGCTTCCGGCTGTCCCACCGCTCCGATGTTCTTCGCTATGCTGGCGTCCATCAAGGTCACCGTCGATCCTTCATCTAGGAGGGCGAGAACGTGCGCAGATCCTTTGGAGCCGTACACCTCGACTGGTATCATTTTCAGATACGCCTTGGTTCCTTCGGAAGCAGCGTATACCGCTTTCGTGACAACTTCTTTGTCTTCCGTCGGTCGGGGGTGCGATGAGGTAGAAGGCTGCGCTTCCTGGGTCGGCGCAGGCTGCGGACGATCGGCGTGCAACATTGTATGATGCGGTCTTCGACATCGCTTGCATGGTTGTCCCTTGCAGTTGATCTTCGTATGTCTCTTCTTCAGGCACTTGAAACAAAGCCTCTTCTGTTTTACTATTTCCCAGCGCTGATTGGTAGTCGCGTCCTTAAATTTTCTGCACTCGGTGAGCCAGTGTTCCCCTTCGCAGGCCTCGCATGTTCGCTCCGTTGGTTGTGTAGGTGCCGCTGCGTATCCGCTTCGGCTGTCCTCGTAGGTCGTGTGAACCTGGTGACGTCCAAACCTCTTCTTGGAGTCGAGCAGTACGGCATCTCCGCACAGGTCGGCTTCCATATCCAGGAACGTCTTCAGCTTCAGTAGTTCAGGTTCATCTTCCTGTCGATGAGACTTAAAATCATACCAACGGTACCTCAATATCGGTGTAAGCTTTTCGACGATGGCTCTGCTCAGCTCCGGTGAGTACAAGTACTGAGGCTTCTTCAAAGCCTGTATAGTCGCGACGGCGTTGCTAATGCGGCTGGCGAAGACGCAGGTATCTCGTGGGTTGTCGTTGAGCCTTGGCAGCTCCTTGATCTTCTCGGTCTCGACGAGTACCAGCTCTTCCGGTTTGCCAAATCTCCTCTCTAACGCCTTCATAATTTCTTCGGGGTCGGTGGCGATGAAGAGTAGGCTTCTCACAATTTCTTTTGCCGATCCTTTAATTGTTTTCCTCAACCGAGCCATGTTCTGTGTCCTGTCGAAGGATGTCTTCGTGTCTTCGTATGCCCTCTTGAAAGGCAGCCAGTCTTCGAAGGCTCCATTGAAGTCTGGTAGCTCCCAAATCTTCTGCGGTGCCGCTGACATCCTCGTGGCGCTGATGATGGCGTCGGTCAGTTCTCGAATGTCGTTTCTCGGTGCTTCTTCTCTCGGGGGTTCTATGTAGCTGGTGGATCGCTCGACCCACCGCTCGACGTGCACCGATTTCTCGTGTTCGAATTCTTCGTCGAGATCGTCCTCAGAGTTGTACTGCGCGATCTCTAGCTCTGTCTGAGCGAGCGCGGCGGCAGCCTGCGCTAATTCCATGTTTCTTCTATGTAGCTCTCGACGCGCTTCTAGTTCCGCCCGTTTCGATGATCTCGTTGACCTCGGCGCAGCCGGCATGATGGTTTCCGAAGACGCGAACGGTGGATTCTGTAAACCTCCAATGTTCTTCGTTACCTTTCTAACTGTAGCTGACGTTCCGGCGTATACGCTCGAGTCGGTAGTCTGGGCGGCGTCCGGCCTGGCGCGCGGTACGGCGCGCGATGCGGGCAGTGACGCGACGGGTGGCGCGACATACGTCGCGGCGTGTGGCGCGACACGTGACGCGCCCTGTGGCGCGACGTACGGCGCGACGTTCGGTGCGGCGTGCGGCGCACCCCGTTGCTCGACGTGCGGCGTGGCTCGTGGCTCGACGTGCTGCGCAACCCGTTGCTCGGCGTGCTGGGTAGCTCGCTGCTCGGTATGCTGCGTAGCCTGTTGCTCTGCGTGCTGCGTGGCCCGTTGCTCGGTGCGCGGCGTAGCCCGTAGCTCGGCGTGCGGCGTAGCCCGTTGCTCGGCGTGCTGGGTAGCACGCTGCTCGGTCTGCTGCGTAGCTCGCTGCTCGGCGCTCGTCGTGGCGCGTGTCTTCCGGGCGGGTGCGGCGTGCGTGCTCGGTGCCCTCGTCGACTCCGTCGCCGTCGTTCCGCTGGTGACTGATTCGGCCGGTGTCTCCATTGACCAGTCGGTAGATTCTTCACAGCGCGATCTTGAGCTCATCGGCGATCGAGATCGTAATATTGGCATCATTTATCCCAATCCGGCAATTTCGAAGGACCACTAAAGAGGGGAGCAGCTCCGGGATCGTAGAAACAATCGTAGAAACAATCGTAGAAACAGTGGAGCCGCTCTTCCTCACAATGGACTGGGATAGGACGCTGGCGGGATACCAAATAATACGACCTCTTTGTTTCTTCCTGGTTCCTCCTCGATGTTACTACGAGGTTGGTTGATCGCCGACTGACTAACTAGGCCGAATCTGGCCGCCTTTTATTTGATAATTTTCCCGCGCTTTTTCGTGCGAGCGAGACAGGGTAATTCTAGCGCGAGAGGGATGCACCTATGTGCAAGAATAGGATAGCAATATCCTAGCGGGGGGGTTTCCAACCTCTTAGTATACCGAGTCGAGAACTTTTTATTTATATTTTCATTTTAACCTATTTTCCAATGAAAAACAATAATTTTCTCGATTTATTTCTACACTTAATCTATGATTCTATACACAAAAAATATCAAACTTAAGATTATAGTACAAAATCAATTATATAACGAATTATTAGCATCACATAATAACTATATATACAATTCTTACAGATCGACAATAATACATAATTAAATCTTATTTCTACTTAATATTCTAGGTAGCGTCGTTTACAATGCCGATACTCAAATTGCCAGAACGAAATTTTTGGAACCAATAACGAGCATTTTTTCATTAGAGTACCCATCTCCGAATGTGTGATCAATGTTTCTCGAAGATTGGGCTGCGCTATGATTCAATTTGAACTCATAAAAGAAAAGAAGGGTGTAAATCGCGTTTTGTTTCCATCTGGTTTCAGAGAAAAATTAACTTAAAATGGGATTCAAACACGAAAAAAATTTACGAAATCAATAAAAATAATATCTTCAAAATGTATAAATAAAAATATCGAGCACACGTTTCAACGAACCACTCTAAGTCGCAGCTGAACACAGACTATTCTAAAACGCCCGTTTCATAGTTTCCAACCTAATAGTAAGTTTAACCAACACTTGTTTATCTATTCTCATTGTTGTACATTTGAAAGTTATTGTTTTAATTGAAAATGTTGTTCAGGTGTATTTATTTGGTTTAGCCTCTTATTGTTATCATGGAATATCATATATTGTTTGTTGAGCTCGTCCGCCCATTTGGTAGAACACCTACCTTGCGCTCCGACAGGTCGAAGGTTCGAATCCCGTTGGGATGACATGATTATAATTTTCTATAGGCATGTCTTCCCCACGTCGGGTCACTTCGGTCATTAAATGGGTGGGAAAATTCCGACCGGATAACGGAGCATCGTTCATAGATGGAAAAATCGTGAAGTGCACATTGCGCATTTCGGTTACAGTCTATGAATTTCCGAATGCTCGAAGTAAAGAGTAGGTCCACAGCGCATTACTGACTGATGTTCTGTGGCTGAGGTATCACTTACCATCAAGTGAACCTCTTGCTCGTTTGTCGATATCTAACATAAAAAAATATATATTACACAGATACCCGTAACGTACCCGACAACAGCACCGGAGTTAGCACTACCAAGTCTTGACGGCAAAACGGCTAAAATGTACCGTGGCGGTAAGATCTGTCTCACAGATCATTTCAAGCCGCTCTGGGCGAGGAATGTACCGCGGTTTGGTATTGCACACGCTATGGCCCTTGGCGTAAGTAAACAAAAATACTATAGCAATTAACTCCAACCATCCGCTCCTACTAATTCTACTAATATTATAAATGCGAAAGTTTGTGAGGATGGATGGATGGATGGAGGTTTGTTACTCTTTCACGGAAAAACTACCGAACGGATTTTGATGAAACTTTACAGATGAAACCTATACTTCTATATCAGAATATCACATAGGCTGCAATTTATAAAGATTTTGTTTAAGTTGGCCATAATATTACGATAAGTATCAAGTAACTCGGAAAAATTCCTGCCTTCTGAGAGCTATCTTGGCGTGCGCTGCCTAAACCGTTGGAGTTACAAGAATATAATGTATGATGAGAATGTTTGTCTTAAGCAGTTCTAAATAAATGTCCGCAACAGAATATATTATCTACCTTGTATTTGCAAGACAATATACACTAAACTATGAGCCATAAATACATTTAAATTGAATACTTTTTTTAAAATGTACATTTTAGAGTATAAATACTGTATAGTATGCTAAAGCTAATTCTTATCAAAATTGATACATTTTTTGCTTTCAGTATTTAATATAGATGAACTTTGTCTTTTACGCTAAGTAATTCGGTCGAATAGATTACAAATAACACGATAAGATTGACTTGAGTGGAGCGCCATTAAGCGGAGATTTATGAAAAAACAGCTTGGTTAAAAATTAGCTATCCGTAGTACTAATTCTACGCAGACGAAGTCGCGGGCAGAAGCTAGTTGCATATAAACACCAAACATTACAAACGTCACTAATATACACAAAAAAATATCCAAACTGTATCAATACCTGCTATACTAATATTATAAACCGTAAGGATTTGTTTGTTTATTACGATTTAACTCAAAAACTGCTAGACCTATTATAGAAAGCTACATTATCAGCGAGTAACATAGGCTATTTGTGTATAGTACAACTACATTACGCCCGTGCGGAGCCGGGACGCGTTTCTAGTATTTTGATATGACAGCATTTATTTTATTTTTTTACGTAGTACAGTAGTATTTCAATGCAGATTTTCATAGAATTCTCTTAGCCTTGCAATAATATTCATACTGTTAATTTGAACTATTTATATGACATATTATTATAAATTATATTTATTTCCAGTTAGGCCCATGGCTGGCGGTAGAGGTTCCAGACTTAATAGAGAAAGGCGTTATCAAATATCAAGAGAAATCTGATGAAGCTAAATGAATATAACGAAATGTACATAATTGTATGTAATTATAATATTGTGTAATATATATTAAAATAAAGAATTTTTTTTAACTGTTTTTTTTTATTTGCTACAATGTCTCTTTGTGCCGCCTTAGTGCCTCTCTCTCTTGAGTTCGAATTCCGGGGAGACAATATTGAAGTAAATCGTTTCGGTAGGGTAGTCTGTCGGGAATAAACAAACTATTTTAGAAATAATATATAGAACAAATCTGAATATATAGGTAAAACTTATTTGCTTTTTTATATAAAAAAATATTTAAATAAAATACTGTATAACGGATTAAAACGCAATTTATTATTTATCCCATTACGAGTGCTTTTCAGATACCGTTGTCACGGGCAGACTGAACGGTGACAGCTGTCTGATTTAGAAAATTACAAAGTTATTAAGTATTTTATCTAAATGTGATACTCGCGTTAATAAGATAGAATATTTTCAAAATACATGTTCGTATGACATGAAATCGCTTAACTCCCAACGGTGTGTGACCGATTCGTTTTGTTATAACTCCCCTCCAGTTAGCTAGTAAATATATAAAAATACACATAGTAAAGTCATTATTATTACACATGCTGTTTTATAAGCATTTTCTTGGCAAACATCGACTTTTTCCTAAAAATTTAAATACATAGTTCGAATAACTCCGAAAGTATAACATTTTACACTATATATGGTCTAAAACACATTTACCCTATCTACCACTCAGACAGACACTGAATACAGGTTAGTATGCTATGGGAGTTTAACCGAAATAATAAAGGTTTTTGTTAATATTCTTCCGTTGTAGTCAAATTTACTTATAAAATTACTGTGGTAAGTTTAGTGTGTATTACTCTTTAAAACTTATATCATGTTATCTCAGTCATACACGTATTATGAAAAATAAAAATTAACCGGTTTCAATCCCAAAGTCCTAAATTCCCTCCATCCCTCTACCAAACTCCCTGTATACTCGTATTTTTATGGTAGGTACACTTCGCATAAAATCAGAGCAATATGTTTATTCGATAACATAAAACATTGAATCTCGTTAAAGTTGTAAAATATTCAAATTCGATACGAAATATTTTTTATTTACATATTTTTAAATTAATATTTTGTTAAAGAATATATTATAGAAATGTTTACGTATTGGAAGTTAGCAATATTCCTTTCTTTGTGTTGGAAATATGGAAATTCTGTGGTTTGTATTTTGTACTAATCATATAACCAAGCCATAAAGTCTTCAAAAATAAACTAATCTTATTAAGTTAATGTCGAACATAGAGCAACACGGTCCACCGGCGAACCGGAGGGTGGCCCGTGTTGCTCTATGATGTCGAAAGACCACTGTCTCATTATATTAAAAAAATCCAAAGTGTATACAAAATTTCAGATTAATCGGTTGACAGGAAGAGGGTGAAATTTGAATTACTAAATTTGACCCAAGAATAATAAATAAAACAAACGGGGTGAGCTATATAAAACCGTTTAAAAAAAACAAAAGATATTCGATGGCCGAATTTAAAAAAAAAAATTGGTTGTCTCTTCAAGTTAGTTCATAGTCGGATAGTTTGAAAGTTCCTATATGAAAAAAAAATAAGAATAATAAGAAAGAAGGAAAAGAAAAAATAAAATACATAAGCCTTTTTTGGCAAAAATGTTGCTTCCTTTTTGGTTGTTAGCCATCGATATTATGTAGGTATTCAATATATTTCACAGGTTATAATATGACTATGTGAAAAATAACCTTCTGTATTTATTTCATTACAGCCAGTAAGTAGAAACACACAATTAATATTCTTAATTTAAATATTTTTCTTTTATTTTTACTCATAAACATAGATTAATAATTGGTCTCCGCGCGCTACGACTAGATACCGTTGGCGGCTTGAAAAATGCGGCAACAAATACTACGAATTCGGCGTACCGCCGGCCGCCCGGAGCAAAAGGCCGGTTTGCTTAGTCAAACTAAAAATATTACTACAAGAAATAAGAAAGATACTGGCATCACATACCATCAGTATTGTATAAATCGTCATAAACATAGTAAAATAATATAACCCTAAAACCGCAGTGTTTTACACACACTACAATATTGAGTTGCCGCATTCAGGAACCTTTGCCTTTTTCTTTATAGCGCGGTATCTAGTCGTAGCGCGCGGAGACCAATTATTCATCTTTGCTCATAAATATAATCTAACAAAAAAACTTTTTAGGTAGAAACAGGAGCAGAAGAAAAAGTAATTTCTTTAAATAACTTAAACTTCAGTTATAAAATAAAAATAAAATATTATTAATAGGTATATAATAATTTTAGCCAGCTGATTCGCCTGATGCAAATGTAAGTTATAATAAAACGAAATTATTTCGACATATCCGTAGTACTGCGTAATTTTTACTCTACTCTCGATCGTATTCGGAGAAATGAACAGCATGAGCCATTATTCGACTGGTATCTTAGAAAACATCATATTTTGTTTTTAAGTTTTGACTTTACTAGCAAATTATATAGGCCAGTTTAGCCTTACAAAATGTGGAGGAAGTGAGGTGTGGTCTTCCTCCAACCTAAAGGGAGGACCCTCGACCAGTCGAACCACTGACTGGCCGGCCCTAAGGCCCTAGTCGTATAATCTGGCAACACTGAATTTTTTAGCAAAATTAACTGCTAGTACACGAGTTTGTAATTAATTCTGAAGTTAAATTCTTTTTTTTATATTAGCCTTACCTATGCCTAACATTCATATAATAAATATAATATTTTTTTAGACACCTGAAGCTCCTACAACTGATGTAAGTATGTAACACATTATATGATATACTTAGTTATTTAAATAAATGATCGTGTCACAATAATAGAACTCATAATATGATAACCCGCAATCCTACATCTGTTCCTCTCTTTTCAACGCCTTCCCGTGGAAGGTTCGCATAATATTCCAAAGCCACAGAAAATATAAATTTATTTTATATTTAACACGTAATTACCCAAACAAACCCAATAGGCATAAAATATCAGACACAAATCATGGAATAGGCTCATGGAATAGTATTTTGGCAATTTTCCCGACCTTATTTAATATGTATATCTTGAAAAACCCCTGTCTATATAGCCCTGGGGCAAAAAAGGAATCAAGGCCCTCTGGCCCTAAATTATTTTCCAAAAAAAAATGAACAATATAATCTATCATTTTTGTACAAAGTACAGTAAGTAAAGGTAAACAACGAAAAAAAATCAAAAGAAAGTTGTTTACTAGCATTTCTCGTCGGAATTTGCAAGAGTTTTTCCGAAGCCTCTATTTTGGGCCCCTCTTTTGTGGAGGTAGGCCCCAGGCCGGAGCCCCGGATGCTCTATCCGGGAAGCACAGTGGGAATTAAGGATTAAATAATTAGCCATTCATAATAATATGTCTTACAAAATGCAAATAATAATTAATATTACTTATTTTATTTTTAGAGAAAGGAAGAGCTAACTGAGAAAGCAACAGATGTAAGAATAAAAATAATTATCAAATTTATAAAATATATAAATTATAGTACTACACAAATATAAATACTTATAATAAAACTGTAGAGGTCAAATGTCGGTACATAGAAAAACAATGCTAAAAACTGACTGAGGGGGATGTAAGAAGAGAAATGGAACAAACCCAATTTTTTTTTTAAATTCGTTGCTTCTCTGTCTGTTTGTCTGCTTGTACGAGCTAATCTCTGAAAATACTGAACCGATGTTCATGCAATTTACACAAATATATTAAGCAAAGCCCGAGGCAGCTTATAGGCTTTGTTTAGTCTAAATTGAAATTTCACAAAGTTGAAACACTGACTCCATCTATTGCTACGGAGTTAGTAGGTACTTGGCTATAAATATCTGGATGGCAAAACAAGTAAACCGTGTTCCATTGTTTAATGAGTATAAGTATTTTATTTATTTAAAGGTGATTTAAACCTTTGAAACTTTGTTTTTTATTTAAAATGTCTGACACTTGCGATAATAAAAGACGATATGTATATAAATCACGTTTATTAGTAACAAGAAACGTATTTAAATTATAACGTTATTCCAATACTACAGGTAACAGAAACATCAAGTTCCGACAACGTAAGTATTCATACGAGATTTCTAAATTGAAGTAAGTAAGTCACCATATCAACGTGCTATTTGAATAGCGCCATCTTGTTTTAATGAAATTTTCTGCCTGATTGTTAGTGCATATATTGAGTGTGTTTGGAAATGAGCTGACAGTACTGACGCTGGTTTTACTGGAAAATACGCGTCCTATTTTACTGAGAGTGCTGCCACCACTGTTAAATCCGAACGCATCTTTCAGTACTTTCAGTGTACTGGTGGCCATTACATACGGAATGCTGATTATTGCAAAACTATACGACACTCCATACCACTTACGTTAACAAGACGCAAAATAAAAAATAATTTTAAACTAATCGATCATTAATCAAACCGAACACAGAACGATGCGCGGCCATATGTAATACTGACAGTGCACTACCTCAGTGCTGACAGTCTCGACAGCCGCCCGCCCGCTTTGCTGGGCGAATTGTAAAGGATAGACGAATATGAACTATCCACATAAATTTGAAAAAAAATGGTAAAGGGTTGATGGAATTCAAAAAATGAATAGCCTAAAACCTTCTACAATTAATTCCGCGTCGAATGGTATCATGCCGATCGGTCCAGTAGTTTTCAAGTTTATCGATAACAAAGAAAAAAAAAGTTGCTTATATATCTATAGATATACCAACATAACGGTGATACGTTTCAGTTGTAACAGCCATGCTGGAAAGTATTTTAGAACGGACATGTAGTACTGATAGTACTGTCAGCTCATTTTCGAACACGCCCAGCTATTACTAAATTCAAATAATACTAAAGTCAAATAAACATTTACAAGCACTTTTGTATCATCAATAATTTCCCTACGAAATATTGCTTCTAACAAGAAAAGCCGGCTCTCAAATTCAATTATAACATTTAAGTAAAATCGTATAAGTTTTAAGATTCGAATAAATTTAATATTTAAAATAAAATTACAGTCCACACAAACTGCAGTCGTGAGTATAAATACTATATATAAAATATATTTATATATATATATTACAAATTTCAAAAAAATAGAAAAAAAATGTCTGGATAGGGACATCCTAATCACCTAGCGGTATGAAATATACTTTACGACCTATTCTCATACCTACATATACAATAAAACATTCATAAAAATCGGTCTAGCCGTTTCGGAGCAGTGCGACCATAAACAACGTGACAGATTTTCATGTATATTGATTACCTTTAAAGTAATTTACTTCTAAGCTAATAAATAACTGTATCACAAATGATAAATAGTTAAAATTTTATTTAAGCTAACGGTAAGAATTATTCATTTTAATTAATTTTTTTCGAGCTACATTTCATGATAATTTATTGACTACTAGCTGACCCGGCAAACGTTGATTTGCCATGTAAATAATTTCTAAAAAGCAGGGGTTGGCGATAATAATATAAAAATTTAGGGTTGTATGTATTTTTAATGCTACAACACAATAAAAACAAAAAAAAACATCCAAAAATAGGGGTGAACTGAACAACTCTTATCACTTAGGGGTATGAAAAATAGATAGTAGCCGATTCTCAGACCTACTGAATACGCATATAAAATTTGGTAAAAATCGGTAAAGCCGTTTTGGAGGAGTACGGTAACTAACATTGTGACATGGAAATTTTATATATTAGATCATAATATATAAGGGAGAGGCCATAACACTGCGTTGCGGTGACGCATCGCAGAAATCTTAACGCAAGCAGAAGTAGAACACTGCGTAGTCTATGTCTCACTAGAAAGTAGAAACTGAACCGTTGGTTAGCGTATTGTCGTACGATGTCGTATCGCATTGCTCTGCGACGTCGTTTTTGCGATGCGACGCCGCATCACAGTTTTGTGTCCTCGCCCTTAGACAACCTCATTTTGGAATCGCTTGTTGTCAGCGTATTTTCCTAACCGATTCCTAACGATGATTTAAGAACCTTTAAAAGAAAATGCCATTCCTAGTTCCTACCTAAAAGGCAGGAAAGGCATCCACAAAAGCTCTGGTATTGCAGATTTCCAAGAACAGCAATCACTTACCATGAATTGAGCCTTCAATAATATAAAAAAAAGAGTGCGTGTAACGTTCACACGCGATTGAAGTAAAACTTAAAAAAAAAACTTATAAACTATCTATTGGCAAAATCAAAAATATTTGAAAACCGGATGGTACAGAAACGTGTCGCCATATTGCCGTAACGGACTTCCGTTGCATTGTCGTCCAGTTACCTCCTAGTCGCGCTTAAAGAAGTTTTACTTCAAAAAATCCCTACGTTATGTTGACACATTTGGCTAGTTGGAGAAATACTGTAAAAACCCGTGAAAGTCAGTTGGTACGTGTCAAGTCTTATGGTTTCCAAGTGCTCGAAGAAAACAATAGGTGACTGGTCGGACTTGAATTCGTGTTTGCGGTGATACTAGTTATTTCGACTATTTGTTCGCGTGTTGTTCCCCCAATATCCACCACCACTCCTATTTCACCATGCCTACTTATAGAGGATATATCTTAGTTTTTTTTTTATTTTAGTTAATTACTTCAAGATGTCATGTGGAACAACGTGACACGAGATTTTCATGTATATTGATTGCCTTTTAAGTAGTTTACTTGTAAACGAATAAATAACAGTATCACAAATGATGAATGAATGGTGTAATGGTTGCAGCTCCTTACAAACATTTTGTAAAACAAAAAACTTGGCGATTAAAAAGAGTGGCGGAGTTCTACACCCTTGATTTGAGAACTGGCAATAAATCTTTTAATAGTATTTTTCCCTGTTCTGTGGATTATTTCGCCATTTCCAATATGTATTCGTAGAATAGTGGATATGCAGTCCCATAGCGTAGCTTCTGATGCGAGTTCGAATCTGAAGTTGAAATGAAAGAAATATTTTTTTGTATTTATTTTTTGAAAGAACTATATTATAACAAAAATAGAAAATGTATTATTGAAATATTATATGAAAAAAAAAATTTTTTTTTTTTATATGAAAAAGTATTTCTTATGAGATCATTTATTTCACCTTTTCATCAATCCTTTCTATTAAACAGAATTACGATTATTCGACATTGCTTTTTTGCTTCCGTATCTTAGAGGTTTCCGCATTTAGCATCGGAAACCCGGGCAGGAATCCCGGGAATTTAAAAAAAATGACCTTAAATGAAAATGACCAATTAAATGAACGCACGCATCTATTTAAGACAGAAAATGCATTGAATCCAATCTTCGATTGAACTCTGATTAGAATTCTGGATTTTGGTCTGGTCTGGATTTCTCACATACATATCTGGATTTTGGTCATGTAAAATTTAATTAATATGAATCTCCCTAAAGTTTCTTTAAAGTCAGGTTAATTATTTCAACTATTGAATTTCAAATCATCCTTCGAACCCCAATCACAACCACCATTAAACATGTCGATAACATGATGCAAAAGCAACCGTCAATGACTAATTTGATAGCTCTTTCCCAAAAGAAATCACCAAGTACAGAGGGTGGAGGAGGATATGTCATTTGAAGAAAGCTTGCTCAAAAGCTCAGCTTAAAGTGAACCCCACGCGAACGAAGTCGCGGGCATCAGCTAGTGTAAATTAAGAAGCATTTCTATTGACCAAAATGATAATTTGATATGATTTAATGGTCGACAGCGCGTCATTGATTTCATGTGAAGTAGCTACCATCAGGTATCCTAGTGATAACTACTGATCCTCGCACTCGTATTAATATATGACATAAAAAACAAATAAAAGAAATCTATATTTGTACAAATCTTATTTTCAGCTTGGGGTAAATATAAATTTACAAATATATAGACTCATTATAATTATTTTTCAATATAATGATCACTTATAAATCAGATAAGTTAGCGCGCGCTGATAAAGCGAGCCAAAAGAGTCAGGGTTGCCAGATTGGATTGTCGACTTGACGTGGCACTTTGCGACCAAATTTGGAGGTTTTGTGAGCAATGAATGAGCAAAAAATCGGTCTAGCCATTTCGGAGCAGTGCGACCACAAACACATTTACATATTTAGATTAATATTGTATCTGTCTATTTTGTCGTTTTTCTTTTTTGTGGAATGACAATTTGTACGATTTCGGGCGACCATCAGTGCAGCGTCAACTCGTGAATGCGATTTTGGGCGACTTGAGTCAATGAATAATCTGGCAACCCTGATCAGAGTATATCCAATATTTAGAAATATGTATAATAATTTCGACTGTTAACAAAAAAAAATCAATATATCGTAAGATATATATTTTATATTCCTTTGAAATATATTTCTGAATAGAAATAGCTTAATTTTATATTTGCAAATGTTTTTTTTAAAGTTTAATATCAGTTATACTCAACATACTTTACTAAACTTACAGCCTGAAGCGGTGAGTAATATTAATTATTTGGGGGCACCGTAGGGCCCCGCGGCACGGCCGTACCATCCTTTTCTCGAAGTAGTTCGACCCCCTATAACTTCACTGTGGATAAAACTAGAACTGACCAGATCAGTATCAATATTAAACATATTTTATGTTTTAAATCAGGGACTGAATACCGGTTAATTTACTATGGGTATAATAAAGGTTTTTATAAATATTCTTTCGTTTTTATTCATATATACTGAAAAAAAAATACTGTGGTAAGTTTTTTGCCGATATGTTGTACTGAGTTATATTATTATTGGATCAGAAGGTCGGCAAATGAAAATGCGTGTTGTTTGCTTGGCGTTTAATGGACGACTCTCGTCGCAACGGATTACATTCTTATATATACTATCTTACATCCACGTAGCAAGGTTACACATACGTAGCTATATTGCTACGGGAACTGAAGTGTTGGTGGGCCTACGCGCCACAGTCCTCCCCCCTTAGATAACACATAAAAATAAACAATACAGAGGGACTGTAAAAATATAAAAATAATACAAATAGTACAATAATATGAAAGTAAAATGCCAAAAAAATTAATCCGTAAAAATGTAGGTGTAAAACAATAGTATTATAATTAAGCTTATCTATAAATTAATTTTAATTGCTTAATATTAGACACTGTTATGTTTTAATATAAAAGTAACATTTATTGAAATAACATTTTTAAAACTACATTGCTTGTCGTCGCACTTAGTACTTATTTTTAAACACTACACATCACTCAGGTATGTCTGTTTGAAAACTGCATCGACATAAGGGATGATGGTTGTACGAGCACTATGTTAATAATTTTACTCGATGTGGCATTTACAATAGCGCCATCTGTAGAGTATGCATAAGTTGACAGCCCCGCTAATCGTTACAACTGCTGCTAGCGGCATCTTGTGGACGCTGCGTTCAACAGCTATATTGGCCTTATTTGTTATTAGTCGCTGCTGCGCTGTATTGACTTTTCAGCGACAATGGTTATTTTGTTCGGCGGCTGTTACATGTTGTTCATAGCTCAAGTGTGTACGACGTTGACAAACGATAAGTATAATATATACAAATATGAATGACTCTTGTTCCATTAATGACCGGATATCTACAAGTCGAATCTCACGGTCTTTTTAATGGTGCGACCCGATCTTGTTATTACTGGCGATGACGGGCTCTGTGTGTTCTGAGTAGCCATTGTATTATTTGAGCTGTTTAGAAGTGGAACCGACACATTATCAAATTCTAATAGGTAGGCCGGCTTAAGACGGTCAAGTGACACAGTGACATGCCTACCATTACAATCTAAAGTATAATATTTGGGGTGTCGAGTTATGATTACAAAGGGGCCCTCCTCATAAGGAGGTACCAGGGAACGTCTTGCTTCGTTCCTAACGAAAACATGAGTACAAGTTTTTAAGTCTTGATGCATAAAAATATTATTATTTGTATTATGTGAACTTGCATGCGAGAGTTTAGGAACGGATGATAACGTATGTGATAGGAATTTTATATAGTCGCGCTCATTAATGGTATTTTTAGGTGTTGCGTTGAATAAGTCACCTGGAAGTCTAATATGACTGCCATATAAGAATTGAGCTGGGCTGTACCCTAGATCTATTTTAACCGCCGAGCGCATACCTAAAAGTACTAAAGGCAATTCTTGTACCCATTTTATATTATTCGTACATTTTGCCATAATGGCGGCTTTTAAAGTGCGATATAATCTTTCGACCATGCCGTTCGCCTTTGGATTATAAGCTGTAGTTCGAATACGTTCGATACCGAGTCTTTTTAGTAATTGTTGAAATAAGTCTGACTCGAACTGGCGACCTTGGTCGGAGGTTATACGCACTGGGCAACCGAAGCGAGCAATCCAGTGTTCAACGAACACTTTAGCAACAGTTTCGGCTGTTATGTCCTTTACAGGTATAACCTCGGGCCATTTCGTTACCCTGTCTATGATTGTAATGCAATATTTAAAATCCTCGGAAGGTGGTAACGGTCCAATTATGTCAATATGAACGTGTTCAAAACGGTTACCTGTGTCGTTAAATTGACCTAAAGGCGTAACTGTGTGACGTTGGATTTTACATTTTTGGCATGGGATACAATTTTGTACGAAATGTTTGATATCTGTATTCATACTTGGCCAAAAATATCTATCTTTTACCATACGTTTAGTAGCTGCGACGCCCGAGTGACTCACATTATGTAATGTTTTGATAGCGAGTTCTCGGAACTGTTTAGGTAAATAAGGTCGAATATTATCCGTTGATGTTTCGCAAGTTATTTTTATATTAGTGTTAGGCATTGTTATTAATTTAAATTGAAGCCTGTCGTTTGTAAATAATTTTTGTAACTCATAATCATTTTTTTGTGATTCTGATATTTTTTCATAATCGAATAAAGATGGTACGATTATTTCTTCGATCCTACTTAAGGCGTCGGCGACTGAATTCTTATCGCCTTCTAAGTATTTTATTTTATCACAGAATTGTGAAATGAAATCTAATTGTCTTAAGCGCCTAGGTGAATCCGATGGTGAAACCTTTTTTGATAGAGCGAAGGTAAGTGGTTTGTGATCTGTAAGTACTGTGAGTTCCCTACCTTCTACGATATGACGGAAATGTTTGATTGACATGTATATCGCTAAAAGTTCTCTATCATATGTACTATATCTTGTTTGGGTTTCAGTGAGTTTCTTGGAATAAAATCCTAGTGGTTCACATTTATCGTTAACCACCTGATGTAAAGCTGCGCCTACGCAGTTGTTTGAGGAATCTGTCATCAACACTAATGGTGCGGATGTGTGAGGGTGTGATAACATGACAGTATTACAAATTATTTGTTTACATAGACTGAACGCTTTTATTGCACTTTCGGTCCATGTAATTTTAGTTTTATCGCGTTTCTTAGAATTATGTAAATACGCGTTTAGTGGTGCTTGAATTTCTGCGGCGTTCGGAATACTTTGTCTGTAGAAATTGATCATCCCGAGAAAACGTCGCAGTTCCTCAATTGTAGTAGGTTGTGGATAATTTTTTATAACTTGTATTTTTTCCTCACTCGGTTTAATGCCGTTGGAACTTATGTGGTAACCGAGAAAGTTTAATTCGGACTTTCCAAATTCACACTTATCTGTGTTAATTGTTAAACCGTAATTATTTAAGCGTTCCATAACTATTTCTAAATGTTTAAAATGTGTTTCTTTTGACTCGGATGCAATAATTGCATCATCTAAGTATGAAAAAGCGAAGTCTAGGCCGCTTAGAGCATTGTTTACGAGTCTTTGAAAATCTTGCGCTGCGTTACGTAAACCAAAGTTCATTCGAGTAAATTCAAATAAACCGAATGGAGTTATGACTGCAGTCTTAGGAATATCTTCCTCTGACATTTTTATATTTTGGAATGCTTTTCGCACGTCGATTTTTGAAAATATATTTTTCCCTTTTAATATATATGTGAAATCGAGTAACCGTGGTAATGGATAACGATCAGGGATTGTTTGTGCGTTAAGCCTGCGATAATCACCACAAGGTCGAATTTCTCCGTTTTTTTTGTTAACGCATACAAGTGGGCTGGCCCATGGGCTGTTAGAGGGTCTACAAATACCTAATTGCATCATTCTTTCGAATTCCGCTTTGGCTATTTTGTATTTCTCCGGGTTGAGTGGCCGCACCTTCTCGTATATTGGAGGACATGTTGTGTATATGTGGTGTTGTATATTATGCTTAGGATCTATCTTAAAGTTTTCAATTTTGGTAATGTCAGGAAATTTTTGTAGGATTTGATGATATTCGTCGTTAATATCGATTGAGCGAATAATCGGTTCAGTAGATTTATCAATAATTGCTGTGCGTGATAATAAAGTAAGTTTATCAATTAATTTCTTGCCATGTAAATCTACCATAAGTTTGTTGGCGGCAAGGAAGTCGGCTCCTATAATCGATCGTTGTACGTCCGCTAAGATAAACTTCCATTTAAGTGGACGGCGTAACCCTAAATTAAGTGTAATGGTTTTTTCGCCGTAAGTAGGTATTTTTGTGCCGTTTGCGGCATATAATATATAATCTGACGTGTGTCCGTTTCGCTTTTTAGCGGCTAAAACAGACACGTCAGCGCCGGTGTCAATTAAGAATCGCACACCGGTTGAGCTATCTGTAATGCTAAGACGATATGAATTTTCGACACCGGCCACATGATTGGTTTGTATCGGTCGCGGTGTCTGTATTAGTTTTGAATTATTTTTATTACATTGTAAAATATCGCCACATTTATGTGCATTGGCGCCGTATGTAAAATGATAAAAACACGAATAATTTGAGTCACCCGGTTTCGCTGTTTGTTTCGCGAATCTGTTTTTATTTATTAACTTGTAATCGCGGTTTTTTGAATGTGATTGAGATGTACTTAGGCTGTAACGATCTCGGCTTCGCGAAACAGGATGTTGAGGACTGCTGGAGTTATTGATTTTATCGTGTAACGCCGTGATATTTATTTTCATTTTATTTAGTTCACTAATTAATATTTCCGACATTAGGTCTGCGCTCGGGGTGGCTTTAGAAACCGGAGCTAGCTCGGATGGGTGTGTACTTTCCATTATTTTGTCTGCCATCCTCGCTAGACTATCGAGTTTTATCTCGCCGGTATCGCATGCGGTAATTACTGCTCTAATCGAGTGTGGAAGACGGCCCGTCCAAAGTAACTTTAGGGTCTCGTCTGGCACACGTTTCCTACCTAAATCTTGCATGCGCCTTAATAGCTGAGAGGGTTTTTGATCCCCGAGTTCGATCTCATTTAATAGCTGATTTAACTGTTTTGCCTCAGACTCCTCATACACTGAAATTAGCCTATTTTTTAACGTTTCAAATTTATTATGTTCAGGCATATTATCTAAAATGTCACTTATGTCGCTTAACTCGTCTTGTTTTAGCCTAGCTATTAAAAGTTGACTTTTGTGTAGGTCACTTGCCTTTTGTGGTTCCACGATGGCGTTGAACTGGTGAAACCAAAGTCTTGGTCGGTCTCGCCAGAAGTCCGGAATCCTTTGCGAGATTGACACAGCTGCTGTCATCTGTGGCTGCACCGTGGGCGGCATGGCTAGCGGTTGTACGGCTTCGGGTTGTTGAGATGTTGAAGCCTGGTTGTGTGGGTCCATTTTTCTTTTGATTCGACGCGGTTGCGTATATATGAAATTGAGTTGAATACGCGTGGACACGTCCGGGTGTCTTGATTATTCCAATAACTGGAATTTAATGATCACGTCGGATGTGCACTTTGCGAATTTAATATCACGTCGGTTGTATACTTTGCCAATGTATGATCACGTCGGTTGTGTACTTTGCCAATGTTAATATCACGTCGGGGTCACCAATTTGCCGATATGTTGTACTGAGTTATATTATTATTGGATCAGAAGGTCGGCAAATGAAAATGCGTGTTGTTTGCTTGGCGTTTAATGGACGACTCTCGTCGCAACGGATTACATTCTTATATATACTATCTTACATCCACGTAGCAAGGTTACACATACGTAGCTATATTGCTACGGGAACTGAAGTGTTGGTGGGCCTACGCGCCACAGTTTACTGCGTACGTATATAATTCTTTAAAACTAAGATCAGGGTATCTCAGTCAGACACGTATTTTGGAAAATAAAAATTAACCGGTTTCAGTCCCTGTTTTAAATAAATAGGTTAACTTGGCTATCGCATGAAAACACAATGTTACATCTTTTTTTATTAAAAACACAATGTATCTCACAAAAAGTACATATTAGGTATGTATATATCAAATTAGATTGGATTTTGCAATTGCCAAGTCTATCTTTTTATTTATTTTTTTATACCTAGAACTCGTCCATGGTTACTGAACCATAATAAATAAGAAGTCCTTGGTTCGAATCCCAAGGAAATAAGATTTTATAACATTCTTTCGGTCGGACAGCCGGCCTAGCATGACAAGCGCGACAAAATTTTGTCTACCGTTTTCTCGTGTTTTAATCGACTATCGCTTTATTTCTTTCGGGTCTAACATCACAATTACACTTAAAACTCGACTTTTAATATCAAAAATAGATATATTTGTCGAACGAGATATATGTTCTATCAAAATTGTCGATGTCGAGATATAATTAATATATCGAGATATAATTAATATATCGAGATATCTTACATCTTAGTTTGTCTTCTCTCGTCCGCGACATATCTCGTGGCGGTCATGCTAGGCCGGCTGGACACAAAAGGCTGATCGCCTACTTACCTGTACAGCAAAATAATCAGTGAAACAGATACACAAATGTGTCTGCCCCTAGCTTCATGGGAATTCTAAGTACCAGGACATCAGAAATTTGGAACAAGTATTCTATCATGTATACTGGTTAATAATTACTAAAGAATACATTATTAGTGATGATCAGTAAAACATTATTTATTTGATAATGTCCTCATTAATTTATATAAAATTCTATTCAATTTCAGACCACGGTAAATATTTGTTTATTAATTCACATTGCTATACATATTATATAAAATATCTGTATATTATAGCCAATAAAGGACTTTATAGAAACGGACTTTAGCTGACCCGGCAAACGTTGATTTGCCATGTAAATAATTTCTAAAAAGCAGGGGTTGATGTTAAACAAATATACAAACAAACATACATACAGGTGAAGCTAATATAAAGCGTGTAAAAATAAAAAATTCGACCAAAAATTAAAAAAAATTTTGAAGGGTGAACAATCCTTATCACTTAGGGGTATGAAAAATAGATAGTAGCCGATTCTCAGACCTACGACCTACGAAGACCTATATCTACAGAATACGCATATAAAATTTGGTAAAAATGTGACATGGAAATTTTGTATATTAGAAGATTACAATGTCACACATACGCAATATTTTTATATTGTTTTCAACATGACGTTTAGTATGTGTGTGTAAAAATTAATATTTAAGATTTTTTTAAGTTAGTTATATTTATTGGGTGCCTAATCTAAGAATTACTGCATAGCACACCAACCAATCTACGGCAGGTGAGAGGCTAGGCAAGTCAGAGCTGAGGTGCAATAGATCATACGTTCTTAAAAATCAATTTCGGGATTGCCTATAGAACTTGGCACCCATATTATCGTAATATTGAACTTGGCTCCCATTTTCACATTAGCCGGCCTAGCATGACAACCGCGGCAAAATTTTGTCGACCGTTTTCTCGTGTTTTAATCGATTATTATCGCTCTATTTCTTTCGGGTCTAACATGACAATTACACTTAAAACTCGACTTTTAATATCAAAAATAGATATATTTGTCGATCGAGGTATCTTTTTTATAAAAATTGTCAATGTCGAGACATAATATATCGAGATATCTTACATCTTAGTTTGTCTTCTCTCGTCCGCGACATATCTCGTGGCGGTCATGCTAGGCCGGCTGTTGTTCATTATTCGCGATTTTAATTTATTTTGTAATGGAAATTTTATTCATTTTGAATGGTTTATTTTACTACCTGTACCTACATGCCATGATAAAACAGTTTAGGAGTGCGTATGTGACATACAATATATATTTATATTGATTTTAAAATATTTTTTCAGCCTGCGGTATAGTATTTGCTTTCTTTCAAATCAGTTCAAATGTCTTTAATTATTATTTAAATCTCATAGAGTATTTATCTTCCAGAATGTGGTATGTAGAATAAAGAAAAATATCGTCATTTGAATTTTATGTTTTGTATGAACTAATAAATCTATTTTGACATTTCAGTTTACTGTGAGTAACTTACTAAATGATTATCGTGAATTGTTAAAAAATATTTGTAAAAGTGATTTTTTAATATATATTTTTTTTATTAATAGAATCGATACGTAAGTAATTTAATATTATAAATTACAATAATGTATTAAAACTCAGCGGGACAACATGTTTATAATTTTTTGTAAACTTGATTTTTCCCCACGTCTGGTAACTTCGGGCATAGATCGGGTGGGAGGAATATCGAATATTTTTTTAATCTACGAGAAAATAATCTTATAACTAATATTTTGATATTGAATCTAATTTTTAATAACTGATTTTTTTTTATCTTTTTATGCTCATCACTTCAACGTATTGACGAGTAAGTTAAAATTTTCTAATGAATGTATAATGCGTTTCAAGCCTATAAAATAAATTAAAAATAAACATATTTTTAGGAGAAGGGCGTAAGTAAATAACTATTTTTTTAAGCTATAGACTTTTGTTTAAATGCCTAATATCATCACGGTCATGATACTTGACAGTAATGTTGGCTTCTATAATACTTCATGAAAATCAGTTCAGTAGTTTCGGAGATTAACAGACAGACAAAAATGTTTAACATAATTTTAATGCGTTCTATTCATTGAGATTTTTTCGTTCCAGTGTCAGTTAATTAGGTTTTATTAAATTTCTTTTAAAAAGTAACAGAAATAATAGATTTTTTTGTAATTATTATTATTACACTAAATATATATCGTTTTTCTTGGCAGCAATCAATTTTATAGAATTTAGTGCATTATAGTTAAATATTCTAAGCATGTTAGGGTTTCGTGCCCTCTAGCTTTTTCAATATTTTTGCTATTAAAACGATTTAAATGACATATATATCTTTGTACTCCATCTCATAAGGAAGAGTTTGGTATCAAAATTTACATTTTTATCATTTTGTGGGTTGACACTGTATTGCTTAACAGCGTCCATTTATCGTCCCCTCTAAATTTTGATGTATTCAATGTACCTACCTACAGTTTCTACAATCCTTCTGTTTAATTATAATATGTCATACATACGAAACTATTTTCAGGAACCAGTAAGTATTATTTCGCAATATAATAATTTTACAAACTTAACATTTTCGTTTTAATTTATTCATCAAAAGTTGCAACCGCTAAATGTCATTCGAAGTTTAGACACTTATAATAATATATACAAATTCAAAATATACTTTAAATACAATAAAAGGTTGAAAATAAAGAAATATACGTATTGACGGGCTCGTTGGCGCGTTCGGTAGAACATCACATGCGCATCTATGGGTCGTGGGTTCGAATTTTCTGTAAGCATGTCTTCCCCACGTCTGGTAACTTCGGGCATTGAACGGGTGGGAGGAATATCGAAATTCCGACCGGGTAACGAACCACCTTTCATAGATGGAAAAACCATGAAGTGCATATTGCGCGTTTCGGTTTCAGTCTTTCGAATGTCGATTTTTTTTCGAATAAAAAAAAGTAGATCGACAGCGTATCATTGACTGATGTTTTATGGCTGAGGTATCACCTACCATCAAGTGAACCTCATGCTCGTCTGCCGATATCTAACCTAAAAAAATCTAGTATATATTATAGTATTTAATTATTTTAAATTTTAATACATAACATCCTTGTTTTATCAATTCTCCACCTGGGATAATGGGGGGGGGGGATTTATATAGTTAAAAGTACACATCAATACCTAATAAAGACCTAAATATTGGTAAATCTATAATCATTTAATATATTATACTCATTTTATTTTATAGGTTAAGGTAAGTTGCATTCAAAAATCTACTAAATTTGATGCCTTTATTCTATAAGTAATCATTTCAATTTGTCAAATTATAGAGCCAAGTATGTATATTTAATGTCATAAAATCAATTTCGATTATAAGTTTAATTAAATATTATGAATATAATAATTTAAAAAAATATTAGCTACTAGCAATTGCCCCCGCAACCCCCCTTGTGGGTTGAATTTCGTAAAATCCGTTCTTAGCTGACCTCTACTCGGCGAAAGGAATATTCCTACCATATTTCAAGTCGCTACGCGTTATGGTTCCAGAGATATCGTGATGAGTGACTATATAGGTGGAAATCTCTTTTATATATATCTCTTTTATATATATATAGAAGATTTGACAAACACACACAAAACACAGCTTAGAGAAAGAGAGAAAAAATATAACTGTAGATAGACATAATATCCAAGTTTAAGAATTGAAGTGACCTATTGGTATTGGTACAAATATATGCACCAACATTGGAATTGTGTTTCTGAGAGTGTGTCTCGACATCGACAACTTTGATAGAGATATGTCGATCGAGAAATGGACAATTAGACCCAGTAGACATAGAGATAATCGATTAAAACACGAGAAACGCGTCGACAATTTTTTTAAGCCTTTAGATTTTAGAAGATTATGTTTCTACTTGCGCTGCATAGATGGTCTGGGCGAAGGAAAAGGTTGATTGGAAGGAAATAAGGAACACAAGCCACAACCATTTCGGTTAATTTATTTAAAACTACATATTAAGTAAAATGATGTTAAAATATTCATGATTGAATGTAAGTTGTTTTAATTGTTAGAAAGTGGCCATTCCATGAAGAAAAGTAATTTTGCCAAAAAATCGAGTCACTTTCATTCGCTGCTGCTGCTGTGTAGCATTATGCGTCAAATGGGACTATTTCGAATAGATAATAGAATATCAGTGACTTATGAATTAATAAGCATCAAAATAATTAATCATTAAAAATATTTTTTGTTTAATTTCCAGGACATAGTAAGTGGAGTGTATATTTTACACAAATAAATTAATTAATGTTTTTTTATATTTCTATTTTATTTATTGTTTTTTACATTTTCAGTTAAATGTAAGTTACATCTATACTAATATTATAAAGAAGAAAGATTTGTATTTTTGAATTTTTGTATGTTATGAATAAACTCAAAAACTACTGGGCCGATTTTAAAAATTCTTGCACCAATTGAAAGCTACATTATCAGTGAGTAGCATAGGCTTTTAAATAAAATACTGTATACCGGATTAAAACGCGATTTATTGTTTAAATTATTTATCCCGACGTTTCGGATGCTTTTCAGCAACCGTGGTCGCGGGAGACTGAGCATAGGCTTTTTTTGTGTATAGTAGGTACATGTACATTTCACCAGTGTGAAGCCGGGCGCATTTCTAGTACTACCCTAAGTACTTTATATGTCGCTAGGACAGTATCAAATAACTGTAGAGGCCAAATACTATAAAAAATAATAATAGTTTAAATTGTATTTTCACTTAATAAATACATAAACAATATAAACATGCGCAATAACAACGTTCTTTTACGCTCCTGTCAAATTGACAGTTGACATAAGGAACCATTTTCACATTCTAGTTTAATAATTTAAATTCTACATTTTAAATAAATAACTTATAATTCTAGATAACGGTAAGCATAAAGTTATATTATATTTTAAAAAATATAAAATGTATAGTTTTTTTTTAATTTTTTGTTAATTGTAATTATTTTTCATAACAAAATATATTTTAACAGCTAGCGGTAAGCGCATATTTATATAAAAATATTAATATGTAAAATGTATTATTTCAATGTGCAATTTCTGACATAAAATAAATACTTTTACAGAATGGTGCTGTAAGTAAAATGACAATAATCATTTTTTTTTTTCATTTCATTTTCAATCACCAAAGAACATAGATTTACATATAAACACAGGCCTTATAGGCGCGCTTGTCACGGTGTCTCTGGGGTAAGAGTAGTTCTCCCCCCAGCCACCGCGGCGCTGCTAGTGTCCGCGTGGACGACACTCTGACGCTGGAGTCGTCTGAGAGTTGTCTGTCATGACTCTTCAATATGATTATAAAAAAACATCAAAAACTCTTACTCCGCTTTTCTGTCTTTGTTTTAATTTTTAGCCTCATTAATCAAACTTACCTTTTTATATTATTACAGCTCTTTGTAAGTTGATTTTATTATTATCAATCAAAGATATTTAATGCTGCAACCGCAAAGAACAAATCTGTAGATGGAAGAAGAAATATAGATGACATATTATGGTCACTGATAAAGAGTAGAGAGAAGAGTACAAAATCCTCTTCAGAATATTAGTATAGACAAATGCTGATGAAGGGCCCTTTTCGGCATTACACAATATATAACCATAGTTTAGTTAAGTCCAAAATTTTATTTATGTGTTTATTTCGAATAAAGAATGTCTATTTCTATTTTATTTATTTATAATTCATGTTAACTTTAATTTTACATCGTTATAATAATTATCTACATTTCAGCAACTCTATGTAAGTAACTAACTCATTTTTTTTTGTTTTTTTTTATTGTTCTTATGACTACCATGTGTTGATTTAATGTCACGACTACACTGTATTGAAACTGGGCTTTTAAGGAATCTCTTATTTCACCGTATCATACTATGACCGTGTTATGACCGTGCTATGACCGTATCAGTAGGTCTATTACCAAAATAGAACGCAGCATACTGAGTGCCTAGCACGAACGACTATCGAACAAGTATTCGAATCATCCATCTGTCAGTTGTATGAGAATTCCAAGGACTTTATATACATATATAAAGTCCTTGGAGAATTCATTTGAAATTTCATAGAAATGACAGCTTAACGATACGATTACTCTTTCGCAAGTGGTTCGTGCTAGGCCCTCAGATCGAAACGAAAGAATAACCAAGATTATAATTATGAACATAGTAATGTAAAATTAAAGACAATGTAATGATTGCGAACGACGGATCGATCGGATTTCTAATAGGAAAATGTACGATCCTTCAGCCGAAACTTTGTATTTTGTTTTGGTTTAAGACTTCCATGCACGGAATACTATGCACACTAGAACGTACATCAGCACCGGCAATATATCCTCGGCAATTGTTGACGCTCCGTGCATGGCATGGGACGGTGTTGGTCGGACATGAAACGGTCTAGTCAAAACATAGAATATTTTTTGCCTGAAACGTTACGGTGTAGTATGCCTTTAAGCACTTAATTTCTATTTACATTTAAATATATTGATAAAAAATATCGATTTTTTTTCAGACTGAGGTAATGGCGTGACACATTTACTCAACAAGTAATAATAATTTAAAAGAAATACCATAATAATACTATTATATCAAAATCAGTTCAGTATTTTAGCAGTGAAAAAGTATCACATAGTTTTGCTTTTGTATAAGTATAGAGAAAAGATTGTAATTCAAATTTTACTCCTTCTAGAAATGGGTTTGTACAAACATAAATATTACATAATATATTTATATAAAATTTTACAATTTTATAACGTTATAATTGGTTGTTATATTATTTTCAGATCACAGTAAGTAATCGAACTTAAATAATATATTATGACAATTATAGGCTTCCACAAACTTTGAGGTTTATTTAAAAAATAATTGTTTTGTTCTTTTTTAGTATTACGTAAGTTTGAAACTTATATATTTTTTAAATCATTGAAAAATTAAACATTCTCCCTTTCTTTTGCCTTTTGAACAAATCAGATAGATTTATTCATTAGATAACATAGATGTACAATGTACATAGAAGCACAGGGCTTAAAAGGCACACTTGGCCTGTTTCTCTGGGGTAAGAGTAGTTCTCACCCTAGCCACCGCAGCGCTGCTAATGTCCGTGTGAACGACACTGACACTGGAGTCATAACGCGCACTCTCTCGCACCCAGCCGCTGTTAGAGCGTTATTGCCGTTTTCTCGTAAGAGCGAGCGAGACAACGCGAGAGGAGGAGTCAGCGGACTGCTTAGATGTGTGAGTCACATTGATACATTGCCGCGCCCTCTACGGTCCAGAAGCAGAACTACTTTTTCTATGCCAGAAGTTAACATGGACTTTGTGCTTCCATGTAAATCATATTTGATAAATACATACCCGTCGTGTTCTTATACAGCAGCACATATAACAGGTGACAACTATTTGGATTCAAATCTCACAAAGTCGCTGCACTAACGCCATCTAATTATACGTGTACTTGCTGTAATTTTCTAAATTATAGACTAGACTAGAGATCTGCAACATCAGATGGTGTGCAGGTGCGTTGCCGGCCTTTAAGGAATATGTTGGCTCGTTTCTTGAAGGTTTCCAAATCATATCGGTTCGAAAAAACCGCCGCCGATACATAGTTCCCCGAATCCGCACAGTTCGCTTCGCATCCTCATTCCTAATTAAAACTGCGAAAGAATGGAATTCCCTACCAGCTTCTGTCTTTCCGGACCACTATAACTTGGGTATCTTTAAGGCTAGGGTGAATAGGCTTCTTCTAGATAGACGTGCCTTTCATTAGATCGCATCACCACTTACCATCAGGTGGGATCGCGGTCAAACGTCTGTCTATTTCGCATAAAAAAAAAAAAGTTCCAAATAGTACAAGTTCTAGTAATTCTCTTAAATACTTTATAACTATAACTAATATTTATTTTCTTTTCATATTACAGACTAGAGTGAGTAAATTTTATTATAAATAATAATTATATTATTATAATATTATTATTATTTAATTATAATTTTAATTAATGAATTATAAATGTTTCTAGCCAAGAGCTGTAAGTTTTAAAAATACATAATGTTAACTTTTCATCTAATTAAAAACCGTATCAGAATAGTAATTGTTTAGCCTTTGGAGGAAGGAAGGTGTTTTCCTCCAACCTAAAGGGAGGATCCTCGACCAGTCGAACCACTGACTGGCCGGCCCTAAGGCCCCAGTGGTTGATATCGAGGTGTTGTTTATGTAATTAGCGCTCAGAACCAATCTGATAGCGCGATTCAGGATTTGTAGCCGCAGATAGTCGATGTTTACTACAAGCCACAGGGCACATAGCAAGCACATATCTACATATTATGTGTGTATCACTGATTTCTTTAGAGGTATTTTGAGTCATGACTTAAACAATTTTATTCTTTGCTTCGTAAATATAACGTAATATAACTTCTGAAATAGCGTAGCGCCAATTAATACGGGAAAAATATTTTATTTTTTAATCCTAAATGGGGAAAATCCGTCAAACCGTCTTCCTGTTTTGTTCCCTCTTTATTAAGGGTCGTCGCAGTATTTTTTTTCTTCCATTCTCTTCGTTTATCAGCTGTGGCTGATATATGTATCGTCAGTGGATAAGCAAAACTACTTAAGCGCCAAAATGCCAAAGTTACTTGTAGGAAATGAGGTTTAAAGATTTTTTTTAAATCATATCTCTCAAAACACTTTAAGTGCAATAGTTTAGCTTAACTTACCTAATACCTATTTATAATTGCTTTTCATTTCAGAAAGTAAGTATTATTTTATTATATATTATAAAAAATAATGTTTATATAAGGCAGTTATTAATAGTCGAGTGAGCCACTGATTGTGAATACCTCATCCGCAAGGCATTAATCAATGATGCGCGACCCACCTATCATTTCCTTCGAGTTTTCAGAAAACTATAGATTGAAACCGAAACATGCATTCTGGCATGATTCTAGAAAAAAAATCCATATATTTTTTTATGTTAGTTATCGACAGACGGCCATGAGGTTCACTTGACGGTAGGTTATATCTCAGCCACAAACATCAGTCAATGGTGCGCTGTCGACCTAACTTTTGCTTACATATGGAATATATTATTATATTTAGTAAATTTTTCAAAATATGAATAAATACGAAACCTATGAATTCGATCCTATAGAGTCAAGTTTTCAAAAAACAAGCCTAAAATTTTTTGAAAGACCCACAGCGCATCTCAGATATTTAAGATATTTAAACCGTGAATGTCTATAGGAAGTGGTGATTACTTACATCAGGTAACCCAACTACTCGGTTGCCTGCTCTGTAATAAAATGTTATTTAATCTGAGTAAAAAAATGACTATCTTTTGTTTTTCGATGCATCTAATTTTGGTCTCATCTTTATAGCCAGGGGTAAGTAAAGTAGCATTCAATGACTAAACTAATATTATAAAGAGGAAGGATTTGTTTGTTACGATTTTACTCAAAAACTACTCGACAGATTTTAAAAATTCTTTCACCAATAGAGAGCTACATTATCAGCGAGTAACATAGGCTATTTTAGTAATGTTCCACTAATTCTTATTACGTAACTTGGAGTTGGATAATAGAAACTGACAATTGTACAGGCGTGAATGGGAATTTAACCGTCATTACTTTAGAAATAAGTTAATCACTGTTTAATATACATATATTACTAGAAACACACCTTGGCTTCGCACGGGTGCAATGTAGATTGTACCAATACAAAAAAAAATTGGTAAAAGAATTTTTAAAATCGATCGAACAGTATTTTCAAACAAATCTTTCCTCTTTTTAATATTAGTTTAGAAGTCTCTTAATGTGGAAAAATAAATAAAACAATTCAAATCTGATAAAAAGAGGTGTAAAATTAGATTGAGTTATAAAATATTAAAATATTGAATTATGTAGAAAAATAATAGATTTTTAATAACAAATGATAGAGGACAAATCTTTTTTTATTTTTTCGTTTATATATTGTTGTATATATATTTTTTTAATTATTATAGTTAATTACTTAAAGATGTCATGTGAAATGGTGACATGACATGGTGACATGGTGTAATGGTTAGCTCCTTACAAAAATTTTGTAAAACGAAAATCTTGGCGATTAAAAAGAGTGACGGAGAGTTTATTGCCAGTTCTTCTCGTCCGTTCTACGACCTTGATTTGAGAACTGGCAGTAAATGTACAATTAGAAGGATTTAATATGTATTTTTTATTGACGTTCATAAGTGTACATTATGTTACCTAAATGAATAAATGATTTTGAATTTAACTTTTTCAGTGTTTATGTTTAACGAGAGGACCTTTGCCAAGACTGAAACTGATGGGCAACATTCACTTCCCCAAAATAAAGGTAATCTCCCGAAAATTTGTAACTAAAATGTTTTTTATAGAAGCTGATGGTGAATTTATATAAAATATAGAATTTGTTTTTATTTTTTATTTATGTTTTATTTTTCAAGAAAGGAAGCTCTTATATATTGTTTGTTATTCTAAAGGGCACTAAACGTGTTTTTTTTATTTAATTTTTTGTATTGTAAATCTATTAATTTGTGAGGAGCTATCTCCCAATAGTTGTATAGGGGCTCACTGAAAATCAGTGTTGTGACGTTGATGCGCCATGCGCCAGCGTATGCTGAGTGGAGCTACGGTTTGACATCCTGGCAGTACATACATATACACATATTTTAAAATTTCATTTAGCACGTTGACTGCTCGCGTGTTTACAGCGAAATCCCCGTCAGGCCACCCGTGCCACTGTAAGATGCATGCTCGAAAATCCTTTGGAAGGAGTCACCGAAGTAAGGGGGAAACGGCCCGATGAGAACTCTTGCTGTCACCCGAATACGGGTGATGTAGCCTGATGAGAACTCTTACTGTCACCCGAATACGAGTGATGTGGCCTGATGAGAACTTTTGCTGTCACCCGAATATGGGTGACACGGTAGTCAACGTGTTAATTATTTAATGACTGATATTTTTCAAGTATTTTAAAATTTCAATGTCTATTGTTTACTTTCAGGTGACTCCCCCCCGCTACGTGACTCAGCCAACTGAAGAAACGTCCACACTATGCCCGCCCTGTATATGTCCAATGCGTGATGTACTTCCACCTGAAGACTTTTGATCTGCGCTTTTACAAATATACTCTATTATATTTATATTGTCTTTTATTAACGCAAGAACAAAAACCACTCCTGCCAGTGGAACTGGCCGCAGTTTTTCCGAACTGATACGGCTTGAGAATCTTCAAGAATACGAAGAAGAGCCTCCACTTTTCATAACGTTTTTTTTTAAGTATGTTAGATATCGACAAACGAGCATGAGGTTCACTTGATGGTAGGTGACACCTCAGCCAGAGAACATCAGTCAATGATGCGCTGTCAATCTACTTTTTACTTCGAGCGAGGACTGAATCCGAAACTCGCAATGTTCACTTCACGGTTTTTCCATCTATGAACGGTGGTTCGTTACCCGGCCGGAATTTCGATATTCCTCCCACCCGATCAATGCCCAAAGTTATAAGACGTATGTAGTACGCTATATTTAAGTATTAGTAGCTGCCTAAGAGTCTCGTGCTTAATTTTTACATCGCACTTATTTTCCTTTTTGGTAAATAAAATATCGAGGGTACAATGCTAAAACCCAATAAGTTAACTTAAAATTTCATAATTGTACAGTGGTGGCGTAAGACCAAAATTTTATGTGGGCAAGATTCATTTTGGGCCCTCTGCAATTTTTTTGCCAAAAAATGATTTTAAGTAATGCATAAATGTTCTGGACGCGAGGCCCCCTGGGTCGCGAGGCCGTAGGCGGTGGCCCACGTCGCCCACGCCTTACGCCGCCACTGATTGTACATTCCTTACCAGTTTTATGTGTAAGAATAAGAAAAAGAGTTAATAAAATATTGAACAAGCATTAAAATTACGATACTTTATTACACCTAAACAGAACTACAATGAAGTACGAGAATCTTTCTTCTTCCTATACGCCTTATAATCAGAATCGTTACTAGACGAATACACAGTCGCCTTTGACATATGAAGTAATTCTAAATCTAACGCCTTTTTACTACCCGGATCAGAAAGTGGTGCTTTAGACTTCTTATGTATTAAAGAAAGTACTTTCTGCACGATATTTTTTGAAGTCTTGCTTGATATTGATGTCACGGATGGTTTGTTCTCGGTTGAATTTGACGAGAATGTATATTTCGATACATCTTCACCCGCCAAATAGATCATGCCACGTTCCGATAAGTACTCATCTATTGAATCATTTGAAAAGCACGCCTGAGCTCCTTTCTCTGTTGATAAGGAGACAGATCTTCGTGGCTGTTCGGTGACAAACCTTGTGGAGACTGGTCTTTGATTGAAACCAGGAGCATTTGTAGTGTAACTGTGACATTTTATTTCAAGTTCAGACGATCTGTTTACTTCAACTGCCTTCTCACTAGTCTCTCTTTTTTCAGTGCTAGTTTGAGCATTTGTTTCGAATGTTTCATCTTTTTGAGCAACTCTTTCTAATTTTTCATCTTCAAACATAACTTTGGTTTCCCTTTTAAAATTATCACTTTCAATCAATTCGGGAATGGCTTCGGATCGAGTATGTTTCCAATCTCGTCTATTAATACATTTTGATAGAATGTCGTCTGACATAGTTGGTCTTACGGTCGAGATCTCTTTCTGGCATGCTTTATAACATTTTATTTTTTGATCTACCTTTGATGAGTCACTTTGAAATTGATAATCCGTTTCTGTATCCATATTGCTAGTGTTTATTAATGGCGTTGTTACTGTCGCATCCTGGCGGTAGTTGAAGAATTTTCTCACGACTTTCTTTTCCTTAAAACAGTTGCATGTCCTTGTCATGCAGTAGATTAATGCAAAAATTAAACAGCACTGTAGAGTTATAATAAATAGAAGTATTACTAGGGGCATATTATTACCAACGAAGCATTTTTTTATTAACATTTTAAAGTAAATTTCATCGGTTTTGGGTTTTACATTCCTTGGGGATGTAATTTTGTTTTTATGGTTAGGTTTAACTTGAAAATCATCATTATTCAAATCTATGATATCAGTGTCATTAAACTTGTTTTGTATTATCAAAATATCCTTTGATTTTCTAATTTTATTGTCTTGTTCTTTTAGTAATTTGATATCATCCTCAGTAATAGATTCTTCAATACATGCGTTTGATAAAGGGTTATATATAACATCTGAATTAGAGACACATTTAGGTATCTCAACACATCTTTTATATTTTGGATGATAAAACGGTTTATTTGTATTGTAATAAGAGTCACAATCGACTGGCTTGCAATCATTTAGTGGATCTTCATCAACACCTTTACAGGCTTTAAGAATAGAATTGTTAGTGTCTTTATCTCGAATTCTAGTATCAAAATCAATTATTACAACATCTCGTTTGTTTATATGTTCATTAGATGACTTAGAATCGACGTATATTGAACAATATCCTTTTCTTTGATATGGATTTAGTATTGGAGCTATAAGGACTAGTGTTTTCGGATTTTCTGTAAATAAATGATCTTATTAATGTACGACAGCAAGTGGATTGTAGTGTATTGCTGGTCGCAAAGGTCATGGTGGAAAATCTTTTGCAATCGAATAATACATTACACACGCGCACTAAATAATTTATCAGAATCAGTTCAGCGTTTTAGGAGGAGTTCTATGATGTGCACACATATAAAATAACTATATATTTATTATTATAATAATATAGTATATTATTAACAATACGTAGCTCAAAATAATGGTTTTTTATCCGGTTATTAAATTCATTTAAAATAGCTCAAAATTAACCTCCAAGAATATAATCATTACATCCACCAACAATCTTCAACACGTCACAATTTTCCCCATCTCCATCCACCAAGCAACACCGGTCACCCCTGACATCCACTTCACAGTCTCCCAAACTCCTCAGGGTTACCCAGAACTCTAAACCAATACTACATGGTGATATATTAAAGCCCTTTTCAACTATTAAATTCGTCTCAACTATCATATATAAATTATCAAAAATAAATGCCATTAAAATATATTTGTAAAAGTTCATGTCAAATTCCTGTACATTACGTGACGTTTCTTTTTTTTAATTATCGTGAAATGCAAATGGCTCATGGCTTTTATGGTTTTCTATTTAAAAAAGTAAAGTTGTGTTTACCATATACCTAAAATATCTTCCCAATATTTATATTATAAATGGGTACGCGTTGCAATTGTAACCATCGAGTAAAACGATTGGTCTATGCAAAAGATGGGCTACCGGAACTGCGTAGGAGTTTTGAAGATGAAATGAAGCAATTCCGGCTTAAGGAAGGTGGCACATACCTTTATTTGATGCTGGAAAGCCTCCGATCCACAAACACAACTTGCACAAGACCACAGTAAGAGCACAGGGTTTTTTAACTATAAGTTTTATGCGGAAAAAGCACGACAACGATCACTCACGGCGCCATATTTTTGTAACACTCATTATATTAGGAACATTTTTACACGCTTTATATTAGCTTCACCTGTATGTATGTTTGTAACCGACTTCTTTGGGCGCGATTTTGACCCACTTTAAACGGCCAGATTTCGTTCAAACTCAAATTATTCCATTTTTCAATTTGCATTTTTGATTTTTGTTAATAATTTATCTGCAGACGCGATGCCATCTATGCGACGATACGCGCTACTAGATGGCGCTGTCACTAGAAATTGATATTAAGCGGCATTTACAACACTGCGTTGTATAAACTATAGGTCACGCCACGCGCATTCTGGCTACTGTCACAAGGTGGCGATGTACTTAATACTATATTATTCCATAAACTTAATTTTAATTTTAATAGTTTAAAATTAAAAAAAACAAGTTATTATAAATAAACCAAACTAAAAAGTAGAAAATAAATAATAGTTTAAAAAAACTAAAAAACACGCTTTTTATAGAAAACCGAACTAAAAAATGGAGAATAAATTTTAATAAAGAATAGTGTTAAAAATTTCAATAAATATACATTAATAATAGTGTGAATAAAAAAATATATTTTATTTAAAAAAAAGCGTGGGTGCTTTTTATGATATTATCAAAATGATAATCACTCTACTCATATCTGTCAATAAAATATTTATAACTATTGACACCATGCATGTTACATTAATGTGATTTATTTTGTCAAATAAAGTTTTCATTCATTCAGATTGTAGATACAACTACAAGACAATGAAGAGTAATTTAGTATAGTATGTGATTAGGAGGGATGAAAATCATGTATCGAGTAAAGTTTTGAGCGTGGATGTGGATGGATATGGGGTAAGGGGAAAATGTATGAGTACTGAGATTTCGGTTAAAAAAAATTAGAGAAAAATATCGTGCTTTGCCGATTCTCCCTAGTTGGATTTTTTTAACAGAATTTTAATTAACCTCTTATTTTAGTTTAGTCTCAATAAAACGAAATATATTAAATAGTCCCTTTATTACTATTATAAATGGCAACACAATACTAGACTAAATAGAAAACAATATCCTAAATATAAATGAGCAAACATTATCACAATTGGAAAGTTATTTATAAAAACTATTTGATTTGGGGTCGCAGCGAAATTGTTGAAATTCACTCCTAAATATACAAAAACTCAAAAAACACAGTGATTTATAAAGACTTGGTAGTCGATAAACATCACATCTATTTTTAATAAATGTCTAATTTTATAAAGAGGAAATATTTGTTTGTTTGTTACGATTTAACTCAAAAACTACTCGACCGATTTTAAAAATTATTTCACCACTAAAAAGCTACATTATCAGCGAGCAACATAGGGTGTATAGTACATCTAAGCTGCACCCGTGTGAAGCCGGGGCGTGTTGCTAGTAAGCTGAAATCGAATCGAGTAATATTCAGCCTTCATTTATTATTACGATTATACATTTGATATGTTAATTATGAAATAAGTCTTTTACTCAACCCTTTAACTACTAATAATCAAAATGACGGCCATACCGCCCATTTTGTACGTATACATAGAATTATTTATTCTATATTAGCCCTTTTCATGAATCTATTTATGAAATTTAAATATTTTGAGTAATTTATAATAAACAATATTTTTTATGAACATGCCAACTTCCATTTTAAAAATTACGATTAGAGCATGAGTTTCACTCGAAGGTAGATACTCTCACTATCTCACTCAGCCACAGATCATCAGTAAATGCTGCGCTATCAACCTACTTTTCTGTACTTCGAGGATTTGTTAGCCCATAGACTGAAACCGAAACGCGCAATATGCATTTCACGGCTTTTCCATCTATGAATGGTGATTCGTTAACCAGTCAGAAATCGGAATTTCAATTAATGCCCGAAGTGATATTTACAGAAAAATATAAAAACGTCAATTCAAAGCCCATCGTATTTCTAAGTAAACGTAAGTACAATATTATAGTTGAAAATATAATTTTAATTAAAAGAATCGGAAATCTTCGAATCACGACACACGTAAAACCATTCAATCTACTTGTCATTATTAATTTATTGGTACAGCTACCTTACTCTCCAAAAGGGACTGGCAGAACTAACAGCTTTGTTTGCTAACAGCTTGACCACCATACAAGCCCAAACGCCCGGTTTGACAGCCTTTACGGGTTTATATATCACATATATATATATAATTAAATACGTAATCATATAAGTTATATATGACTTATACAATAACGTTAAAAGTATTATTATTATTTCTTTTTATTGTTGCATTAATAGGGCAAGCCGGGCTTTTGGGCTTGCATGGTGGACTCGCCACTGCTCATAGCATATGCTAAGCTAGTTTTCCTTTCCAAATGCATTGCATGACTGTACTAGAATAAGTAAGAGTTTGAGTAAGTTTAAGTTTTTGTCATGTAGCTTTGTTCTGTGTTTGTGTATATACGTTATATCTATCTATCTATTAAGCAGTAGTGTGACCACCATACAAGCCCATAAGCCTGGCTTAGTAAATATATATAATTTTTTTAATTACGTAATTATTATATAATTTACATAACTACGTTAAGGGCATTATTATTATTCGTTTTATGGTTGCTTTTATAGATCAAGCCAGGCTTTTGGGCTTGGATCACACCACTTCTACTAAATAATTTAGATAACCATAGAGCATTGAATTTAGGTCATAATATTTATATTTACCACATTCTTATAACCCACCAAAGTAGCCTTAGAACTATTAAAGAAATAACTGTTAACACAACATAATGTAATATCATAAGCCTATAGAACTTTTTCAATCCGCTAGGTACCGTTTCCAATGGATCTTTGAGGAGGTATAACCGGATACCCCTGATATGGTTGTAGAAATACATATCCCAGTCCAATCCAGCCATATTGAAGTCAAATATTTCCTTGTCTGCATCACACAGTTCCTTGAAGAGATTCTGCACATTTACGTTGGAGAATTTCCAAGATCGACACGCAAAGTATCCGATCACTGAGGCAAACTTTTCAACTTTTTGGTACGCCTTTTTTAACCTGAAACAATAGTTAGTATTCAAATCGATTTTGATATTATGATTTTAAAAAATATGACGTAAACCACAGAACAGAAGAAGTAAGTAGAAGTGCTATGTGTCATAATTGGTAACAAGTGTGTATAGTGATAAATACAACTTTATTTTTCACTAGCAATGCGCCCCGGATTCACATGGGTTCAATGTAGATGTACTATACACAAAAATGCCTATGTTACTCGCTGATAATATAGCTTTCTATTGGTGAAAGAATTTTTAATATTGGTCCAGTAGCTTTTAGGTTAATTCAAAACATACAAAAATTCAAAAATAAAAGTCTTTCCTCTTTTTTTTTCCTCGGATTTACACATTCGTATAGGCTATTAAGAACCCCCCCCCCCCTACAATTGTCTATTCTTAAATTAATATAATATATAGAGTCCGATTACTGGTTCCGGGCAGCGTACTGGGTGTTTTGCTATAACATATTATACAAGTTTGATATTTCGTTGATTACTTACGATCATAAATACGTTCTACAGAATTATTTTTGATTTCCATAAGACACGTCAAAATAAAATTTGTCCCCAAAGCCGCCCCTAAAGTATGCCGCCCTAGGCTAAAGCCTGCTGGTAAATCCGCCATTGTAAGCAATGTTGACATAGACAATATCATAACAGATTATACGTACATAGGTTTTCTCCCAATGACTACAGCAACAGCATCGATAATGTACGCCGGGACCCAGTGCAGCAAGAAGAAGAGTAGATTGTAGAGGAACTTGGAGGGCGTGAACAGCAGCACGTAGTACCAGATCGCCTGCATCGTCGGCACTTTGTGCCCGTGGGTCACGTTGAGATGTATGTATCTGTCTATAATAGGAAAAAAATTGTTAAAAATAAAATGCATAATTGGCGGAGTTATCAGGTAACAAACATACTTACAACAAAAAAAACAGGTTGTTTTTTTGTTGTTGTTGTAGTCAAGAAACTCTTCATTTTTTGAAGTCGGTTAAAAATAATAAAAATCGTAGTATACACCTTGTTATAAGATATATATGTCGATTATTGTTTATAATTTTTCGCGTAAATTTATAAACGTTCAAAAAATTGAACACAAACAATAAATCTTACAATTTAACGTTCTCATATGCGGGAATTGTTTAACATCAAAGACTCATTAGCACGTTTGTAATTACATTATCGCGGTAACAACACGCAAACACATAGTCGAAATAACTAACATCACCTCATACACAATTCAAGTCCGACCAGTCACCACAAGTAGCACCCGTTCACGAGTACGACGCATGGCCAGCCATCGGTTCAAAGAGAGCTTTTTTTTTTGCATAATAGAGAGACGTTTGACCGCGATCCCACCTGATGGTAAGTGGTGATGCGATCTAAGGAAGGGCACGTCTGTCTAGAAGAAGCCTATTCACCCTCGCCTTAAAGATACCCAAGTTATATTAGTCCAGAAAGACAGAAGCCGGTAGGGAGTTCCTTAAGGATTAAAAAGGTAATCTTACCCCACGTCAAAGGATTTTGAGCACAAGACACATAGTTGTAAACTTGTGGTGTCTGCTCCAAAGGCGGTGCATCTTCATGGTTTCCGGGGTAGTCCCTGGCGGTTTTCCAGGCGGTCGCGATGACGGCGTTGACCACCATATCTCCTGGGACCAGGTCAGCTATAGCGTTCCGGTCGCATTGGAGAACACGGAGAAGGCCGACCGCTGCACCCACTACGACCTAAAAAAAGCCATTTATAATTTTCTTGCAAGCTCACCTCTCTAAATATTTTTGACGGGCTTGTTCGCGCATTTGGTAGAACACCTGGTGCACTGATGGGTCGCGAATTCGAATCCCGCCGGGACGACATGTTTATATTTTTCTATAAAAATGTATTCCCCACGTCTGGTCTGACATGAGGTTCACTTGTACTCCAGCCACAGAATATCAGTCAATGATGCGCTATTGACCTAATTTTGAATCGGGCAATATGCATTTCACTGTTTTTCCATCTATGAACAGTGGTTCGTTACCCGATTGGAATTACGATATTCCTCCCACCCGTTTAATGCCGGAAGTAATCAGACGTGGGGAAATTTGGGTTATAGAAAATTATAAGCATGTCGTCCTAGCGGGATTCAAATCCACGATGTATCGGTGTAAAAGGTAGGTGATGTACCAAACGCGTCAACGAGCCCGTCAAAGTTAAAAAGTTATTTATAATATAAAATATTATTAATAACATTACATTGTTTTATAACGTATATTGTAAAACAGAAGCGGGTAGTAGGAAAACAATCATATAGTGCTAATTAGGTACAACAACGGCTATCTTTTATATTTGATTTTGCGAAAGGATGGATGAAAGTAGGGAAACGAAAAAGATTTATGAAACTGGTGTGAGTGGTAGAGTCGGGAGTGTTCTAGCTGGGCGTACGTAACTCGATTCAATCGTGGACGTTCTGCAAAAGGGCCAGGTCAAAAGTACTCGTAACTGACGAGTGTGTAAGAAAGTATTGATGAAAGTGGAAGAAGCGAAAGTGGTATGTAAGGATCGGAGCATATGGAATTCCGTGATCTCTGCCTACCCCAATGGGAAAGAGGCGTGATGTAGGTATGTATAATTTTGTGACAATATAACAATCATGCATAATAAATACTATTCACAGCAAATTGGACATTTTTTATTTGCATATATTGATTTCGCAAGACTGACAAACATAATTTGCTATGATAGTTTATTATTTTTATATTTAATTTATAGCACTGTGTGACCTAAGCCCGCATTTTACGCACGCTTTCCATGACCTAAATAGGCCATTAACACGCCGAAAAAGCGTAAAATGCGGGTTTATGTCACACGTGCTATTAAACAGTATACGATACTCGTGACAAGTTGTCTATTATTGCACGACGCCCAAGGACTTTATATGTTATATATATAAAGTCCTTGACGACGCCTAACTATACTAAAACACTAACTTCACGCCGTACAATAACGGACAACTTAAGTCACACGTATCGAAATGTACTATTTTATTACTATATAGTCGAGTTGGATTTTATAATTTGTATTGGTATAGCATTTATATAAGTATAAATAAATAAACTTACTCCAGTGGGTCCGTAGACATTGTCGATCCATCCCACGATAGGTTCCTTCGCTGTGGCAATAACTGTAAAAGAAATTGGTTATTTTCAACAATACTGTTTGACAATTTAGAAAACGTGAGTGGATGAAGGGGCTATGTAACATTTTATTTCCAATAAATAAATATTCCGAGACTCTTATTTAGTTTTCTCTCTGCATAACAAAGTGTTTGCTGTCCTCTATTATACTCGTATGTATTTTCCTTACCACTCAGTGCGCACAGCCGGTGCGGGCGCTGTCTCGAGTGCAACTCAAGCTAGGAGTGGGCTTTAATTCAACAAGCAGCCTTTTTAAACCGCTTTTCTAATGTTAACGAATTAACTACTTTTCCTTTACCGCAAAAGCCGTTAATTAACTGTTTCATTCAACGATTGTCGAACGCAACGCGCGGATTAGCTGTTAGCGCAAAACCAGTTGAATTTTTTAACTGTTAATAAAATTAGCTGGTTTTTTAACAGGTTATCAGTTTGTAATTAACAGTTTCATTTCGTTAACACAAAAACCGTCAACGACCCACCTCTAGCTCAAGCTCAATGGAAGACCAACGCACAGCTAACTTATACATGACAATTGACATTGACAACTTACATTTGTTAACCCAAACGCCATGCCACATACCTCTTACAACTTACACTCGCAATTATGTTTGTGTGGTCTTCCTATTTCAATACGTTCGTTATGGTCGTCTCCGACATATTATTATTATATATGTACGTATATAGAAATACCTATTGCAAGATAACCTACCTATAGAAGGTCTGAACAACGCAACTGGTAGTCCTTTGGAATGTTTGAGAACCACGTCCTCAGCAGCTGCCTTTGTGTACGCGTACGTGTTCGGGAAATCTCCTAGCAACCTACAAAAAGAATAATAATAAATATATTTTTAATACATACTAGTGGACCCCGCAGACGTTGTTCTGCCACAATTTTGGCTTCGAAATTATATAATTAAATTGACTCTAGAAAACGTTTGTATGGGAAATAGAAAAGGGCTGTTTTTAGGGTTTTCCCGGAAATTATTCGATTTTTTCTCGCCTTTTAAACCTTCCCTAGACCTCCACGAACATTTCAAGACTAAGATAAGATAAATCCGTTCAGCCGTTCTCGAGTTTTAATCAGACTAACGAACAACAATTCATTTTTATTTATATAGATATAGAAGATAGATTAAACAGTCATTACAGAAAATAGCACATATCAAATATCAACAGCCGGGGCGTGTTACTAGTATATAATAATTGGATGCTGTTAAGCAATACATTGTCAACCCACATGGTTGCCATTTTGAGAAAATTGAGTTTGAAGTTTTAATCAGGTTTTATAAAATTTATTCTAAAAAATAACTGAAATAATAGTTTTTTTTGTAATTATTATTATTATACTAAATATATATCGTTTTCTTGGTAGTAATCAAAGTAATTGAATTTAATGCATTATTATTAAATATTGCTCGCTAGTTTTTTCAATATTTTTGCTATTAAAACGATTTAAATGATACATATATCTTTTGAAACATGCACTCCAGCTCATAAGGAAGCGATTGGTATCAAAATTTACATTTTTGTAATTTTGTGGGTTGACACTGTATTGCTTAACAGCGTCCAATTAAAAACGCTGTTCCAAATATTTACCCCGGTGTGATGTCTTTGATGACGCTCTCATCCATATTTTCAACCAAGTCGATCAGCTTGTCTCCTTCTAGCGAACTCTTGTAGAATGTCTCGTCTACGTTAGTCTGTGTGCAGTAGCTGAAATATTACAATTCTGATTACAAATCAGGTTTTCCCCTCTATAAAAAAAAAAGGTAAATATTGTCCTTTGTTTCGAGTTGGTTAAAAGTTAAAACACCTGATAACCAGGCACCAGTAATCGGCCGTACATTAATGAGAAGAGTATGAAAGATATCTTTCGTGCTTTTCACACTCGTACGAGGCGATTTTTTTAAAAGGCTGAGTACTGGATATTATATAGTATTTTTTAATGAAGAATAGGTAAGCATTTAATCACAATCCTGTCTGATGGTAAGCGCGAATGCGATCTGAATGGGAGCATGCTTACATAGATGAAGCCTATTCACTCTGGCTTTGAAGACGTCAAGATTGTAGGAATCGGGAAACACAGACCCGGGTAGAGAATTCCATTCCTTGGCGGTTCGGAGGATAAAGGAGTTGGCGTATCATTTCGTACGAATATAAGGTACATCAACCATATAAGGATGAAATCCCACTCTGTGTCTGTCCGTCCGATGGTGAAAGGAAGCTGCAGGGATAGGTTCCTGTAATTCAGACGCACACTCACCGAAGTGCAACCTGTAGAACACTACGCAATATGCTTTTCAGTTCAGTACCCGAAATGACCAAACATTTTCTGTAATGTTTTATTACAGAAAATTATAAACATATCGTCCCGGCCGGATTCGAACCGACGACCCATCGGAGTACAAGATTCTATCAAACGTTTCGATCTCATTCTATCGATTTCCGAATGCTCGAAGTAAAAAGTTGGCGCATCATTGATCTGTCATCATTCTGTCGATGTAAAAAAGGTGGGCGAGAAGGTAAACCTTTCAAAGGTTCACCTTCTCGCCCTTAAGCTATAAGGACCTCCCCCTTTATAAAAAAATAAGGTTCTACCAAACACGCAAACGAGATCATCTTTCAATGTCCTAAGGGAAAGGGTAAACTTATTAACCTAGTCCTTTTTACTTACCTATAGGCAGTAGATATGTGCACATATGCCCTTAACTTGGTACAAGACTTGGCTAACAACAGCATCTCCCGCGAACCGCGGACATTGATAGCTACCGCAGTCTTCAAGGACTCATCGAAGCGAACGGTTGCTGCGCCGTGGAAAATGAAGTCGATCTGCAAATTATTATTTCAAACTCAAACATTTATTCCACATCTTACATTTAATTATAATGCTAAAAGATTAAATACACTAGCCATGTGGAAACACACGTAGCATATGCTCCGACAACGATTTTTTTGTCGACGGAGCGCCGGTTTGCAGTATGCCCGGAGCGACCTCTAGACTATCCGCTATTCCACAAAAATGACAAAAAAGAATAAAACAATAAATACAATCTTAATATATAAACAATATATAATTAAAAAAAATTATTTTTATTTTTGGACGAAATTTTTTGTTTTATTTTTTTATGGCATTAAAAAATACATACAACCCTATATTTTCACTCTTCTATTACCAACCTCTGCTTTTTTTTGTCAAAAAATCAGGTCTAGATTTTGCTGATTTTGCGAAGCCGGGGCGGGTCGCTAGTATTTTTATATTTTTGTATGTATCGAATAAACTTAAAAACTACTGGACCGATTTCAAAAATTCTTTCACCAATAGAAAGCTACATTATCGCTGAGCAACATAGGCTATATTTGTTCCCCGCATAACATCCCGCGGTGGGGTACCCAGTGCACAAATGCATTCCCCTCTTTAAAAAAAAAAGGCTTTATATGTTACTAGAAAAAAATAGAGATCCTTAGTTATTTATAAAAATAGTGTTGCTATTTTATCCCGTGAAAATAAAATTTTCAAAAAAATCAAATCCAAGTTATCTTTAAAGTTAGAAAAAGAAAAGAAATACCTCATTGATAAGCCGCTGCCGATCTTCCTCGGAGATGCCGAGATTCGCATGACTGATTTCACCCTCGATAACTTTGACCTTTGAAATGAAGTTGGGCTGTTCCTTACGAAGTTTGTCATAGAGCTGAAAATTAAAGATAAGTTTTTTTTATGATAGATATCGACAGACGAGCATAAGGTTCTCTTGATGGTAGGTCACCTCAGCCACAGAACATAAGTCAATGATGCGCTGTCGACCTTCTATTTACTTCAAGGAAACCCAGAGACTGAATCGCGCAATATGCACTTCTTGGTTTTTCCATCTATGAACGGTGGTTCGTTACCCGGTTGGAGTTATGATATGCCTCCCATCTTTAATGCCCGATGTGACCAGATGTAGAGAACATTTTTTACAGAAAATTATGTCAAGGGCATCAATCATATTATGCGCTGATCATATTATTATTATTATGCGCTGTTGACTTATTTTTACGAGCATTGAAAAATTTATAGATTGAAACTGAAATGCACAATTAGGATTCCCTGCATCTTTCAGAACATTATAAATATATTGTCCCGGTGGGATTCGAACTCGCGACCTGTTGAAACACAATTTGCAACATTGTATGCTATTTTTTATAGAAGCAAAGGGGGCAAACGAGCTAACAGCTCACCTGATAGTAACTGATTGCGACACATAGACATAGCAGATGCGTTTCCGGCCTTTAATGATGTCACGGGTACAACAAAATATACATAGGTATATATTTAATGGCATGCCACTTGATCAGTCACTGATATGCTGTCGACCTATTTAAAAACTCAAATATATCCAAAACCAACATACCACATCATCAAACTGCTCCTCAAGTCTCTTCACTGGATCCTTGTTCTTCTTCTGTCTCGCCAGAAGATACATTCTCTTCAAATCGGGACATGACCTGCGTACAAAAGAGAAAAATAGCTTTGTTACATATCCCTTTTAATTGCTACCTTAAAAAAACTTAAATTAGTATGTAATTTAACAATGTTGAAGGCAACATTTTTATATAGCTTCGTATTCCTATCTTTTACTAGTAACATACACCGACTGCGCACGGATGTACAATAGATGTACTTACTATACACAAAAAATAGCATATGTTAGACAATATAGAAGTGGGACAATAGCATATACAAAATATTTATTTCCAATAATAGGAATAATTAAGGATCCCTGCTAAAACTTGAATAATGTAACCCAAGGTGTAAAAAAAGGTTGTAGGAAGTAATCTCTGGATCTACTGAACCGATTTTAAAAATTATTTCATCAATAGAAAGCTACATTATTAGCGAGTAACTTATTTTTTTAGTACATCTACATTGCACTCGAAGCCGGGGCGAATCGCTAGTCGCTAGTAATTAATATTTTATTCATTCCATATTTTGTAGTTAATAAATACTGTTATTCAACCGAAAACAGTATTAATATAATTATATGTATATAGTTACTCCGTCCGTCTGGTTGTGCGCGAACAGAATTTATATCTCCACTTATCTCTTATGAATTATACTGGTACAACATTTCTACAGAGTCGTATAATTTCTTACACCAACAACGCATCTGCAAAATATTAAAAATATAATAAAAAGGTCCTCAAAATCATTTTACTAAATCTTTTTATATTGATGTCGTATATTGATAGTGAAGCGCTTAACACTGAAGGTCAGGGTTTGAATCCCAGGGAAACAAGATGGAACAATTGTTCAGACGATCACCTACTTGCCTGTAAAGAGGATCAGTGAAACAGACACAGAAATATGTCTGCCCCATGCCCCACTAGGAGACTCGGGAATTTATTTATTTATTTATTTATTGGTATCCAAACAACATATATGTATTAAACTTTACAAACTAACAATACTTAAGGTAAATCATGATAAACATATACATCAATTATATGGATACACTTATGATGACGTAATTCTAAGAAGTACCAGGACATCAGAAATATGGAACAAGTATTCTATCAATGTATACTGGTTAATAATTACTAAAGAATACACTAGCATTTTTAGTAAGCGATTACCTACCAGTGAAACAGACACAGAAATGTGTCTGCCCCATGCCATACTAGGGGACTCACTTTTAACCATCTTTCTCTGTATAAAAAATACATATATTTCTATTTTTTATCTAGTTCTTTACAAGGTCTTATACTCGGTATGATTTTGGAAACTAGAATAAACAATATTTTATTTCTTTCATTCTAAAGCCAAATACAATTTGATAGAGCGAGACGAAACACTTTAACTATTTCAAACGCATACCACGTTTATCAACAAGACTAATTCCTTTATGTTGGTTCGAACAGATGTTAAGCGGGTTATTTCATCGGCAATAGACTTGGATGATAACAGGTCAAACATAATATCTGTTATACCTGTTACTGTTACTCAATAATAACAGATATAAATAACAGTCTGCTATTTAGATACTAAAGAAATTACAGATAATACAATCTAATTTGTTGTGATGTGACTTTTCGAAGTAATTTCCTTCCTTTTAAACCCCCATTTGTATTTTTTTAGATAATAAATACTAGGTGCATCTCGTTTTAGCACACGACAATCATAGATGTTTAACTGAGACAGGTAACAGTTACAGTTGTTTTGTAATGGCTTGGCTGTTACTAGTATTTGTCGAACAGTTGTTATTTAGTATTGCATGATATTTTCAATTATAGATATATCACAACCGCAGGAACAACTGTTATCTGTTATTTTTGAATACCTGTGATTTGTATAATATATAACATATTATGTTACGATAAATACGCCTCACTCCTAATCGGCAAACGTGACTGATAGTGAATTCAATGCACGCAGCAGGTCGTGTTCGTTCCGTTACATACGTGTTCAATTCTTTAACAACAACAAATTTTGAATTCTACTAATCTTAATAATATATATAAATCTCCTCTCACGATGTTTGTCCGCGATGGACTCCTAAACTACTTAACCTATTTTAAATTAAATTGGCACACCGTGAGCAGCCTGGTCCAAAAGGGATATAATTTTTAACCATCTACATTGCACCCGTGCGAAGCCGGGGCGGATCGCTAGTAATATTATAAAATAGCTGTTCTCGCGAACTTTGTTCCGCCTTACAATTATTATATAATTTGAGCCGTATACGCAGCGCACGCTACGGAAGCTCTCAAAAGGGATAAAATTGTCCCGTTTTTGCAACATTTTTCAGTGATTTGCCGCTGCTATTGGTCCTAATTCTTGCGATCCTAATGTTCGAAGTAAAAGGTAGGTCGTAAGCGCATCATTGACTGATATTCTGTGTCTGAGGTATCACCTACCATCAAGTGAACCATGAGGAAGTGAGCATGAGCTCGTCTGTCGATGTCTGACATAAAAAAACTGAGCCAGCGGAGTAAGTAAGTAAATATTAAGACTAATTTATTTTTCTTGACATTACGATCCGTAAATATTTTAGGTTATGAATAATTCTATAGCCAAATTATTTGGTTTATAAGCAATTAATTCTTTATTAGCTCAAATTAAATATCACAAAGTCGCATAACTAACGCATGTTAAGAAATATAGAAACAAGTGTCTCCACGAAAAGGAGAGATACTCAGCATATTATTTCAGAGCATAAGCTCTGACGCTGATTTTCAGTACACTTCCAATGTGGCAGAAGATATTAGTGAAGAAAATGAAAAATATTAATAATAAAAAATAGCTATAACAATATACACGCCGAAAGTAGAACTATAATAAAACAGAGCAAAAATCTAATGAAACTGGTGTGAGTGGTAGAGTCGGGAGTGGTCGACCTAGGCGAACGTACCTCAATCAGATCGGGACGTTCTGCAAAAGGGCCAGGTCAAAAGTACTCGTAACCAATGAGTGTGTATGAAAGCATTGATGAAAGTAGAAGAAGCGAAAGTGGTATGTAAGGATCGGAGCATATGGAATTTCGTGTTATCTGCCTACCGCAATGGGAAAGAGGCGTGATGTATATGTATGTATACATACAAAATCTAAATAACAATAAATAATTATTGAATTTATAAGAAACATGAAGAAGAAAGTGTTATCTTCAGGGGAGAATGTATCAGCAACACATGTATAAGCCTTGTTCCTTTCAAGGACCCTTGCAATCACGGAACAAGAAAAATAAGTGGAAGTGCAAAGTAGGCGTGGTACGCGTGTCACAATTAAGCATGGTGACTCTTAATCGATCACAGTCAGCCAAAATCATCTTTAAATCTATCACATAAAGTTTAGTTTAGTAATTATATATTAGTTTGTTTTAATATTACTAAACGTCGTATGTACTTTGTGCGCTAAGCCAAATTAACCGCTATCGCAAAGCACTAAGATATTATATTATAAATTATAGGACCAGTGTGATTTAGCTAGTTTTGAGTTAAATAAAAACAACGAATCGAAAAATAATTGTAACTGTGTGCAGTGTTAAATACTCCATTCATTTGTGTGAATTTGGCGACAGTCGATCCGGTACAAATTATGACACATCCCACTTCTACTTGCTTCTTCTGTTCTATGCTTGCAGTAATGTTGTTTCAAGATAGTACGGACCCAATCCTTACGAAGCCATGGGACGCTCCTATGTTTATAAGTCATAACAAAGTTACTAAAATGACATTTCCACAGTTTCGCGTGTACATAAGAAAAACGTGATCTACAGTAAGTAATCAAATATTCCAGGGTCGGATTATGGGGCTTTTAAAACTGTATTGTAATAGTTATCTATGTATGTATATCTTTACTAATATTATAAAGAGGAAAGATTTATTTGATTGTTTGTTACGATTTATCTCAAAAACAACTCGACCGACCTTAAAAAATATTTGACCAATAGAAAGCTACATTATCAGCGAGTAACATAGGCTATGTATTTGTGTCCAGTACATCTACATTGCACACATTGTATTTGTGTCCAGCACATCTACATTGTACATTGTATTGTGTGTGTATTTGTGTCCCGTACATCTACATTGTACACCCGTGCTAAGCCGGGGCTGTTGCTAGTTTCAAACATTATTTATTATTATTTAATTTCATGTTGTTTTATATTACTAACTTAGTTATTTTCTTTTTCTACTAACTACTAAGTCTACATTGTGTATTAGAACGCCCTTTTAACCCTAGATACATAACGTTCTATGATACCCCAGACAGCATAACGTGAGGTAAAAATGACTCACACCTGATTTCTACCCGATTGCGTTGCTGTTATTTGATATAATGATATATTTTATGGACTAATGTTTCTACACTAGTCTTAGAAATGAAATAAAAATCACTATTCATTTGTATTATTATTATTTTAGTTAAGAAATACGAAAAGTACAATCCTTTGGAATAATAAAACTTAAAGCGAGTATTTCTTTTTCTTTGTGTAAAAATCACTTATCTAGCAACAAATTAATGTTTTTTTTATAAACTTAAATAAAAATAAAATATAAAAAATCCAAATATTAGCATATCAGTCTCAAAAAAAGAAATGCATTAAGTGTGAACAAGGTATATGCTATATGCTCTCCATAGACAGGTATTTTTACATTTTTTTTGCACTCTGCCTGTGTCTTTCTTTTTCCGGGACTAAATTTAACGGCACCATCCTCATCACAGGATGATAGTACATATACCATCTTAGTAGATTCGGGTTTATGAGACAGAAAAGTCAGCGGGACATCGTAACTATGTCAATGTAGAAGTTTTACAGCTCTGTACCTCGTATTTGACAACACTTCAGGTATTTCCCATTTATTCGAGCAATTAAAACCTCAAAAAAATAAAACCTACAACAAATGTTCACTTAAAGGAAATCAGTAGAAAATTGTTTGCTGCAGCTGCTTCCCTAAGACGCTTACAGAAGTTTCTCCCGATTCGAACAAAAATTATGTTATCTCAATCTTTACTTCTACCCATCATAGACTATGCTGATTCCTGTTTTTCAAATTTAACTGTTGAGCAAATTAACAAACTTGAGCGACTCCAAAATTATGCTATTAAATTTATATTTGGCTTACGTAAATACGACCATGTATCCGAGTTTCGTGCTAAGCTGAAGTGGCTTTCCATTCGCCATCGCCGGAATGCTCACTTACTCTCTCTATTATATTGTATCTTGTTTGATCCTAAGACTCCGTTGTATCTTAAAGAAAAATTTGTCTTCTTGGGATCTCGCAATCAGAACCTTCGCTCTGTCGATAATTTATCGCTGGCTGTGCCAGACCATTCCTCAAACTTCTATAATGCTTCATTTGCTGCTAAAGCTGTTCGGCTGTGGAATTCTCTCCCTGCTTCAATTAGAAAGGCTCAAAGTCTAGATTCATTCAAGACTCTAGTAAAGTTGCACTATCTTAGTCTTTAACTGTTTTTCTATTGAATTGTTGACATGTTATAATTATAAGTATATTAATATTGTCTTGTTTTTTTTTAAATTGTTTGTGCCTAAAATCGCAGGTCTACCTAGCTAATATATGATTTTGTCCTAAAATTTATGGTTTGCCTGGAAGAAATCGCTGCCTAGCGATAAGGCCACCAATATGTACTTCTCCAGATTAGTTATGTTTGTTATATTGTTTTTTTTTTTTTTAGTACAATAAAGAATATTGAATTGAATTGAATGTTCAAAATAAACTAAAACAATAGAAAAAAACATTCAGGTGGTTAACTCCCAAATGTTACAAATAACATAACGTGGAGTCATTTTGACTCACGGTGGTCCTATATCTACGTATATACAACACTTTCCTGCGACCCAAGTGCATCGTTTGAGACCTCTGGCTGTGTGCTGAGTTGGTTCCAAAATTCGACGCGATATATAAAATGGTTGCAAAGAAATAAATGAAAACGTCATACGCGTGAGTCGTTTTGACTCACGTTATGTATCTAGGGTTAAAAAAATGAATTATATCTATACTTCGATAATATGTACAATATAAAGAGTGGCGGCGAGTTTATTGCCAGTTCTTCTCGTCCGTTCTACGCCCTTGATTTGAGAACTGGCGGTAAATGGAAAGTTAGAAGCATTTAATATGTATTTTTATTGACGTTCATAAGTGTACATTATGTTACCTAAATGAATAAATGATTTTGAATTTGAATATGATCTTCGTTAGGTCTGATATCACCAGTTTCATGAAAAAACAGGGCCCTAAGTTCCTCTAAAATCTCAAACAGCCAGCCCTGTCGCAATAAGGAACAAACAAACGAATTACATTATTGACAATATCTATTCAAACCTAAGTGTGAATCTCATAAAATTATTACTATAATGACTTGTTTGTTTGCGTATTACTCATACGAGTAACACAGAATAAGAAAACTTGTAGCTAACATACTAACAAATATGGATTTTTAATATCTGAAATAATTGTTTTATAATAACTTAAAATACTCTCTGTTTACGTGATGCTAATTCTAAGGTTACGACCACTCAGAAAGGGGTATTTCTTAGCGCCCAAACGTTTAAAGTGACAGAAAAAGCAATCATTCCGATGCCCAAGAAAAAAATTGATAAGTGACCTATTTTTTTTTTTTTTTAACTATTATGAGTAAGTGTTTGGCTACTGTTTCACCTGGTGGAAAGTGATAACGCAGCCTAAGATGGAACACGCTTACTCATTAAAAATTTCTACAAATTCCCTTCTTTAAACATTCCCATTTGTATAGTATACTTTATCTAATCATTCCCAGTTCTAAAGTTTCCCATATCAACACATTCCTAATTCTATTAGGTCCCATATATGATAAATATCCATTTAAAAATGATTGGATATTCCTATTTCTATGTAGGTTAACATATCAACACATTCCCATTTATATAAGTTCCCACATCGACACATTCCCATTTCTATAAGTTCCCATATCAACACATTCCCATTTCCATAAGTTCCCACATCAACACATATCCATTTTTATAGGTTCCCATATCGACATATTCCCATTTCTATAAGGTCCCATATCGACATATTCCCATTTCTATATGTTCCTATCATTTCCCATTTGATATGGGAATATCAATATATTCCCATTTCTATAAGTTCCCATATCAACATATTCCCATTTCTATAAGGTCCCATAACGACATATTCCCATTTCTATAAGTTCCTATCATTTCCCATTTGATATGGGAATATCAATATATTCCCATTTCTATAAGTTCCCACATCAAGACATACCCATTTCTATAAGTTCCCATATCAACACCTTCCCATTTCTATAAGTCCTCATATCAACACATTCCCATTTCTATAAGTTCCCAAATCAACATATTCCCTTTTTTTTGTAAATCCCATGTTCCTATTTCTAAAGGTTTCCATAGCAACTATAATTGCCGTATACCGTTTGTATGCTTAGGCTATAACAAACTACCGAAAAAAAATTCAAAATTCAAAAATCAATTATTCATTTAGGTAACACAATGTACACTTCAATAAAAAATACATATTAAATGCTTCTAATTTTACATTTACTGCCAGTTCTCAAATCAAGGGCGTAGAGCGGACGAGAAGAACTGGCAAGAAATCGCCGCCACTCTTTTTAATCGCCAAGTTTTTGTTTTACAAATGTTTTGTAAGGAGCTGCAACCATTACACCAAATGTTCGAATAACAAAAATATTATGATAATAGATTGTGTAAACAAATCAAAATGGATCTGCTAATAGAGCTATCATCATTATTTGTTCCGTATATGCAAACAAATAGGTGTATGACGTTTTTAGGTAATTTTGATAATATTATTGCGTCATAAGTATTAATTGCTAAGTAATTAAGGCATTTTTATTTTCAATGTTTTAATACACATTTTTAACTTGGATTGACTGTGTGAAGAATGATATGTGTTTGAGAGGTGTGACTGATGATATGGCGAGTGAAAGGAGAGAATGGAAAAAGAGAACATACTGCGCCGACCCCAAATAAAAAAAGGGAACAGAGCTGCCGGAACGAGATATGTCGCGGACGAGAGAAGACAAACTAAGATGTAAGATATTGAGATATATTATACCTCGACAACGACAATTTTGATAGATAAGATATCTCGATTGACAAATTTATCTATTTTTTATATTAAAAGTCGAGTTTTAAGTGTAATTGTCATGTTAGACCCGGAAGAAATAAAGAGATAATCAATTAAAACACGAGAAAACGGTCGAAAAAGAATAGATACACATTTTTGTTTATTAGTATAATGTACTTAGAATATTATCAATTTTTATGTTAAATTGGAGTGTAGGGTAATATTTCCTAGCAGATGATATTATGTCGCACATCCACAATCTGACTAGGTCATTACAAAAATATAGCTGAATCAGCCTTTACATCTAAGGTATAGTTATATCTAGGGTATATCAAATCAAATTTTTATTTATTCATTTAGCTAACACAATGTAAACTTATGAATGATCATACAAAAATGCTTCTAATTTTACATTTACTGCATCCATGTTTGTGTTCATTAGTCTTTACGAACAAGTTTGTGATTATTCTGTACCCGATCGAAATAATTTTCAAAAAGTTCGAACCTGGGACCTCCAGCTCTAAATACAAAACTACTGAGCCACGGAAGCAGTTATTTACTAGTATAATTTATTTAATTATAGTACGAAGACGACCCTGAAAAATTGATGTTTTTTAACTTGTATCCTAACTTCAACCAATTAATATCATCTACATAAGAGTCAAGGCACACACGCTACTTTTAGCATCCGGAGATTTTGACCGTGAATCGTGTTATAACATGTCTGCGTTCAATAACTGTAACGATAACAATTTAGCGACTGCACCCGCGGTATTGCGACTTTTTGTATTCGATAGTACAACATTCGATGGTACATTCCTTCGCGTGCTCACATTACCCCGTATCTCGTCAAAGAAAACACTCTTAACATGGAAAACCGTAGGCGTCTTCACTTTGAGTGCATGCTGTTTGATGTGATCATGTTCAAGGCCCCATTATACCTTTACTCAAAGCTGTCTTGGATGGGAGAGGGAAGCACTTTTTATAGGACTAGATCTTATATGTGCAAACTATCACTACCCAGGAACTATACTGCAGCTTTCCGCGGAAGTTTCAAATACAGCGCAACCAAGTGCTGGAATAATCTGCCTCCACCTCTGCTAGACTCTCTAACAACCCGAGGATTCAAGAAAAAATATAAAATCTTCTTGCTAGCAGAATTTCGCAACCAGGCTTTTTTGTGCTGACTACTTATTTTATATTTCAAATTGTCATATTTTGTATTTATAATATTATATTCTGTTTTTTACAATTTTTATTCTATTTTTTTACTATTTTTTTTTATAGCCACCGGTGGCTCTAGTCTGCGCGTAGGCTTAGAAACTGTATCGATACTGTCTCACATTATGGAGACTGAGACTGTGTGCGTTCGAGCGTTGTATCGGAATGGAGTTACATCGAGCATACTACAAGCAGTGGCGTAGCATGAGGTAGGATGGAGGGTGCGGTTCGCCCCGGGCATTTCACAGGTAACGGTAAAAAATGACTTAAACGTTCTTTTTTAAAAAAAATTGTCAGTATATCACTTTAATAACAGAGTTCCTCTTTAGGTTTGTGTTATTCAATAAGAGCCCCAATTTTTTATAATCAATTACAAAAATAAGGGGGCGGCCAATTTGGGATCCGCACCGGGTGCTAGTTACCTATGCTACGCGTCTGACTACAAGGCCCTTGATCACAAACGTTAGAGTTTTTATTATGTTAGATATCGACAAAGGAGCATGAGCTTGATGGTAGATCATGCCTATTGGTCCATTCATTAATTACACAGCTACAGCTTCATATCCGCATGAATAGAGAAATATCTAGTATTACTGTTGCGTCGCTATTCAGAAGCTCGATATCACGTCGATACTCATCAAACATAAACTCTAATATTTGGACGTTCGGTATAACCGGTTCGGTTCAAGGCCGGCAACGCACCTGCAAGCCCTCTGGTGTTGCGGATGTCTATGGGCGGCGGTGATCACTTACCATCACGTGAGCCGCCTGCCCGTTTGCCCCCTATACTATAAACAAAAAAAAAAAAAAAAAAAACACCTGCCGTGCCGTAGGTTAGGTTCGTGGGTTCGAATCCCACCGGGACGACATTTTTATAATTTTCTGTAAGCATGTTTTCCCCACGTCTGTTAACTTCGGGTATTAATTGGGTGGGAGGAATATCCAAATTCCGACCGGGTAACCGTTCATAGATGGAAAAATCGTAAAGTGCACATTGCGCGTTCCGGTATCAGTCTATGGATTTCCGAATACTCAAAGTAAAAAGTAGGTAAATAGCGCATCATTGACTGATGTTCTGTGGCTGAGGTATCACCATCAAGCGAACCTCATGCTCGTCTGTCGATATCTGACATAAAAAAATGCTTAAAGTAGCGTGTGTCAGGTTAGCGTTCGATTCGTGCCATTCTGATCAACCTCGATCGATACGTATGTTGTAGGTTGCCATGGTCAAGGTGTTCAATACTTGTATAACAGGTATGGTGTTATTACATATTTTATTAACCTAGCCGTGTCTATGCCATGTAGCATGGAATCATTTGTAATAAAGAAATATTTATAAAGCATGTTAAAAATATATTTACGTTTTAAATATATATATACTTAGATCTCGGAATAATACTTAAAGTAAAAAACACGAAATTACAAAAATTAACAATATTTCAAAAGAATGAACAATGATAATTTTTACAGTTATGTAGGCACGGAAAATTATGTGTTGTGTTATTTATTGATGACTACACACGGGTTCAATGTAGATGTACTATACACAAAAAAGCCTATGTTACTCGCTGATAATGTAGCTTTCTTTAGGATTGGTGAAAGAATTTTTAAAATCAGTTCAATAATTTTTGAATTTATTCATAACATACAAAAATACAAATCTTTCCTCTTTATAATATTATTAGTAATTAGTATTAGTATTGTAGTGCAATGTAGATCTACAAGTGAATGTAATGTATGTACAACAATATAGTATTATTTAACTCAATAAGTATGAAATAGTAATTTATAAAATATCAATTTAAAAAGCTTAGGGACAACATTAAGTAAGTTATAAAGAATATAGGCGTAATTAATGTTTGCGATGTGATATTACTTGTAAAATTGATTAACTTACAATTTATAATTTCATTTTTATTAGATTTTGTACCGTCGATATGTACAATGGCGGATTACACATTTCCAAGGTGTATTAACAACTCCCCATCTACTCCCCCAATTGGTCTAAGAGCCCGTGGGAGATCGTCCTTCACCGATCTGATAACCAGATGAGACGTATTTTTTATTAAATATTTTTTATCAACAAATATGCCTATAATTGCTTGCCTATCGAAAAGTGGTACTGGCTATTTTTAATAAAAAAATTTTTTTAATTATTTTGACTTACCTGTTTACACCTGCTTGCCAGGTAGTTATACACTGAAATGAGTAGGCAAGCATACCTAGGCATATTCTGTGTATCAAAAACTATCAGTCAAATAAATTTCATTTGGTTATCAAAAGTATGAAGGTGATGAAAAAAAAATCGATAAAAGTTAATTTAATTAAAAATAGCCATGACCACTTTTCGATAGGCAAGCAATTATAGGCATACTTGTTTATAAAAAATATTTAATAAAAAATACGTCTCATCTGGTTATCAGATCGGTGAAGGACGATCTCCCACGGGCTCTCCTACTAAATTCGCCACTGACTGGGTATGTAACTCTTACGAGGAACCGGAAATACGAATCCTACAAACGTCACACTTTAAATAATTTTCCATGTATGGAAAATTATAGTAATCAGAATCAACATTAAGGTTCGCTGATAAATTAAAACCTTCTTAGTGGCCTTAGTATAAAATATAGATAGTACTAAATAGTTACTTTTTATATCTATACTAATATTATGAAGAGGAAAGTTTTGTTTGTCTGTTACGATTTAACTAAAAAATCGACCGATTTTAAAAATTCTTTCATCAATAGAAAGCTACATTATCAGAGAGTAATAAAGGCTATTTTTAATAATATATCTATATTGCATAATTAATGAAATACCTACCTATGTTTTGTAGAAAAAAATGGTAAATTATCGAAATAATCTCGCTTGGAAAACCCGATGCGCCGGCGCAACTGGATTAATTGAATTGACGTCAGAATCGCCGGGTTAATGTCATGCTAGGTTTTTATAAAATTTATTGACGATGCAAAATGAAAGAGGACAAATCTTTGTTTTTATTTTTTTTATTATTATAGTTAAGTATCATGTGGCTCCTTCCGTATTTATAATATTATCTAACAATAAGAACAGTCGTGTTAAAATTGAATGGATAATTATTTTAACAAAAGTGCACTTAAAAGATTAATCATTAAGCAATTAAAATTCAAAAATAATTTATTCATTTAGGTAACACAATGTGAACTTATGAATGTCAATAAAATAATATTAAATGCTTCTAGTATTACATTTACTGCCAGTTCTCAAATCAAGGACGTAGAACGGACGAGAAGAACTATAGTCCGCGCGGAAGTGCTAGTCTCCGCCTGAGGTATGTGAGCGGTGAGACGGGGGAGGGCGCGGATTTTCAAGACGCGCACGAGATATATGCGAACAGATAAATCTCCGGATAACTATGTTAGAAACTGTCTTAATTAATGTTACGGGTAAATTATAAAATTATATTTTCTATTTCCGGGCTAAGCAAAACACACAGTTAAAAGTGTTAATTAAATTTTATTATTAATCGTACAAAACAGTTTTAAAAACAAATTAACATTTTTCAATAAGTATTCAGGTTTCCGTGAAGATGAAAATTTTGTAATTTACGATGTTTGCAGAGTCGAATTTCATTTTCTAAATAACATTTTTCACTTATCGTGGTATTGGCAGACCCATCTTAGGATATTTAACTCATGTGTATATGGAATAAACTGACGCGAACAAATAAGTCGTGTAACCGTCACGGTGGTCGACGGCAGACTGAGTCAGCTTGACGTTTGTAAATACCCCCCGCCCTGCCGCTCACATAGCGCAGGAGGAGACTAGCACTTGCGCGTACACTATAGCAATAAACTCGCCGCCCTTGTTTTTAATCGCCAAGTTTTTTTTGTTTTACAATACCTATGTATGTAAGGAGCTGCAACCATTACACCATGTTCCACATAACATCTTTAAGTAATTAACTATTATTCTCGAAGTAAAAAGTGGGTCGACAGCACATCATTGACTGATGTTCTCTGGCTGAGGTTATCACCATCAAGTGAACCTCATGCTCGTCTGAATTTTTTTAAGCACATTTGTATACCGTATCTGTCTACAGTCTATCTTTACTAACTACTTAGAGATTAATACGTAGTAGATACATATTATTTAGCCGCGATTAGAATATATAAATAGCAAGGAGATTGATGAAAAAACAACTCGAATATAAGCTACCCGTAGTACTAATTCTACACAGACGAAGTCGCGGGCAGAAGCTAAATTTACATTAAAAAATCCCCAAAAAGGAAGCTATATGCGAAGGTAATACCAGTTTCATAAAGTGTAAAAATTATATTTCTAAAAATAAACTTTGTAACATGGCATTTGTTTTCAAATAAATATGTTACTTCAGATTTAGTAGTGTTATAAATATTTTATTAAGACAGCAACACTGATAATAAGAAATATATTCTATAGTAATATTATGAAGAGGAAAGATTTGATTTCGTGTTCTGATTATAAAGAGGAATGGTCGTTTTGATTTCAGTCTATGGATTTCCGAATGCTCGAAGTAAAAAGTAGGTCGACAGCGCATCATTGACTGATGTTCTGTGGCTGAGGTATCACCGACCATCAAGTGAACCTCATTCTCTGTCGATAACTAACTTTAAACCTAAACCTATATCGCCTTAAATATAGGTTCTAGGACATAATACAATAATTAAAATTGTTCTGTTTTTTTTATAGAATGAGAGGCAAACGGGTAGGTAGCTCACGTGATGGTAAGTGGTCACCACTCATAGACATCCGTGACACCAGAGGGTTTCCAGGTGTGTAGCCGACATTTAATAAAAAAAGAGTGGCGGAGAGTTTATTGCCAGTTCTTCTCGTCCGTTCTACGCCCTTGATATGAGAACTTGCAATAAATTTAAAATTAGAATCATTTTTAATTAAAAAAAAGAATATTGAGGTTCATAAGTGTATGTTAGGTTACCTAAATGAATAAATGATTTGATTTAAATATCACCATTATTTCAAATAATAATTAACTACAATAAATATCACTAAACTTCAAATAATTAAATAAGCTTAGAGTAATAGGAAATACGTATATAATTCCATAAACCTTTGTTCAAATACATATTACTTATTATATATGTACAATGTACATATATACATTGTCGATATCAGCCTAAGAAAAAAAATAATCCTTAAAACCGTGCTTAATTCTCATATTCTGTATTAAAAAAACTGAAAGTTTAACTCATTCATTGTAATTAATTACAGAATTGGAATTCCCTATTAAAACCGCATATCTATTCGTTAATCGGTTTAGTATATTTCCATTAAACATAAATCAAAGTCAAGGATGTACAAAATATGTTTTTTATTCACCTCTACTACAGCGTAAAACCTTGGAAAATTATTAACTAAATGTATGCAAAGTTCAAAATTAATAATGCCAAACTATTTATTATGAGAAAGGGCACAGAAGAATGACCATTTACTTGGAAAACAGATACATAAATATGTCTGCTCCACGCTACTAATAGGAGACTCAGGAATTCATTCATCTGAGAAACCTTTGATTTTAATATTAACTTATAACGTAATATCATTGCTGTTAAAAAATATATTTATGTGTACACAAACGTAATCCTCCCTCTTTCTGGAGCAGTCGGGTAAAAAAAAATAGGAATTCGGTTGCGATACTTGGCGTGCTGTAAAACCACATATCAAAATTATATTTATTTATTTTATTTATTTATTTGAGGAAAACCTACAGCTAATATTACATTATAATGTACTATAACAAACAGAATATAAAACAAACAGCTAATTAATGGTTTTCACATATAGAAACAGATTATTTTTTACATTAAGTCGCAACACGCAAACACAGTAAGACACAAGCTATGAATTAAACATAAATAAAAACAGAGGGAAGAGAAGAATTTGACATAAAGAACTCTTGGCTAAGCAACTGCTCAGCCATACGCACAGACATATTAAAAATATCAAACGTGCTCTAGATTTGAAGTTGTTACTCGCTCGCCATATAAAGGAGTTTTGTTTGTAAAATGTGGAGACTGTAGATATATTACACAATATATTATGCATATTCCTTGCAAGAGAAAATTGATTATTTCCTAGACGGGTATGCGAGGCTATTGAAATAACATTGTGAATATACGACACGTTTAAAACAATGTTTATAATTAGCAATAGTTAACTATTCTTAACAATTAGCTATTACTTAGTAAGTATTAGGTATTTCAAATACATAATATAAATAAGTCTACGTACATCTTCGGACATTTTATAAGCGATACTGTAGGTATTAGATTTTTTATAAGGTCAGATATCGACAGACGAGCATGAAGTTCACTTGATTATAGGTGATACCACAGAACATCAGTCAATGATGCGCTGTCGACCTACTTTTTACTTCGAGCATTCGGAAAGCCATAGACTGAAATCGAAACGAAAATAGTGAGGTGCCAGATCGTTAAAAATATATATAATAATATCTTGACTTTCTCAATCGTTGAATTTATTTATTTTGCTTGCAACATAAAGGTGCCAAATATTTGATTTTAAGATAATAAAATAAAAAGCCTTTTATTTCCTTAATATATAAAAAATAAACTTAAGTAATCTAATCTTACAGAGGTTAATAATCTGATCTACATTTTTTTTTACTGAATTTAATAATATATAATATTGTCTTTTATTAACGCGAGTATCATACATTTAAATAAAATACTGTATACCAGATTAAAATATATTTTTTTTTTAAATATTATTATTAATTATTGTTATATGAAGGACCTCTTAATAGAGTGATTTTTGATTTTAAGATATAAAAATAATATGAATTAATGAATCTATGAATTGAAAAAAATATATATTAAATTATCCGTAAAAGATTCGATTTAAATCTGAAAATTGCACAATGACAGTTTGTAAACATTGTAACTACTTAGTTTAATTATTCAGTATTTGCGCTATCAGGAATGTTGTGCAAGCGAGGACTTGATGAAAATGGCGATTCAACTATTTTGATTTATTTGTTATAATATATAATTTTCTTATCAATTGTTATAATGAATATGAAAGAAAGAAGTTTATTTATTTAACATAATACAATAATTTAGCAAACGCATGTTCTGTAAAAAAATAAACTTAAAAGTAATTTTTATTACATCAAAATGGCTATCATTTTGAATAATTAATGAATTAACGTTTATAAAGTTGGTAAAAATAAAAAGTAGTTACTTAGCAGCGACTCTATCGAATGGTGTAATAACACAATATGTGTTTTTTTAACTCTGAAAGATAGATTAAGAAATGGCGAAATTCGAGAGTATTGTGGAGTTTATAACACGATGTAGTGACGAGAATTGAGAAAGGTATGTTGAGGTGGTTTGGGCATGTAGAGAGGATGGATGAAAGTAGGGAAACGAAAAAGATTTATGAAACTGGTGTGAGTGGTAGAGTCGGGAGTGGTCGACCTAGGCGAACGTACCTCGATCAGATCGGGGACGTTCTGCAAAAGGGCCAGGTCAAAAGTACTCGTAACCGACGAGTGTGTATGAAAGCATTGATGACAGTGGAAGAAGCGAAAGTGGTATGCAAGGATCGGAGCATATGGAATTCCGTGACCTCTGCCTACCGCAATGGGAAAGAGGCGTGATTTATATGTGTGTATGTGTTTTTTTTTTGTCAAAATCAACGGGTTTGATTTCTGGCTAAAAATATTGATTTTTTCAAAATCCTATGCGGTTTTAGTTTTCGTCAAAATCGACCCCGTGACTCCTTTGAGTACTTTTCGCTATTCCTCATAGAGGATGCCTATTTGAAAAAGTCATCCTGTATATTTAACTTTCTTGTAAACAAAATTGTCTTCTATACAAAAAAATATGTATCCAATGTGGTGCAGTCGTTCGGAAGTAATACCTGTTCATACATTTCGGCGGCCGCTACCTGTTTATTACCCAATAAATGATTATCTGTGGCTGAGGTATCATCTACCATCAAGTGAACCTCATACTCGTCTGTTGATCTAAAGTAAAAAATACATATTTTTACGTCTTTAAATTTATTTTTCTTTCTTTCTATTTGAATGGAAAATCGAAGAGATTTCATTATTCTAATTAAATAATTAAAATTCCTAAATGCCTGGCGACTTCAATCGCTACATACGTGTATTGCACAATCCTCAAGGCAAGACGTATGCTATGAAAATTCTAATCGCCAAACTGAGTTTACCTTACGCCACTCATTAACCATCACAGTAGACTGTCACGAATCCGGCACTTTAATATACCCAACACGTCCAATAATCCGGCACCATCCGCCGGTCGGGATAAATAATAATACAGTATGTCCAACAAGAAATATGGCGGGTTTAAAAAAAAAAAAATATTTTCAAAATTTTTAATTAAAAGATGACTTGGCATTTTCGAGGCATAATATCAACAAGATTTACGGTGTAATTTGTCCCTCGTTCTTCCGCGTTCAGGGAAGTCATCCACGTTTTATTTATTGTTAACCCACTTCTCAGCACACTTTTCTTAATTTTTAATCTGCAGCAGCGTAAGATAATTTAGGTATTTCGGATGCGAGCACAGACAGCTTCAAATCGCTTTGCATACATAGCACTCATTTTTATTAACCACCGCCTTCTACAACGTTTCGAGTGACGCTAAAAGAGAGACGCAGAACGAGAATTAATGATGGCGTCGTAGCCCATCGATTACTTTTACATCAAGTACTTTTGACATGGCCCTTTTGCAGAAGGTCCCCGATCTGATCGAGGTACGTTCGCCTAGGTCGACCGATCCCGACTCTACCACTCACACCAGTTTCATAAATCTTTTTCGTTTACCTATTTTCATCCATCCTTTCTACATGCCCAAACCACTTCATCATACCTTTCTCAATTCTCGAGAAATTAGAATTCGAAATTCAATTTTAAATATGGAAAAACAAGGGAAATTCAATTTTAAATATGGAAAAACATAGGGAAAACTGGTTAAGTTTTTTTATAGTTTAAATGCGTATAGGGAAATAGTTTAATCGACGGGTCATTTGACCCTAATAAAAAGTGAAAGTGAAAACGTAAGTGTCCTCATAACAGACTACCAAGATTAGATTGCAAGTCATAATAATGAAACGTTTTTTATTACTCTACGTGATACCATACGTCTGCAAAATCCACACAATAATTTTTATTTTATGTTACCTAAGTACAATTTATGTCATTTTAATAAAATATTTGTACATATTTTAATGCCAAAACGAAGTATCATATTTATAAGTTCATATAATTTTATTAAATACTATAGATAAAGCTATAATAATATTATTATAAAATCTCAGATTTAATCTTTTATCTATACTAATAATATTATAAAGAGGAAAGATTTGTATTTTTGTATGTATCGAATAAACTCAAAAACTACTGGACCGATTTTAAAAATTATTTCATCAATAGAAAGCTACATTATCAGCGAGTAACATAGTAAGTAGAGTCAACATCATAATGGGAGCCAAGTTCAATATGATAATATGTTCTATATGATGTAGTAGTCAACTTCACCGATAAAAGGATTTAGATATAAAAGGGTGCCAAGTTCTGTGTAGAAAGAAATACATCATCTGTGAATATTTCAACTGTCTAACTATTACGGTTCATGAGAATTGAGATACAGCTTTGTGAGAGATGGACAGATGGACGGACGGACAGCGGAGTCTAAGTAATAGGGTCCCGTTTTACCTTTTGGGTACGAAACCCTAAAACAGCTCGGATAAAAAATAAACTACTCTTAGTACTAATTCTAAACGGACGAAATCGCGGGCAGAAGCTAGTCTATACTATAATATAATATTATAAAGAGGAAAGATTAGTATTTTTGATTTTTTGTATGTTATGAATAAACTCAAAAACTACTGGACCGATTTTGAAAATTCGTTCACCAATAGAAAGCTACATTATCAGCGAGTAACATAGGCTATGTTTTGTGTATATTTCATCTACATTGCACCCGTGTGAAGCCGGGGCGCGTTGCTAGTACTAAATAAGCTTATACTTTGTTATAAATAATCCGAATACGATCCGGCTTTTGGCTAATCCGAAAATTAATTGGCAAATTGACCCTGAAGATGGCCGCCGCTTTTTGCGTTTGTATTTTAAAGTTAAAGCATTGTTATCTATACTTATATTATAAAGAGGAAAGATTTGTATTTTTGTATGTTATGAATAAACTCAAAAACTACTGGACCGATTTTGAAAATTCTTTCACTAATAGAAAGCTACATTATCAGCGAGTAACATAGGCTGTTTTGTGTATAGTACATCAACATTGCACCCGTGTGAAAGAGGGGCGCGTTGCTATAATATGTACACTGGCGGATGTTGTACTGCCAGAATTTTGGCTTTCAAAATAAAAAAAAAATAGATTTGAATATAATATTGTCTTTTATTAACGCGAGTATCACACATTTAAATAAAATACTGTATACCGACAGTCTGTCTCCCCGCGACCACGGTTGCTGAAAAGCATCCGAAACGTCGGGATAAATATGTAATTTAAACTATATCTATACTAATATTATAAAGAGGAAAGATTTGTATTTTTGTATTTTTGTATGTATTGAATAAACTTAAAAACTACTGGACCGATTTCAAAAATTCCTTCAGTAATAGAAAGCTACATTATCCCTGAGTAACATAGGCTATATTTATTACTAGAAAAAAATAGAGATCCTTAGAATTTCCTACTAAAACCAACCCAAGGTGTAAAAAAATTAGCCAAAAAATTATGTTCATCGCATGCGCTGCGAAAAGTATTGATGATAGAACAAAATAAAGTTCTACAATATTATAGAACATATAAATATCTACAAAAAACTTCACGAGACCATATGTGTAACTATTGTAGTTATGTTACTATAACTACTTTTTTACATTTTAAAAGTTGACAAAAATGCCGATCAAAATCAGATCATGTTATCCATACCTTTGTATTAATTCTTATACAAATAAATTATTTCATATTTAAGACTGTTTTTTCAATACCTGTTGAATACTTTTTGAAATATTGAAATCGGACATTCCATTCAAAAGATATTACGAAATTAAAAATATCAATAAAAAACAAAAAATACACGCCGCGGCCGTCGCGCCGCGGCCGCCACGCAGCAATACAGCGAGGAGGACGATTTAACTCAAAAACTACAACCTAAACCGATTTTAAAAATTCTTTCACCAATAGAAAGCTATATTATCAGCGAGTTACATAGACTTTACTTTTTTTTCATCTACATTGCACCCGTGCGAAGTCGGGGCGTTTTGCTAGTAAATAATAAATCGCGTTTTAATCCGGTATACAGTATTTTATTTAAAAGATTTGAATATGCTGTTTTCCCACTTCTACTTATATAGATTGTCAGTGGACATCAATTATTACAAATGGCCCCACAAAATGATAAAAAATTATCTCCGGTATTAAAGAATGCTTTTCATTTTCTCAGTATAAGCTAACGTAGTAGCCCTCATTGTAAATAATAATTACAGTGTCAATTTACTAGTAATCTAACGTTAATTGGACGCTGTTAAGCAATACAGTGTCAACCCACAAAATGATAAAAAATTATCTCCGGTATTAAAGAATGCTTTTCATTTTCTCAGTATAAGCTAACGTAGTAGCCCTCATTGTAAATAATAATTACAGTGTCAATTTACTAGTAATCTAACGTTAATTGGACGCTGTTAAGCAATACAGTGTCAACCCACAAAATGATAAAAAATTATCTCCGGTATTAAAGAATGCTTTTCATTTTCTCAGTATAAGCTAACGTAAGCCCTCATTGTAAATAATAATTACAGTGTCAATTTACTAGTAATCTAACGTTAATTGGACGCTGTTAAGCAATACAGTGTCAACCCACAAAATGATAAAAAATTATCTCCGGTATTAAAGAATGCTTTTCATTTTCTCAGTATAAGCTAACGTAAGCCCTCATTGTAAATAATAATTACAGTGTCAATTTACTAGTAATCTAACGTTAATTGGACGCTGTTAAGCAATACAGTATCAACCCACACGATTCCCATTTTGAGAAAATTGAATTTGAAGTTTTAATTGGTTTTTTAAATTTATTTTAAAAAGTAACAGAAATAATCGTTTTTTTTGTAATAATTATTATTATTACACTAAATGTATATCGTTCTTCTTGGTAGCAATCAAAGTAATAGAATTTAGTGCATTATTATTAAATATTCTAAACATGTTAAGGTTTTGTGCCCACTAGTTTTTTCAATATTTTTGCTATCAAAACGATTTAAATGATATACTATATATCTCTTTTGAAATATATACTCCTTCATCAAAATTTACATTTTTATCATTTTGTGGGATGACACTGTATTGCTTAACAGTGTCCAGTTTTACTTTTGTATCTTAGTATTTTAATGGATATAAGATATATGTAGTCATGTTATATTAAAGATCTCCGTAGTCTTTAATTCCGAACACGAGCCCGTATTCCTTAGTATTTATTTCAGTTTTGGTCTCACCTCAACAGTTTGTCAATGAGCAGCTTTCCCAGGAACCCGGTGCCTCCTGTGAGCAGCACAGTGGCACCTGCAAACATCTTCTGTATCTGCGAGTCTCCCAGCTGAACCTCGTCCACCATATCTTTGTATGTGATGTCATTACCCTCTATGATTTTCGTCTCACCGATAACCACCATTTCTGAAACAAAGTAATTAATTTCATAACTTATCACTTTTTTTTAAAAGGATGCTCACATCCGATATTCGAGCGCTAAAATATAATAAACGAATGAACTGGATTATAAAAATAATAGTAAAGAACAAAACCTCTTTTTAAATAGGTGTGTTTTTTAAATGTTAGTTATCGACAGACGAGCATGAGGTTCACTTGATGGTCGGTGATACCTCAGCCACAGAACATCAGTCAATGATGCGCTGTCGACCTACTTTTTACTTCGGCATCCGGAGATCCATAGACTGAAACCGAAACGCGCAATGCACTTCACGGTTTTTCCATCTATGAACGGTGGTTCGTTACCCGGTCGGAATTTCGATATTCCTCCCACCCGATCAATACCCGAAGTTAGCAGACGTGGGGAAAACTTGATTACAGAAAATTATAAACATGTTGTCCCGGTGGGATTCTAATCCACGACCCATTGATGCGCACGGCAGGTGTTCTACCGAACGCGCCAACGAGCCCGTCAGTATATACCTATTAATATGCTATGCATAGAAATAAACGTGTTTTACAGACAATGTTTTACAAATCATGCTGGCGGAATTCGAATCCGCTACCCGTGGCAATCCAGGTAAGTGCCTCAAGCCAAGACTATTCAAAGCCCTAAAAATAAGGAATAGGGCATTCAATTATTTAATGGTTTCACAACCGGAAAAAAAACAAAAATAATAAAATTAATACAATAAGTCGTTTGGTAGGAAGTGTACTGCCATAATTTGAATTTATTATAATAAATAATATGCAAGAGTTCTCCTTGCTTAATGATACCTTTTTATATTTAACTGTTTATAATAACATCATTGATAGATTGATAAACCATTTGGCTGTTTCAAAAATATTTGACTATCTATAATCTATACTAATATCTAATCTAAACATATAATAAAAGAATAGGATCGAAATTACGTTTAACTAAATATTTTTACCAGAGAGGGGTGATAAAAGAAGAGTAGCAGAATGCATAAATGCATTTTTTTAAGATTCTTGTCTGTCTGTCTGTTCTGTTCGTTCAGCTTAAGATGAATCTCACGCGAACGAAGTCGCTGGCATCAGCTAGTTATAAATAAATATGTAGAGGAAGAAACGTGTTCCTCCAACCTAAAGGTAGGATCCTCGGCCAGTCGAACCACTGACTGGCCGGCACTAAGGCCCCGGTGGTTGATGTCATGATGTTGTATATAAATACTGAGCGCTCAGAAACATTTATATAGCGCGATTCATGATTAGACGTCTTCGTATTGTTTCTTAGCGCAGATTGTGGTTGTCGCTACAAATATTTTAAGTTTTAACACTTATATTAGATTTCTAAGATTTTGAAATGTTATCCCTCCCACCCCTTGTCACACTATGTCACACTTCGTCGATCCCCTCCCGCCCTTAACATGTTTTTTTTCCAGAAAACAAACAGGAGGTACAAACTATATAACTAATAAACTAATACGATAACTATATAAACTAATTCACATAAAGCTTGTTAAACAATTATAATATATATGACGGGCTCGTTGGCGCGTCCGGTAGAACACCTGCCGTGCTCATCGATGGGTCGTGGGTTCGAATCCCACCGGGACGACATGTTTATAATTTTCTGCATGTTTTAGAGCATTGATCGGGTGGGATGAATATCTAAATTCCGACCGGGTAACGAACCACCGTTCATAGATGGAAAAACCGTGAAGTGCACAATGCGCGTTTCGGTTTCACGAAGACGGTTGCTCGAAGTAAAAAGTAGGTCGACAGCGCATCATTGACTGATGTTTTGTGGCTGAGGTATCACTTAACATCAAGTGAACCTTATGCTCGTCTGTCGATATCTAACGTAAAAAAATATATATTTACATACATATATAATATCAAACATTTAAAATAATGTTCTATTTCATATATAAATATTTATGTTTAATAGTAACATTGTAATTTTAAATACGAGCATACTTAAACTGTTCTGGTCATTAATTTTAATAATAATTACATAGTTTTATGTATTACAAGTTAATTATGCAGTAATGTTGAGGTAAGATCATATTTCTAAGAACGTAATCTAACGTAGAATGTTTGTATATTCTCTTTAAATATAAATCAAAGTCGTGTTAGTTACACCATTTATAACTCAAGAACAGCTGCACAGATTATAATGATCACTTATTTGTCGTCTATACCACAAAAGAAAAACAGCTATAAAAATATCGGAAAATTTAGGGGAAAAAAATTAGGCACAAAATTAATTTTAAAAATTAGGTTCGGAACTCGTGGCTTATTTGTAATAATTGATGTCCACTACTAATCAGTGACATACTAGACATTATAGAATAGAACTGGGAAAAATAAGTCTGTTGGGCATGTCGGACATGGGGCAGACATATTTCTGTGTCTGTTTCACTGTTCATCGGTTACTAATAATGCCAGTGTATTCTTTAGTAATTATTGACCAGTAAACATTGATAGAATACTTGTTCCCTGTTTCTGATGACCTGGTAGGTGATCTTTGATGCTCGGGATTTTTTTTATTCGTTTTTTTTTTAAATTAATTTGGACTAGAACCCGGAACCTTCGGTGGTAAACGCAACATGCATATCACAATATGCGTATACACCATGGCAACAGTCTATATACGAGTAGATTCGTATATACGAATGAATATGATAAAGGTACTTTTGACTTATACCCAAGGTTAATATTGTAGTTTGTTCTAAAAATAAACAAATTTTAATTTGCCTTTTTTTGTTATAATAATTATTTTATGAATATTGAACATGCTAAACCATAATAAGTATTTTTTGGTTAAAATTTAATCAAATTATAACACAACAAAAAATAGTTTGACCTTGATATTTACTAATAGGAAACCATTTATGATATATTATTTATGTTTTATGTTAGATATCGACGGACGAGCATGAGGTTCACTCGATGGTACGTGATACCCCAGACACAGAACATCAATGATGCGCTGTCGACCTACTTTTTTACTTCGATCATTCGGAAATCCATAGACTGAGGCCGAGGTATTCCAAGTAATCTATTCTTGAGAACTGACAATATGTCAAAATTCTATAGAGAAAAAATGGTTTGACAAGTCTCAAAACTAGATTCAAAACATCTTGGACTTGGACACGTCTTGGAACATGGGCCTGAGACCGAAATGCGCAATGTGCACATCACGGTTTTTCCATCTATAGACCAGACTAGGGGAAGACATTCTAATAGAAAATAATAAACATTTCATCTCGTCGAGAATCTCTTAGGTAATTCGTTCTTGAGTTACAAATGGTGTAACAAACACGAATTTGTTTTATATAGACAAAAAAGTTCGTAAGGATGTTTCTCTTTACAAGTACCGCCTAACCTTTGACAAACCAGGTTTCATGGAGCTTTGGATTCAATGTTTTGCCTAAGTCACCTAGCTGCTATGTTCGTATCCTGCTCTGAGATCCCAGCTCTTTCAACATCTCAAACTCCGATCGATAAATGCTTAGAAAAGCTCCAAAAGTGACTAACTTCCGGGTCTAACATGACACACTTAAAAGTCGACTTCTAATGTCAAAAGTAGAGATATTTGTCGATCGAGAGACCTTTGGCCGAATTCTCGAACGCTAATCAACATTGAGGTGTACTTAAAAGTATCTCTAACTCTTTCATAATTCATTACGAAGGTAAAATGAAAGACAGAAACGTTTTAAGAAAGCCCTCAAGATTTGATTATCGTTTCAGTATTCCGCGGCTTGTCTATCAAATTTCTAGATGTCGAGATATAATATATCGAGACATCTTATATCTTAGTTTATCTTCACTCGTGCGCGAGATATCCCTTGATTCATTGAGTCATTCTAGTTGGGCAAGAAATAGAATCCGAGACAAATGAATTTGGATTTGTTACCGAAGCGGATGTCTCAAACGCCCCCTTTTTTAAGTGAGACTGTTTTGGCCCAAATGGCCTTAAAACCGGACTTTAACGATAACATGCATATTCTGCAGTTATTTGGACAACCCTTGTACAAGCATTACACAAGTAGGTCACTTTACACTCGCTAGAAAGTGTAATTACTAAGCACTGCGTTATTACTTCATACATATAATGATTTTCCTCGAACGATAGTCAACCAATTCCTGTTTTTCTACTTAAAGTTAAATGTTATGTAATATTTATAACTAGCTAATGCCAGCGACTTCGTTCGCGTAGGCTTCACCTTAAGTGTATGTGTATGTGTTTAAGTTCATTAATCCTTAGATAATAATTTAGTAGACCTACCACTAAACGTGCTGATCAAATGAGACAGCGCCGTGAAAGGAACCACAAAGCAAGACATCATCTACGTATAAGTAAATTTTTGTTATTGTTGATTTTCTAAAAAAAGCACCAAACCAATGCCGATAAAAACTTGCGGAGTTATCGCGTAACAAACACAAAAAAAGCAACATACAGAACAAGCAACATTTACGAATTGAGAACCTCCTCCTTTTTTGAAGTCGGTTAAAAAGTGGGTAGACAGCGTGCACGTGCACATTTCGGTTTCAGTCTATGAACATAAAAAAGTGCATTGCAAAAGCTACATTATTAGCGAGAAACATAGGCTATAAATATATTATAGTACGTCTACATTGCACCCGCGCGAAGCTGGGACGTCTTACTAGTTTACCATATAATTGCTCTCTGTATTACGACTAACAAAACTGACCAAAATGACGCTATTTTCACGGCCGAAAGAAGGAAAAATGTATATTTTAAAGCAAATATTTATAGGTTAAGCACGTTTGTGGATTTTGCAAATGTTTGCTTTCATCTAGCGATGAGGTTACAATATATAAAGATTTACGAGTATTTGCGATCAACAAATACATTCTCTATTTATACATTTTCTAAAGTAGGTCGACAGCGCATCATTGACTGATGTTCTGTGGCTGGGGTATCACCTACCATCAAGTGAACCTCATGCTCGTCTGTCGATATCTAACATAAAAAAAATAAAAATAAAAAAATCAGTAAATGAATTAGGAATATTGTAATTGCGACCGGGTGGTTAAAATATTTTCCGATAGCTCGACGTTACGAATACTTTTTCGCGAGTTTTTCGTGCTAGGTCCAGAAATTAGGAGTATACAAAATAAGCTACGTAGGATCTATTGAAGAAACTGCGTACGTAGCCTTGCGGTCGCACGTTGATCCGTAAGACCATACGTCCCGGGTACGATTCCCAGGTTGGTCATTAAGTGTTTCTCGCTTTTAAAAGTGTGGAAATGGTTAGTGATCAAAGTTTGAGAACTTGAGGGTTGTTTGACGCCCGGAAGGGTTGATAACATTAACATTGGTGAAAGTTTGAAACCTGTGCAGAAGGCACGTAAGATGGAAAACTAACACTAGTAGTGAGTCAACAAGTTTGACTAAAACTTCGTCCCGCGGACTCCTCCCATGTTGAGCAGGGAAGGGAGCAGGGAAGGATGCACAAGCGGGACGAGGACCGTTGGCCGTTTGGCCTGACCGCCGGGTTCTCGCGGCAGTACGCTATCGCGATCCCGTGGGCCCCATTATGGCGGCTGAGGGGATTTTTTTTAGGAACTACTTATTGAAGAAGGACTTTAAAATTTAGCTTAACATATTATTTACATCTTATTAGTTCTTTATGTAAATGTCCTCATGATTACAAGTCAAACACACATCCGGATATAACCGAAAAGCCAATAATAATATTTGTGTTGATGTTTCGATGACGTGTTTGTATTTGGCGTCAATTCGGTGATTTTAACGAGTTCGCTAACGTGATTAGATTGTAAACATGTTTGAATTTTTTTTATGTGAGATATCGACAGACGAGCATGAGGTTCACTTGATGGTAGGTGATACCTCAGCCAGAGAACATCAGTCAATGATGCGCTGTCAACCTACTTTTTACTTCGAGCATTCAGAAATCCATGGACTACTGAAAATCAGCGTCAGAGCTTATGCTCTGACATATGCTGAGTACCTCCTCTTTTCGTGGCGGCACTTCTTCCTATATTTATTAATTGTTATTTTATATTTTAAGTTGTATTATTTATGATGTAGGTACTTTTACTTACTTCTGTGCCGTCCCGAATAAATATATTTCATTTCATTTCATTTCAAAATACTTTGCCAAATGTGCCAAAATCAAGGCTACGTGTTAGTTATCATTCATCCAACATTATTTGTTTATATTTAATCAATATAATATTTAGAAATACGACCTTCAAAACTGTATCAATAACAATTAATTAAAAGATTGACTTGGCAATCGCACTAAACAATCTAATCTATATATATAAAAGAGATTCCCACCTATATAGTCACTCATCACGATATCTCTGGAACCATAAGGCGTAGCGACTTGAAATATGGTAGGAATATTCCTTTCGCCGAGTAGAGGTCAGCTAAGAACGGATTTTACGAAATTCAACCCACAAGGGGGGTTGCGGGGGCAATTGCTAGTCTATATATATAAAAGAGATTTCCACCTATATAGTCACTCATCACGATATCTCTGGAACCATAAGGCGTAGCGACTTGAAATATGGTAGGAATATTCCTTTCGCCGAGTAGAGGTCAGCTAAGAACGGATTTTACGAAATTCAACCCACAAGGGGGGTTGCGGGGGCAATTGCTAGTCTATATATATAAAAGAGATTTCCACCTATATAGTCACTCATCACGATATCTCTGGAACCATAAGGCGTAGCGACTTGAAATATGGTAGGAATATTCCTTTCGCCGAGTAGAGGTCAGCTAAGAACGGATTTTACGAAATTCAACCCACAAGGGGGGTTGCGGGGGCAATTGCTAGTTTAATATAATATGTGTAAGTTGTGATACACATTGTGTTTTTAATAAAATCAAAAAGATACATTGTGTTTTCATGCGATAGCCGAGTCAATCTATTTATTTTAAACATCAAAGATTTTTAATATTGGTATTGATATGATCACTATAAGATGTTGTTAGGTTAGCTAATTACGTAATAACTTAAGACAGAAGGATCCTTCAGTAGAGACTGAATAAATTGACCGACTTGGTATTATATTATGGATCTCACAACTTTTTACGATAGAAGAACTGAGTTGCAAGACTTGACTTTTTTTACAATTTATGTTTTTGATGGCATATATTATATAGCCCAGTCGAATGAGATCAACGGGGTTGACATCGAAAAAATTATAAGTCACTAGCAACTGCTAGTAACACAACTGTGTTGGCACCAAAATGTCTATCCCGACGCAGCGGGTGCGTAAACTGTATTTCCCCTCGATTAATAAAAGGCACCAATAAGTATTTGGTTTTTTTGTTTTGCTTGAATTTAAATTCTTTGCAATTAAATTTCCTACAATTTTGGTCTTTATCTATATTTTTGACCTAACCCAACGATTTCCTAAGAAAAATTGCTTGTCGATGTCAAATCCTGATTCGACTGGGCTAACAGGGGGCCTAGCACGAACGACTATCGACAAAGTAATCGAATCGTCAAACTGTCAGTTGTATGAAAAATTTCATACAAATGACAGTTCGACGATACGAATACTCTTTCGATACTTGTTCGTGCTCACCCTCCAGGTGCGTGAATACATTACCTTGTTAGTACGAATCTTATACGAAAGTAACCTTTATTAACAAACCTCATTGTAAAAAAATACTTGGCATAACGAATATTTTCACACCCTTCAGATCTGGCGTACCAAGGTTTCACTGTATATAGTTTCCCGAATTTATTCCTTGTATGTTAGACATCAACGAGCGTGAGGTTCACTTGATGGTAGGTGATACCTCAGTCAATGATGCGCTGCCGGCCTAGAATGACAACGACGACAATAAATTGTCTACCGTCTTTTGTTTTAATCGATTATCTCTTTGATATGCAGAAAATTAAATTTAAAATAAATTACGTTCGGACAGCTCACGTTACGCACGCCTATCTTATTTGTTATAATTTATATCCACTAAAAATCTATATATTAGACATGAGAAAATAGCATATACAAATCAAGAAATGTTTTTTTCCATTTTTGAAGCCAAAAGTTGGTGTGAGTTTTTTTTATAAGCCAACTTTCTGGCATATAAAAAAACTCACACCAACTTTATACAACCATAATTTTACTTTTGGGAATATTTAAATGCTATATTCCTATTTCTACGGTTTAAATGATAAATACTTTTAAAATATACCTTAACATTATAAAGCAGTGAGTCAAATCCATGTTTTACAAATGGGACCGAGAACGACATTAGCCTTCAATATGTTAATACCAGCACAAATGTTGCTAGAAACCAAGTTTATTAAACATAAATTATAATATTTCCATATTTAATAAGAATCCTGCGGTCTATCTAGGATTTTCCGATACTACTTGGTAACCTTCGTGAATAAAGCATAGTGTGAAAGTCAATAACACATACATCGATGCTACCACAGTAGTTTTCCAGGGAATATTTACGGTATGGTATGTAAACCCTCTGCATGTATGTAAAGAATTTCTAATCATTTATTCATTTAGGTAACATAATGTACACTTATGAACATCAATAAAAAAATACATATTAAATGCTTCTAATTTTAAATTTACTGCCAGTTCTCAAATCAAGGGCGTAGAACGGACGAGAAGAACTGGCAATAAACTCGCCGCCACTCTTTTTAATCGCCAAGTTTTTTGTTTTACAATTTTTTGTAAGGAGCTGCAACCATTACACCATGTTCCACATGACATATTTAAGTAATTTACTATAATAATTAAAAAATATATATAAACGAAAAAATAAAATAAAAAACAAAGATTTGTCCGCACTAACATTTTCGTATTCAGGTCCAAATCACAGAAACATCTAAAAATAATATATGTCTATTGTATATTTACAACTAGATAAAATATACATTTTATCATTTTTGTTTCTTGATTATTAATAGTTAGGGTTTGTTAAAAAAATGTTTTCATATATTTATCAACTTTTTATTAATTATACATTTAACTATTTTTTAATAAATTTATATTTTAAGATTGAAAGTGTTAAGTGAAACAAAATTTTCTTAAAAGTTTAAGTGAGAGAGATCATAAAAACGAAATATTTAAGACACTTATTATTATTAAATACTAATTGACCCGTTTTGCTGGATAAAGTGAAAATTTGGGGTTGGACACTCTAATCACCTAGCGGTATGAAATATTACGGCCTATAAGAATAGTGAGAATCTACCAAATATACATAAATCATTTTATAAAAATTGGTCTAGCTGTTTCGGAGGAGTGTGACTATAGATGTAAAACAACCGATTTAAAACGTTTTAAATCAAATGTTGCCATTTTAAACTCAAAATAAATGGTTTTAAACGGTTGAAAACTCGCCTACAAAAATAAAAGAACTGTGTTTTACACTTCATTATGGGACATTTTTGGTCACCGGACGTCTTGTTAAATTTTAATCAGTATATAAAAAATCACTAGAAAGTACCTATATTACCTACTACACGAAAACTTTTAAAGTATGTTTATTTATTATATTATATTACACAACCTAGAATAGAAGACAAAATTAACACAATGCCGTCCGTTTTACATGTACCTACTTATTCTTTATTTATAGTCACAATAGCAATCCTTTTGATAAAGATACAATACGAACTATTATTTATGCAAATTTTGTCAGCTGTCAAATTCTAGAGATGTCAACTGTCAACTGGCGCAGCTGTTTATGTCACACATTATGTATGTGCATGTGTGCGTAGGCTAGTCAACGAGAGTGCAAGAGTGTGCATTTGGTTTTAAACCAAAACAAATTGATTATTTAAATCGTTTGAAAACAATGAAAAAATAATTTATTTATCAACATAGTGTTTTTAACTTATTTATAGTTTATAAAAAATCACTAGAAAGTACCTACCTACATTACCTACTACACGATAACTTAAGTATGTTTATTTATTACACCCAATAGAATAGAAGACATCATTAACACTGTGATGTCTGTTTTACTTGTGCTTGTTCTTTTATCTTTATTTAATATTTATAGTCATAATATTAAACTCTTATAATAAAAATATGTACAATGAAAACTATTAAATGCGAATTACAAAATTATGACAGCTGTCAGATTCATACTAGAAGAGATGTCAATTGTCAACTGGCGCGGCTGTTTATGTCTGACATATGAATGTGAATGTGTGTATAGGCTAGTCAACGAGAGTGCAAGAGTGTGCGTTTGGTTTTAAACCAAAACAAATTGATTATTTAAATCGTTTGAAAACAATGAAAAAATAATTTATTCACCAACACAGTGTTTTTAACTTATCAATAGAGTTTTTATAACTTAGGTAGGTAATACCTACGCTTGTTCAGACGAACCATCTAAAACTGAAGCTGCTAAGTAGGTATATCAATATCAGTAGGCGTCATATTAAAAAAATATTTACACAGTTTTTAGGTACTCCGTTATATCTCTACCTCGGTAAAATCAAGAATGTAGTTATGATTAAGAAAATCATAGTTATCAACACCAACCGTTTTAAACCAAAAAATATGGTTTATTTTGGTTTTAAACCATTTTTTTAGTTTTAAACTGATTGATTTAATTGGTTTTAAACCGGCCTTACATCTATAAGTGTGACCACAAACAACGTCACAAAACCATGACACCTTAAATTAACCTAGTAATACATTAGAAGCTGGCTTGAGTTTTTCATTTCTTTAAAAACAAATGAAACCCCGTCTCTCCGAACGCTCAAACTAGAATAATATCGGGAAACTCAGACGGATGGCAACCCTATATTAAATGTTATAAACACCTTATATTCCGAGTTAACGACCTTGAACTCTCGATTATACTTAATACATTTTATGAGCTTTTCTTGATTAATACGCTTTTTGGAATTATAAATGTAATGTAAATATAAAACTGAATAATAATTGAGGTAATAATAATAATAATAAATTTTATTTAACCATAAAACTTAGTCTAAAATTCTTACAGACACTGGTCCTCACACTAGGATACCCTGTGTTGTGGGCAAGGAACATTTTTACTCTAGGGAGAAGAATGTCAACTACGAACAAATAAAATGGCACTGTTTTTGGCGCCATCTAGTGAGTGCCCCCAATAACTCGCGAAAGTGGGAAATTCAAAATCGGATTTTTTCTTAGGTATATTTTAAAGGTCTGACCGCGAAAGCAGAACTGGAAAACTGTAACCGTAAATTATTGTCCAATTTCACTGGTTACAGTTTTCCAGTTCTGCTTTGTTGGCCAGCCTTATTATTTCAAGGTTAGAGGAACTGCTTGAAGAAAACTTTGAATTTTGACAATCACATGTTGTGGTTGATTTGTAAAAGTCAAAAGCTTCTTACTAGCATTTTCATAACAAAAAAGTAGTATTTTAGCTCAGAAGTATTTTATTATAAATTACACAATTAAATAGCTATTAAATACAAAGGATTTAGGAACTATCTATTAAAACAGGCGAAGAATCACATTTAAAACATTTCCTTTTATTCTCCTTCATGTTAGAAACACAAACATAGTCACTATCTCATACACAACACTCAGCTTTTTCGGTACAGACGGAGGAACCTAGGTTCTACACAATTAACAAGGAAAAGATAAATCACAAGATATAACATCAAAATGCGCTTAAACCGGCAGACATTTTTGTTGTGAAAAAAAATTGAGTCCGCGGGGTTGCCAGGTACATTTGACAAAAGCTTACCCACCTAATTTTCTGAAATTAATAAATTTAGAAAATAAGTAAGCCTCTTCCAATTCAATAAGTTGCGGAAAATTTAATAACTATTTATTAATTAGCTTGATTAGTAACCCCTTTTGTTTATTTATGGTTATGGTTATATACAAGCGTACAAATCTATCCATCTCTGCTTGAATTATGTTTATAATTATTCAAATTTATATTATAAATATTGATTAAAACAAACCGAAATATTATATCAGCTGATTTGTTATTTAAACATTCATACAAAATGTTGCCATTCTAGAAAACGTCATTATTAAAGACCGATTGTTGTAATACAGATTACAGGATAACTTGGCAACATTTTCCTAGCCCCCGTAGGTATTCCAAACTTTGCCTAATGAGTCGACCCCGCCTGGTTGTGGGTGACCAGACTCTTCCAGTAACATTAAAATTACCTCGAAATAATAATTTAGGGAAATTATAAAACTAACTCTGAATAATAATTTAGGTAACTTTATAACTTACTCTAAATAATAATTTGGGTAACGTTTAAACTAACCCTAAATATTAATTTAGGTAAATTTAAACCTATAATAAGTAAAGTAATTTTAAAACCAACTTTAAATATTGCACAATATTTTTTAATATAATTAAATTACACAGATGTACTGGTCATTTTTAGGGTTCCGTACTCCGTACCAAAAATGGAACCCTTATAAGATGTCCATCTGTCTGTCTGTCAATCCATCAAGGCCGTTTTTCTCAGGAACGCGTGAAGGTATCAAGTTGAAATTAATATCAAATACTCAGGTTTGTAATCACTTGTAGAGATGAAATTTCAAATAATTTCTCATACAACTGACAGATGGACGATATGAATACTTATTTCTTCTTCTACTACTTTCTTTAGTCGTTCGTGCTAGCTGTTTCAGCAGTGAAATCAAACTTCTAAGTCGCCGCAATCAAAAGATAAGGCCTTTTATGCTCCGTGCATGCCGCATATTTTGACACTCGCAAGGGAATCAAAACCTATAGGGTACTTCCCGTTGACCTAGAATCATGAAATTTGGCATGAAGCAATGTCATGTAGCAAAAGTAAACGAAATCCGTAGATTTACTAGATTTTTTCTTAATGGGAAAATCTTGACTTAACAAAAAGTTTGTACGACGCCGACTCGCACTTGACAAGTTATTTATCAGAAACCTGCTATAAGAATGACAAATTATCTTCTTTAAAACGCATCGTATTTGCGACGTTTGATCTTTAGATTCCAGTCATATTTAAATTACGACTTATTGATCTATGGAATTATTTATAACTCCGTAGGTAAACATTTACAAGTAAACCTTATTTTTATAATATTGTCTTTTATTAACGCGAGTATCACACATTTAAATAAAATACTGTATACGCGATTTATTATTTACATTGTTAAAATTATTTATCCCGACGTTTCGGATGCTTTTCAGCAACCATGGTCGCGGGGAGACAGAAAGATGACAGTTGTCTGATTTTTCAAATGTCACAAAGTTGCCATATTAACGCCATCTATTGCTACGGAGTTGATATTTACTGTAATTTTCTATATTATGACAATATTGACTAACGGTGTCCCCTTTTTTTAGTATGTTTGATTTGGCCCTTCAAAGCCCGTTTTCGTTGTTGCTAGACGAAACGCGGAAACCTTTGGGTGATATTTATTTTTATGGTATTTTTGTCAAACCAAACGTTTGTCGATACAAGCGATGGTAGACCGATAGAATGTCCCTTTATCGCGCCAATATCTATATAATATGTAATATATAAAACGAATACGTGTTAGTTACACTATTTATAACTCTCTCGATTTTATTGATCTCTTTTAAGTCCCGAATAACTATTAAAATGTCGGAAAAATCAGGAAGAAATGCTTAATATATTAAATAACGTTTGGAACTCCGCCATCTTTTGCAATTGACAGCTCACGTCACGCTTATAGCTTATTTGTAATAATTGATGCCCACTGCAAATCAGTGACATACTGGACATTATAGAATAGAATCGATATATCGATATCGTCAGATCGGGGACGTTCTGCAAAAGGGCCAGGTCAAAAGCACTCGTAACCGTCGAGTGTGTATGAAAGCATTAATGAAAGTAGAAGAAGCGAAAGTGGTATGTAAGGATCGGAGCATATGGAATTCCGTAATCTCTGCCTACCCCAATGGGAAAGAGGGGACATAGCATATTCAAATCTAGTTTCTTTTTTAATCCAACATTCTAGCAGAACAACTAGTCCGTTACTTAAAGATAAGCCGTCATCTTATCAAGGAAAATATAAGGAAAATAAAGAAAATATTTTTCCTAAAAGGTAGTAGGTTTATATACTTACCAATGAAATATTTACATTTTAGTTTTGTGTTTTAACTTATTTATTTAATCAAGGAAAATGCAAGGAAAAAGTGCCTTTAAGTGACAGTGGTGTCTTCAAATATTATATTGTACTTCGGCTTTCATTTATTATCAAATATTTTAAGTACCTATTATCTATTCTAATATTATAAAGAGGAAAGATTTGTATTTTTGTATTTTTGTATGTTATGAATAAACTCAAAAAAGGACTGATTTTGAAAATTCACCAATAGAAAGCTACATTATCAGCGAGTAATATAGGCTATGTTTTGTGTATAGTACCTACATCTACATTGCACCCGTGTGAAGCCGGGGCGCGTTGCTAGTCTCAAATAATCCAAGGAAAATAACATGACCAAATAATATGTTACTCGCTGATTACGTAGCTTTCTATTGGTAAAATAATTTTTAAAATCGGTCGAGTAGTTTTTGAGTTACTTCGTTACAATCATACAAAAATACAAATCTTTCCTCTTTATAATATTAGAGTAGATGATGCGCTCTCGATTTTTTTCTTCAATTATGCGGGAATCCATCTATAAACTAACTATTTCCGTATCAAACATCTACACTGCACCCTTGCGAAGCCGGGGCGTCTTGCTATTAAACTTAAAAAGTCATTTCCCATACATATGGCCGAATTTTCGAACGCTAATCAACATTGAGATGTACTTAAAAGTATCTCTAACCTAATTACGAAGGTAAAATGAAAGGCATAAATATTTTAAGAAGCCCTCAAATTTTGATTATCGTTTCAGTATTCCGCGGTAAGACATGTTAATCCAAGTTGCAACTACTGGCTCAAATTTTTTATGTTTTTGTTTCGTAATACCTTGTACAATAAAAAGGTAAGTTTTTTGTAATTCGAGTGATCATTAAATAAGACATTTAATAAAAATTAAATTAATACGTCGAAGTTCGAAAAAAAATGATTTTTTCGCATTTTTTTATCACGCGATAAATCTAATACTGACTAATTTGAATATTCGTACATAATTGCTGCCGGCCTAGCATGACCGCCACGAGATATGTCGCGGATGAGAGAAGACAAACTAAGATGTATGATATCTCGATATTTTATATCTCGACATCGACAATTTTGATAGAAAAGATATATCGATTGACATATGTATATCTATTTTTGATATTAAAAGTCGAGTTTTAAGTGTAATTATCATGTTAGACCCGGAAGAAATAAAGAGATAATCGATTAAAACACGAGAAAACGGTCGACAAACTTTTGTCGCAGTTGTCATGCTAGGACGGCTGGCGTAGTTACGTTACATGACTTACGTTATAGGTTCGATACCCGCCCTGACAGCCTAGCATGAAAACCACGACAAAGTTTATCGACCGTTTTCTCGTGTTTTAATCGATTATCTCTTTGTGTCTTCCGGATCTAACATGACACACTTAAAACTCTGCTTCTAATGTCAAAAGATTATTTCGACGATTCTGATTTTTTACGATTTTAGTTTTATTGCATAAAACTATCTGACTAATTATCAAACTACATTTTTTTATTTGCTCTATTGATAAAGGGTTTTAGATAGTTCTAAATTATACCTACAATATAGAACTGTCAAGGAGTTTCATGTTATGACTAATACAATAGAACTAAAATTGTATAAAAAATAACAACCGTCGTTGTTCTACGATCATGACGATTTGTCGATCGATTAATCTTGTCTATCAAAGGTATCGATGTGGAGATATAATATATCGAGATATCTAATATCTTAGTTTGTCTTATCTCGTCCGCGAGATATCCCTTGATGGTCATGCTAGGCGGGCAGGGCTAGAGGTTTGTGTATTTAAATACAACTTGTAAGGCGACTAATTTAGTTTATAATATATTTTAATTTTAGTATTAATTTATTAAAAAACTATTATTTATTAAATACGTAAATAAAAACAATATTGTGTAACTGACGCGTTAAATATAACCTGTTTATATTGTACTATAAAAGTTTTCCTTTGACTTCGGAAGGAATATGAAAAATACATGAGCGTCAAGTTAATTTGTAGAAAAAATATTCACAAAAATCATTGTATGGGTTTGTCTTAACTTATCATAACTCTACTTTAAACGTTTTAAAAAAAACGCAATAATCATTTAATTATCGTAAAAAAATATCGTGAATATAAAAAGAAATAATATTATGATAGTAGACTAATATAAAGATAACAATAGAAATGTTCATAATAATTGTGAAGACACCGCAAACTAATATTTAAATTTAAAAAAAAGACTAAAATTTAAAGTTAAAAAAAAAAAATTTTTTTTTAACTTTAAATAAATATTACAAAAATCACTAAAACAAATATTTAAAAAAATTATCACACAATCTTTAAAAAATGACCTATGTATTCCTACTCCCATAAATCCATTCCAATACATTTTAATTTAATTCTAAGCAACATATCTATTTTAATAATAAAAATACTTACTGGAATCCAAAGATAAAACTCTAAGAAAAAGGCACGTTCCAGTAATCGTTAACAATTACACACACGAGAGCACAGCGAAAACTCTTAACACTGACTGACTAGAACCAGTAACATCACCTCCATCGAGCGATGTGGAATTAGTCTCTGTGACGTCATAGCAGGATAGATTTGTTTTTAAACATCAATCGACCATGATAATTTCAAGGCATTTCTGTGTCCACAGCATCAAATATTCTACTTCCTAGCAGTAGTTCAAGTTTAGTTTTGCCGAGGTACGATCGCCGCTGATATTCTGCCTCTAGCAGTGTGCGAGCGCTACTGTGATTAGGTCCGTCTTTGTAGGTACCACCGCGGCGTCAGATATTCTGCCTCCAAGCAGCAGTGTGCGAGCACTACTGTGTTTAGGTCCGTCTATGTAGGTACCACCGCGGCGTCAGATATTCTGCCTCCAAGCAGCAGTGTGCGAGCACTACTGTGTTTAGGTCCGTCTTTGTAGGTACCACCGCGGCGTCAGATATTCTGCCTCCAAGCAGCAGTGTGCGAGCACTACTGTGTTTAGGTCCGTCTATGTAGGTACCACCGCGGCGTCAGATATTCTGCCTCCAAGCAGCAGTGTGCGAGCACTACTGTGTTTAGGTCCGTCTATGTAGGTCCCACCGCAGCGTCAGATATTCTGCCTCCAATCCTTATCCTCCTATCTTTACTATTTTCCTTTAACTCCTAAGCAAAGATATATAAGATACTAGCGACCCGCCCCGGCTTCGCACGGGTCTAGATTTTTTCACAAAAAAAGCAGGGGTTGTATGTATTTTTTAATGCCACATTATAAAAAAAAAAAAACAAAAAATTTCGTCCAAAAATTAAAAAAAATATTTGAGGGTGAACAACCCTTATCACTTAGGGGTATGAAAAATAGATAGTAGCCGATTCTCAGACATACTGAATACGCATATAAAATTTGGTAAAAATCGGTCGAGCCGTTTCGGAGGAGTATGGCAACGAAAACTGTGACACGAGAATATTATATATTAGATATAAAAAAATATATATCACAAGAGATATACTACAAGTATTACCTTATTGATTAAGAAGTAGGTCGCCACATTAGCAGTCGAATAAAATGATTAGCTGAATAATTAAAAGCTAGACCAAGAGCTAGGAATCATTATTGCGTTATTTTATGAAGGCTGAAACTCATATTGTACAACTTCATTAATGTAAGGAGAAGAGATATCAATATAACAAAATGTCGACGGGCTCGTTGGCGCGTTCGGTAGAACACCTGCCGTGCGCATCGATGGGTCGTGGGTTCGAATTCCATCGGGATGACATACATAATTTTCTGTAAACATGTTTTCCCCACGTCTGGTTACTTCGGGCATTGAATGGGTGGGAAGAATATTGAAATTCCGAACGGGTAACAAACCGCCGTTCATAGATGGAAATACCGTAAAGTACATATTGCACGTTTCGATTTCAGTCTATGGAATTCCGAATGCTCGAAGTAAAAAATTAGGTCGACAGCGCATCATTGACTGACGTTCTTTGGCTGAGGTATCACCTACCATCAAGTGAATCTCACGCTCGTCTGTCGATATCTAACATAAAAAAATTGTGTATATTAATTCGACCTTTTACATTTTTAAAGGCTAACAACACATATATAACAGTTGAGTCCATGGGATAACCCTCGGGGGATCCACCTGAGCGGTGGTCTGCTCTGTAATAAAAAAAGATATTGCATTATATTAGTTATAAAATATATAGTTTATTTCTTGATTTTTTTATACTTACTATTTTTTTACTTTATGATTTCAAAAGAGGACAACTATAAAAAACATAGATATAGGTCCAGAAGAGTTTATTTTTGAAGTTATACTTCTTTTGGCGCGTTTGGATGAGAGTGAATTCATGACCTGCGCGCGCACGATGTCCCAAAAAACGACATGATGAAGTTGGCTACAGAATAGAATTTGATTGATTTTAACATTTTTCTTCGATATTTACTGCAGATTTGTTTTTTAAAATTTTACTTCAGACGCCAAAAAAGTATAACTTCTAACGCGTGTACATAAGTACACACATACCTTTTTTTTTATTCTTGTGAAAAAAGAGTTTTTACCGCGTACTCAATGATGGAATTTCAAAAAAAAAGTGAGTTAAAGAATCACTTTTAATTCTTGTTGCTTTTTTTAATTAGAAGAGGCAAATGGAGAGGCGGCTCACCTGACGGTAACCAATACCAGAAGTCTTGAAGAGGCATTGCCGGCCTATACTTACTTCTTGTGATTCCCAATAGCGTTATTTGAAAATAACATCAATTAAACAGTCCATAGCTCTTAGTCTATAGGATGTAATATAATTAGTGTCATATTAATTGTTAACGCATCAACATTTAATTTTATGTAACACGGTAGTAAATTTTACTGGTATTAAAATTAAAACGATTATATTATATTCGTATATTTATCTTAAAGGCGGGCAACACATCTTTAACCCTCTGGTGTTACAGATACCTATCTATGGGCGGCGGTTATCACTTACTTTCACATGTAGGTTTTTCTTCGGTTTAAAAATGTTTAATTTCAATTATCGGTAGAACACCTGCCGTGCGCATCGATGGGTCGTGGGTTCGAATACCACCGAGACGACATGTTAATAATTTTCTGTAAGCATGTATCCTTATCTTTTGACTGCGTCGACTTAGAAGATTTCACTGCTGCAAGGGATTGCAGACCTGAGTATTTGATACCTCCACGCGTTCCTGAGGAAAATCGTCTTGAGAGACAGACGGACAGACAGATGGACAACGAAGTGATCCTATAAGGTTTCCGTTTTTGGTACAAAGTATGGAACCCTATAAAGAAACATAATTTGCTTCGTGAGGATTATTATACAAGATTTTGGTCAGTCCTCTATTCTTCTGATAGACAGAAGAGCCATGAACTGTATACGCGATCTATAACTCATGTAGGTGTTTAATCGAAGACAAGTAGAGATGAAGGTTGAAAGCCTTCCTTACTACCTAATTCGGTTGATCAAGTGTAGGCATACACATATGGGCAATAACCTAGAATTATTTTTAATACTATAGATTGAATTATATGTAACTCTTAGATTATAAGAAATCCAAAGGGAGGAAAGGCAAGGGAGAGAAATTGATGCAAAGATATCTTGAGACATCATAGGGTGCTACTAGTGATGACAGGTCGGACTTGAATTCGTGTATGCGGTGATGTTAGTTATTTCGACTATGTATTTGCGTGTTGTTCCCACGAGAATGTAAGTGCTTGCTCCTATCTCACCATGCCTACTGCTGATAGAGGACAAATCTTTGGTTTTTTTTATATTTATATTTTTTATAATGGTTGCAGCTCCTTACAAATATTTATTCCATTACACTGCTTATTTTTTATAATTTTTGAGGTTATTAGTGAGATTAGTATACAAATAGAGCTAAAATAACTATTGTTAGTGAATATTAGTGCACAATTATATAAAATTAAAATATACGATAATATTATTTTAAAAAACTATTTAAAAAAAAACTATAAAAAGTGACAACGACATAGACTAAAATAAAAGATCGATTTTAATCGATAATCATTATATTGGTTTTCTTTAATTAATAATTGATATTTTATTTAATAACATTTCTGTAAATTCAATCAAAATCAAAAGATTTTTATTTCAAATAGGCCTTTGCAGGCTCTTATGAAACGTCTAGTTGCACGGTTCCAAAAAGTGGGTCTCATGGAGAAGAACCGGCAAGAAACTCCATGGACAATACATTTAAAATGCATTTAATTAATTTTGAGTTAATTATCTTGTCCAAAGGTTTTCTTTTTGCAATTGTGTAATCGATAATCTCAGGAAAAATATATTTCTCATATTTCTCCGCTCCCAGATTGAGAATCGAGCTGTTTTTGATATTATAAGATAAAAATATGACTATTTTTTTAGATCAGAATATCGCAACTATACAACGTAATATTCTGTTAAGTATATATTTATTATATAACAGAATATTACATTTAGGTCTACAATTTTCTATCTCCTTTGTTAATTTGAATGTAACAAATATTTATATAGATCTCTGTCCCAATTAATAATAACATAATATAATGGCCTCGTAGAATCCTGTTATAGTATTGTATTAATTTCGATTTGAAACTTTACACTAATCAAGTTTTATACGTGAGTTCAGGGTCATTTCTAAATGGCAAAGTTTATGCTAAAAAAAGATATAACAAATTCATAATCGAATGATTTTAGTAGACAAGTAGGACCGGATTTAGGGGAGGCATCCACGGCTTTTTTTTTAAATCTGCTCCTTTTTTGGTATTTTATTTTCTTTAATATTATGCAGTATTCTGTAATGTGACTGCAAAAAATTTTATATATTTTTTATTTTTATTTATTTATTTTATTTATCTATTGCCCCGAGGTTCCAATTCTCAATATTAAATAGATATATGAGTATCAGTAATTTATCGATTTTTCAGTAAGGCTCTTGCTTTGAACTAATTAATACATATATTATTTTTTACTTTTTAGTTTAAGTTTGTACATACTAATATATAGGTAAAGTTTTGAAGTCGGTTTTGTAACAACTATATCAGCTCTCTAGTATACATTTGATGTTGAAAAATCCCCTATTTGGAACTTCGGGTAATGAATTTGCGACCAATCAGAACATAAGATGCGCGATACTACTCAACGCGCTAACAACTCATTTATCTAAGTACGTCAATCGAACTCGTTTGCATATATGTATTTGCGATAGAACAATAAAAATACATATATTTTTTTAGTTTTTATTATTATACAAATAATCCTCCCCGGCTTCGCTTGGGTGCAATATAGATGTAGGTACTGTAAGTAAAAAAACTATGTTACTCGCTGATACGATATTTGCAGCACGCATTCTGTCAATGTTATGTCAAACGCCATAAGGTTATCAACGAGCAAAAAAGTTTGTAAAAACGCTATGGTTACATTAGAAATAATGTAATATGGTGGTTAAATATTCTTAAATTTTCTAATTTTTTCTTTCATAAGAACCTTCTCCTGACAATAACAAACACAACAAAAAAAGATTTAGCGAAATCGGTCCAGCCGTTCACGCGTGATGCCGTGACCGAGAGAAATAGGGATTCATTTTTATATATTACTAGCGACCCGCCCCGGCTTCACACAGGTCTAGATTTTTTGACAAAAAAAAGTAGGGATTGGTAATAGAAGAGTGAAAGTATAGGGTTGTATGTATTTTAATGCCACATTATAAAAACATAAAAATAAAAATTGTTGTCCAAAAATTTAAAATAAATTTTTAAGGGTGAACAACCCTTATCACTTAGGGGTATGAAAAATAAATAGTAGCAGATTCTCAGACCTACTGAATACGCATATAAAATTTGGTAAAAATCGGTAAAGCCGTTTCGGAGGAGTACGGTAACTAACATAGTGACATGGAAATTTTATATATTAGATATAGATTATATATTATATTGCTTCTGTCATTAACCGACAGAAAAGCTAACTCTATTATCTAGTAAATTAATAAAATAATTTCCTATTGAGGCATATTTTCTCTGTAGAGTAAGAAGCAGTCAAAATAGCATCCTAAAGACGGTGTTTTGAAAATTTTTGACTGAACAATGGGAACAAAGAAAAGAGTGAAGTCGAAATATGATCTTAAAAGTTCCTAAAATATATACATACGAAATTTGCTATTAATATTGTCTAGGAAATACCAAGGTGGATCTAAACAAGTTATAAAAGTAAATAGGTTCTCAGCAACGGCACCAGTCTCAGCTTAATGCTTTCGAATGATGGCGAGAGTTCTCAGTGCTGGTATACTGACTGGTCAGATGTTCGGGGTTTAATACGCTTAACAGCGATGAAATAAATAAAAAAAAAAACTTAAAAAAATATATTTCTAAGAATAATACAAAGTCTACTAAAAATAAAGTTGTGATTTAAACTAAAATATTTTTTATTTTAGATTTTTTGCCCAAGATACAGGTTTTCCTAGTTTTGGGCTCATTTTTTATTCAAGAAAGCTCTTAGGCATAAATAAGCATTATGCAAATCGTTAATTATTTTTAACTCCTTCAAATAAATGTTTGCGAAGTCTATTTACTGGGTATATTGAAATTTTAATATTATGATTTGTTTGATCCATCATTATTACCTACATTTTATTGTAGTAACTAATTGCCATGCCAAGGCTTTATTGTAACTTTAAATAAATAAATAAAAAAAAATTCTTTCACATGGTTTTTTAATTTCATAATAAAAATACATAATATCCTGTCTTTAGTTTTTTTTATTGAAATAACGTCATGATGACGTCAGAATAATTTAAAATAATCAACACTTTTTAAATAACCTTGATTATTTTTGAGTAGGTTTTCTTCTTATTAGAATGCGTTAATCAAATATTAACATGTGTAAATATTTAGAAAAGAATTGAAAGCCTTTTGGCCTCATATCTGGGTGCACGGCAGTGCTCCCGCCTAGACGAGACAACCATTTCTCTAAGCATTTCATCGTATTTTTAACCGACTTAAAAAAAGGAGGAGGTTCTCAATTCGATTTTATGTTGTTTTTTTTATTCTTGTTTTGTAGGTCCTACTTCATAGGTGGTCCCATATTTTGAAATGAAATGATATGATATTTATTTGTGATAAATAAAAACACATAAAAACAGATATACTCAAATAACGCTAGTGTCATGTGTGTGATTTTGGGATTTGATTCGGTACTTTTTTAATGTTAATAGATCTATATCTATACATATAATAAAACTGTAGAGGTCAAATGTGTGTACATAGAAAAAAAATGCTAAAAACCGAGTCAGGGGGATGTAAGAAGAGAAATAGAACGGTTGCTGAAAAGCATCCGAAACGTAGGCATATAAATAATAAATAGCGTTTTAATCTGGTATAAATAGTCCATTTTTCGTTATATTTGGTAGTTTTACCTGGAAAGTTTTTCTGAAATTTAGAAAATTGGTGATTCTATAGATTTCGACGTGCTTGTGAACTTAGCAGAGCAAAGTCCAGCAGAGCACCAATAAATTGGAGTTCTCTTAGCATGCACAATAGTTCTATAGTTCCTGATATTTTTCATTTAGAGTGCTCTTTCCGAACCGGGACAGCTTTTGAACATTTACCAAGCACAAGTCCGATCGTGTGCGAAATATTGTTCTAACCTTTGGGGGGGTTCGGCTAAATGTTATCTTGGGGCTTTGGACTCGATGGAAGGCCGTGCCAAAAGGCTTATTGGTGACCCAAACTTGATCAACCGCCGATTACTTAGCCTCGACCATCGACGCAAAGTGGCAAGTCTCTCGGTATTCTATCAGCTTCATTTCGGAGAGTGTGGGACGGAACTTCACAATTTGATTCCCCCATCACCTTTCACCTTCGGACATCCAGGCGCACGGCGGGTTTCCATCCGTACTCGGTTGACATACCATCACTCCGCACAAATCGATTTGCCTCATCTTTTATTATGCGAACTGCAAAAATCTGGAACACTCTCCCTGCGTCTGTCTTCCCCGAAAATTATAACATGGGTCTCTTCAAAGTAAGAGTAAATATCTTCTAGACAGTAGACTCGCGCCGCTATGTTGGAAAAATGGCGCCCAAAAACAGGTTTTTTGACAATCATTCCTTTCCGACCGAACTTTTTACTTCGAGCATTCGGAAATACATAGACTGAAACCGAAACGCGCAATATGCACTTCACGGTTTTTCCATCAATATATTGTGGTTCGTTACCCGGTCGGAATTTTGATATTCCTCCCACCCGTTCAATGCCCGAAGTTACCAGATGTTGAGAAGACATGCTTACAGAAAATTATAATCATATCGTCCCGGTGGGGTTCGAACCCACGACCCGTCGATGCGCAAGGCAGGTGTTCTAACGAACTCAGTTCAGGTGTCAATCAGCTCTTGTGGAGAAGAGGGGGTATTTTATTTGTCCAATTACCTCTGTGCATAAATTAACGTAAATCGGTTGCTCCGCTTTGCCGTAAACGATGAACAGTCGAACATTCAAAATAATTTTAATTATTTATATTCTTATTTGCGTTTTTCAACCTTCGTTCACGTTTATCTTCTCCAAATATGTATAACATAATATATATCAATAACACAAAAAATATAGTAGTTGTAAATGTAAATTTCAATCATCACGAGTTAGTTTACGTCAGAAGCCATTAAAACTACCGGTTTTATAAGGGTTGCCATCCGTTCGGATTTTTTTCAGTTTAGAGTGTATTCGGGGAATGTACCGGCGTAATGTCATTTGTAGTTGTTAGAGTACCTAATTTTTAAACCCTGTTTTGGCTAAATGTTGTTTTTTTTTTTTGAAATACAATAGATTTGGGGCCCAAACTAAGTTACGTATGTTGGACCCCCGAAGTACAGCAAACTATGAACGTTCATGTCGCAGTGTGCGCTGCGAATGGGAACTCAGCGTATGCTGTGACACTTCCGCGTCACGATATTAATTCTTATATATTTGTTTTAACTAAATTATAATATAGTCAATTTGCAAGTGCGTTGCTTATATAATATATTTAAATGAAAATCACTTACTGAATGACGTTATTTCAGAAGCTAAAATTGATTATAAAATACTATATTATATTATAGTTTTTTACGTCATATGTATAAAGACAGACAGAATCAATTGATATCACAAATAAAGGATAATTCCAATATAATTTTTTATGTCAGATAACTACAGACAAGCATGAGGTTCACTTGATGGTAGGTGATACCTCAGCCACAGAACATCAGTCAATGATGCGGTGTCGAATTACTTTTTACTTCGAGCATTCGGAAATCCATAGGCTGAAACCGAAACGAGCAAAATGCACTTCACTGTTTTTCCATCTATCAACGGTGGTTCGTTAACCGGTCTGAATTTCGATATTCCTCCCACCCGTTCAGTACCCGGTTACCAGACGTGAGGGAAGACATGCTTATAGAAAATTATAAAAATTTCGTTCCGGTGGGATTCGAACCCACGACCCATCGGTGCGCACGGCAGGTGTTCTACCGAACGCGCCAACGAGTCCGTCAAAATATAACTCAATTTTTATTTTCTTTAGTTATATTGTGACCTCTGATCGTTAATAACTATATTAATGTTTGGGAGAAAGAAGCAGGGAATATAGGGAAAGCGAGATGGAGAGTGGGGGGGGGGAAAGAAAGAGATTAAGAAATTACCGACACATCTATTTTTAAGAAGGTTGATGACCAAAAAAATTATAATATTGATGAATTTCTAGTAATTATTGTTTTTGACATGTATAAAATACACTTTGGAAATATTGACATTTATATCTAGAATTAGAAGTTGACTTTTATATTGAATTGCTAAATAATTAAATTATAATAATAAGTATATTTAATTTTATATTTTTAGGAGGGAGTATTATTTAATAAAAACGTTGCTAATTATAATGTCGTCTTTTTAAATAGTATGAATTTTGCACGTCCATTTTACAGGCAGAATGTTTAGTACTGAGGGCCTAGCACCTGCGAACACAGGATGTTATTCGGTCGCCGCCTAGCACGAACAATATCCGAAAAAGTATTCGAATCGTCGAGCTGTCATTTGTATGAAATTTCAAATGATTTCTCATACAATACTGACATTTTTCGATAGTCGGCTCTCTGAACCCAAATATGTACATCTGTAGCCACAACATTGCATGCAAATAAATATTTTGAATTTGAGAGAAATTTTTCTCTTCGTTCTTCTTATAATTTAACTTATAATATCTCTGTGCATCACACTGATTTCTTCCATTATTCCTTTACTACCCGTGCTATAAAACTCTGGAATTCCCTACCTCTTTCTATTAAAAAAGCTCAATCTCCCCTCTCTCTTTTCCAGCATAGTTACTATTCAATGTATTTTTAGTTATTTATTTTTATTGTGATTATATTATGTGTACCTATTGATTATATTATATTATCAATTGCATACTTTTATATCCCTCCTATTTTTATACATATATATCAAGCTTCAATTCTTTTCTATCCAGGTTGCCTGGAAGAAATTACTTTGAGCACTAGTACTTTCTGCTTTTTAGAATAATTAAAGTGTTAAATAAATAAATAATACATATAAAAAGAAAACTATCGGGCCAAAAGCACGTGGTTAATTATTAGTCATTTTTTATACAAGTGTTACAAAATATCATACATTTATATTTTTGTTAACTAGCAATCCTAACTAGAACCATATTTAAATCAGGGACTGAATACCGGTTAATTTACTATGGGAGTTATACCGGTATAATAAAGGTTTTTGTTAATATTCTTTCGTTTTTATTCATATTTACTGGAAAAAAATTACTGTGATAAATTAGGTGTATATTACTGTTTAAAACTAATATGATGCTATCTCAGTCAGACACGTATTTTGGAAAATAAAAATTAACCGGTTTTAGTCCCTGATTTAAATTATATTTATGATCTGACAACATTGCCTCCAATCGAGTGGATCAGCTGTCAAACGGAAAATGGCGGGAAAATATTTTATGAATTATTCGCGCTGTGTGTGGTTCGATTGTCGAGAGCTGCCCACCTAGCATGACCATAGCAACCATGAGAAAATTTGGTCGACCGTTTTCTCGTGTTTTAATCGATTATCTCTTTATTTCTTCCGGGTCTAACATGACAATTACACTTAAAACTCGACTTTTAATATCAAAAATAGATATATTTGTCGATCGAGATATCTTTTCTATCAAAATTGTCGATGTCGAGATATAATACATCTCCATATCTTACATCTTAGTTTGTCTTCTCTCGTCCGCGACATATCTCGTGGCGGTCATGCTAGGCCGGCTGACATGTGGTTGAGAACATATTGTGAAGCGATAATATTGATCTGAATAAACTTTTGAGTAAATAAAGTGTTTTCTTCAGTGGTAACACAAGAAAACAGCGACATATTTGGATGTTTCCCGGGATAATTCTATCATATATTTTATCCCGGAAAAAATCTAAACTAAAATAGGTCAGTGAAGCTACTGGGGACGTTAGGTATAAATTAAAACGCAATACAACAGTAATAAACCTTTAATTTCTATACAAAACCTTATATTTACAATAAAATTAATTTAAACTCCTCATGACCTGTTTACATTTCCACTGTACAGTATAGTAACTGGCGCCAGTGATATCGCAACAACTGGTATCAAGCACAAATTAAGACAAATTTCGTGAAAATATCAATGTTTGTTCCTCAATATGCTTAAACGGCTGAATATATTTAGATGAAACTTATCACACATCTGTCTAGATTTCTGGATTAACATGACTTTTTATCCTCTCAAACATAACATTCTTAACATAATCAATCGAGTTTTGCCATTTCCCTTTTGAGTTTAACCCATCCAGTTTCAGAACTTGCATTCTGACACTTAACCTTACCTAACAAATTACTTAAACGATCTGTGCGTATTTTTACTTTAATTTTCAAGAAACAAAAAATAAAAAACTTAATGGTCAAACCACAATAAAACTATATTATTTTATTTTTATTAAACACTAGCATCGCGCCCCGGCTTCACACGGGTGCAATGTAGATGTACTATATACACTAATTTACTCGCTGATAATGTAACTTTCTATTGGTGAAAGAATTTTCAAAATTGGTCCAGTACTTTTTGAGTTTGTTCATAACATACAAAAATACAAATCTTTCCTCTTTATAATATTAGTATAGTATAAAAGTATAGTATAATAGGAAAAATGACTTAAACTTCTATAAAATAATTCCTATTTTTTATGAAACTATATTTACAAATAAACATACACAATATTCAACTATTTGGTTCATTTTGACCACCAATAACAGACTAACCAGAAACAAAGGGATACCACAGACAACAAATTATCCGTGGTGAAATATTGACAAGACATTGTCTATACCTTTATAATTTATAGTATATCCTAAGTAATTCAAGTTTTCTTTCAATGATCTGTTAGTAAAGTCAAGTAAAAGTGTCATAGATGGAAAAACCGTGAAGTGCACATTGCGCGTTTCGGTTTCAGTCTATGGATTTCCGAATACTCGAAGTGAAAAGTAGGTTGACAGCGCATCATTGACTGATGTTCTGTGGCTGAGGTATCACCTACCATCAAGTGAACCTCATGCTCGTCTGTCGATATCTAACATAAAAAAAACCCAAACTTCAAGAGACATAGTTCGATATCTAGCATAAAAAAAAATATATTTTTCATCAGCCGGCCTAGCATGACCGCCACGAGATATCTCGCGGACGAGAGAAGACAAACTAAGATGTAAAATATCTCGACATCGACTATTTTGTCAGAAAAGATATCTCGATCGACAAATATATATTTTTTGGATATTAAAAGTCGAGTGTTAAGTGTAATTGTCATGTTAGACCCAGAAGACATAAAGAGATAATCGATTAAAACACGAGAAAACGGTCGACACAATTTTGTCGTGGCTGTCATGCTAGGCCGGCAGGACGCTAAGAGACACAGTTATGGCACTATTACTATTTACGGTAACGATTACAATAATACAGCTCTCAGACATCGTGGTACAGCCCAATTCAAATTCTCCAAAAATTGCACAAGACGCAGAAAACATCACTTTTGACCAACAAGAGTCGTTTCGTGTAACTCCCGGACTAGCTCGGCCAGTTCCGCCGCGTCGTAGCCGAGCAACTGGCGCAAGTCGCATACGAACTTGTAAACGAACCTAAAACATTTAAATTTATTTTATTTTTAGATAAAAAAGTACACATAATTGTAAGAAAACATTTACATATTTTAGGCACGAAATTACACATCATTAAATAAAGCGATAAAACATGACCCAGCATTACATAATGAGACACAACATGACCCAGTATTACATAAAGCGACACAAAAGGACCCAGCATTACATAAAGCGACACAACATGACCCAGCATTACATAAAGCGACATAACATGACCCAGCATTACATAAAGCGACACAACATGACCCAGCATTACATAAAGCGACACAACATGACCCAGCATTACATAAAGCGACACAACATGACCCAGCATTACATAAAGCGACATAACATGACCCAGCATTACATAAAGCGACACAACATGACCCAGCATTACATAAAGCGACATAACATGACCCAGCATTACATAAAGCGACACAACATGACCCCGCATTACATAAAGCGACACAACATGACCCAGCATTACATAAAGCGACATAACATGACCCAGCATTACATAAAGCGACACAACATGACCCAGCATTACATAAAGCGACACAACATGACCCAGCATTACATAAAGCGACACAACATGACCCACCATTACATAAAGCGACAAAACATGACCCAGCATTACATACAAGGTCAAAAAATGAACCAACATTAAATAAAGCGACACAACATGACTCAGCATTACATAAAGCGACAAAACATGACCCAACATTACATAAAGCGACAAAACATGACCCAGCATTGAATAAAGCGACACAACATGTCATACATACCTCTTCCCCGGGACTTTCGCGATCATGTCCCCGTCGTAGTAGTACCTGAGCGCGCGCGATAGCTTCTCGTAGTTCATGGCCGGCTTGTGTTTCCGCAGCCCCCACAGATTCGCAACCTTTTCAGGCTCTAACAGTTTGAATTCCCCTTCCGTTCCTTGCAGATGAAGAATTTAAAACAAATAAGTTTTTTGTTTCTATTGTACGTATACAGAAAATAATAACTCAAATTGTTTAATTCTGATTTGATAATTAATTATTTGTTACACGTACAGAAACAGAGGTAAATTAACAATTATATACATATAAAACTAGCAACACGGCTTAGCAATGTATATTTAGTAGGTATGAGAATAAAAAAACACTAGTATCAACTCCGTAGTCATGCGACTACTTTGGCCATAAAAACATGGATTAACTGTGTGAAGAATGATATGTTTTAGAGAGTGTGACATATGGCGAGTGAAAGAAGAGAATGGAAAAAGAGAACATACTGCGCTGATCACAAATAAAAAAGGGAACAGGGCAGGAAGAAGGTAGGTATGAGAATAGTGTGCCTGTGTGTGTATAAAGATTTTTTTTTTCAATTTTATTGACAAACATTTGATTAGGTCTCATTTTCATCATTAGAATAGCCGTGCGAAACCGGTTCGGACAGCTAGTAATCTATACTAATATTATAAAGAGGAAAAATTTGTATTTTTGTATGTTATGAATAAACTCAAAAACTACTGGACCGATTTTGAAAATTCTTTCACCAATAGAAAGCTACATTATCAGCGAGTAACATAGGCTATGTTTTGTGTATAGTACATCTCGACTTTTCCGTAGAACAAAGTCGGATATGATTATAATACCAAGTCGCTTTTTTGTATTTGTAAGGCTAAACTGACCTATAAAATTGGCTAGTAAAATCAAAATTATATAAAACACAACATGTTTTCTAAAATAGCAGCCGAGTAATGGTTCGTGAAATTAATTTCTCCAAAGAATAAGATCAAGTGTAAAGTAAAGCGTCATGCAGAAGTAACGTTGTTCTAGGGACACGTCGATCTACATTGCACCCGTGCCGGGGCGGATTGCTAGTCCTATATAAGACGTATCTCAAGCTCACCCTCCCACCGTATGACGTCATAGTACTCGGCGCTCGTGAGCAGCTCGAGCAGGAACTGCCACAGCTGTATCTGGCCGTTGTTGCCGGTCCGCGGGAACACGGACCGCGGCCACTCCTCGCCGTTCGGGGCGCATATTATTATCTGAAGTAAACAAACACACAAACTTCAATAGAGATATGGTTTGAGACTTTCCAACAGCTGAGATCTGGTAATACAAAAACCCCAAGTCAAACATACTGAGAAACGAGAGGACACTTGTTAGGCAATATTTCCATGATATAAAAAATATCAACTCCGTAGGAATAGACCATCAAATATATCGTCCAAATAAATACCATGAGTGAAACAAATATATCGTCCACATAAATACCATAAGTGAATCAAATATATCATCCACATAAATACCATAAGTGAATCAAATATATCATCCACATAAATACCAAAAGTGAATCAAATATATCATCCACATAAATACCATAAGTGAATCAAATATATCGTCCACATAAATACCATAAGTGAATCAAATATATCATCCACATAACTACCATAAGTGAATCAAATATATCGTCCACATAAATACCATGAGTGAATTAAATATATCGTCCACATAAATACCATGAGTGAATCAAATATATTTCTCACTAAAATATGAGAGATTCCAATGCCGTTAATCAATCAAATATATGGCCCACATATCGTTTAGATATTGATATAAAATATATACTATATTATAGCCCACAATAATACGGTTACACATACCTTGTTGGGTTTTCTCTTGATGGCGTACTGCGGTACTTCTAAAGGATCTTTGACTGTCGGCGCTTCAGGCTGACTTTGAACTACAGCTATGGAAAATAAAGTTTTCAATTCAAATTAGTGAGTAGTCTTTCTTTATGTATATTTTATTTGTGACAGATTATTACAACTAATAAATGTAGCTTTATCCCACTGGAGGGACTCATAGAAAATCAGTATTGTATTATGGAAAACAATATTGCCATAATATAGAAAATTACAGTAAATATCAACACCGTAGCAATAGATGGCGTTAATGTGGCAACTTTGTGATATTTTAAATCAGACAGCTGTCATCTATCAGTCCACGGTTGCTGGAAAGCATCCGAAACGTCGGGATAAAAAATAAATCGTCGTTTTAATCTGGTATAACGTATTTTTTTTTAATGTACGCGAGTATGCTTTAATAAAAGACAATATTAAAACAGTATTGTGTCGTCACAGCGTATGCTGAGTGGAATGCCTATCTAACAACCGTTTTCTTGCTGTTATATAGACATATTTTATTATAACCTAATATTAAGCAGCAATACACAAATTATTTCTTTTATATATGTATATATTTTTTAATAAACTAATATCGCATCTTACTAGAATGATTCAATTCGTTTAACTGTACAAAATCTTTACGTTTTGTGACTTATTTAGTAAGTGGATAATTTGGGTATCGTTATGAATGTTTTTAAGTTTCAATGTCAAGAAAGCATAGGTGTTGCAACAACCAAAAATAAATACAATCTATCAACAACTTACCAATAAATTTACACTTTCTCAACAATTCCAAATGTGTCCAAAATAAATCGCCAGGATCAGATGGCACTTTTTCTCTGTAATTAAGAAAATTTTAACACATTTTTATATGAAATTTAAAAAAAAAATCTTATTTTATTGTATCAGTTTGCATTTATTTATTTTTTTTTAAATCATAGCATGATAAATATGTATGTGGAGCATGGTTTAATGGTTGCATCTCCTTACAAACATTTTGTAAAACAAAAAACTTTTACTTTAGCGATTAAAAAGAGCCAGTTTTGTTGCCAGTTCTTCTCGTCCGTTCTACGCTTGACTTGAGAACTGGCAGTAAATGTAAAATGAGAAGCATTTAATTTTCTTCTTGACGTTCATAAGTGTACATTGTATTACCTTAATGAATAAATGATTTCAACTAAAAGATTTGGAGTGTAAAAACCACCCATTTTGAGAGTTCACCCATCAAAAACCCCACAAAGGGTCTCCCAAGTCCCCAACCGCCACTCTTTGTAAGCTAAACCATTGTTGAAAAGAGTGTCCATGGAGTTTCTTGCCGGTTCTTCTCCATGAGACCCACTTTTTGGAACCGTGCAACTAGACGTTTCATAAGAGCCTGCAAAGGCCTATTTGAAATAAAAAACTTTTGATTTTGACTCACTTGAAGTCCGCGTGCGTGATGCCGCACAGGTCCCGGCCGCCGATGTTCCAGGCGGAGAGCCGCACCCCGGCCAGGTTGAACTGCCGCACCGCCCACTGGATCCACAGCTTCACGTGTTGCACCGACCTGGGGTGGCACCGACCGACTAAATAACTTGAGGATCTAGCACCAACTTTTAGTTATATAGGTGACCTAGTGATGCATTCTTTGGGCCGTGATTATTTACCATTTGGTAGGTTTTTTTATGTTAGATATCGACAGACGAGCACGAGGTTCACTTGATGGTAGGTGATACCTCAGCCAGAGAACATCAGTCAATGATGCGCTGTCGACCTACTTTTTACTTCGAGCATACAGAAATCCATAGACTGAAACCAAAACGCGCAATGTGCACTTCATCTATGAACGGTGGTTCGTTACCCGGTCGGAATTTCGATATTCCTCCCACCCGTTCAATTTCCGAAGTTACCAGACGTGGGGACAACATGCTTACAGAAAATTATAAACATGTCGTCCTGATGGGATTCGAACCCACGACCCATTGATGCGAACGGCAGGTGTTCTACGTCGAAAATTTTTTAGCACGGTGACGCTTAATGGATCACAGTCAGCCAAAATCATCCTTATATCTATCACATAAAGTTTTGTTTAGTAATTATATATTAGTCTGTTTTAATATTACAAAACGTCGTATTTAATTTATGCGCTAAGCCAAAGTAACTGTTATCGCGAAGTACTAAGATTTATATCTTATATACCAATTGTAGAACCAGTGTGATTTAGCTAGTTTTGTGTTAAATAAAAACAACGAATCGAAAAAAATTGTAACTGTGTTAAATACGCCATTCATTTGTGTGAATTTGGCGACAGTCGATCCGGTATTAATTATGACACATTGCACTTCTACTAACTTCTTCTGTTCTGTGGGGTTGACTAAATAATCTGAGGATCTAGCACGAACTACTATCGAAAAAGTATTCCTATCGTCGAGCTGTCATTTGTATGAAATTTCAAATGATTTCTCAGTTGGACGGTTCGAATACTTTTTTGATAGTCGTTCATACTAGGAACTTAGAGGCACTTGCTAGGTAGTATTCGTACCCTCAATCTGTAAATGATAGGAGAAATTACCTGTGGTTGCAGTCTTGGGGTGGTGATCACTTACCATTTGGTAAGTTTACCCCCCCCCCTTTTTTTTCAAATACTCATTACATTAAAACTGTATACAATTGACAGATTGGAAGTATGTACGTATGCTTCTTTGTAAGTTGTTTGTTCTGAGGATTCCTTGGCACATTTTTTTGGTAGAGGCCGATTAAAGATTTTAACCACAATATTCTGAGCCCTCTGCCTTTTCACCACTCTTAGATATTAAGCCATGAACTCTTTCTCTCCTTTCATACATCTCATCTATTGTACCTCCTATGCCAAATCTCATCCATTCTCCCTTTTAATATCTCTCATTTACTCCACCTCTCCTTCCATAGCACACACGTTCTCCATGTCCCGTTCCTTACCTCTCATCTACTCTAACTACCCTGCCTAATCTCATCCACTCCCCCTTTAATATCTCTCATTTACTCTCATCCCTTTCCAAATTTCATCCACTCCCCCTTTTAAAATCTCTCATCTACTCTACCTCCCCTTCCAACCACCCAAATCTCACCCACACTCCCCTCTTCATATCTCTCATCTCATCCACCTCCCATCCTTATCACATCTCCACTCACCACTCCTGCGGATCGTCCGGTATCCTCGCCTTGGCGTGCTCCGACCGGAAGTGCTCGTCCACGACCCACTTGACGGCGACCGCGTGCTGCCCCCCCTCCCCCACCTCTCCCATCACCTCTTCCTTCACGTTCTCCTCTCCTTCGACGGTTGTGTCCATTTCCTCATCCATACGCGTCTCCAGCATGGGGACTGACTCTATATCCACTGTAAGGTTAGCACTAATGGTGAGTGTTTTTTTTTTAGAGTTAGTGTAGATGTAGTATTAACAAAAAAAAAACTTTAACAAAAAGCCTATATTACTCGCTGATAATGTAATAAAATAGAAAGCTATTGGTGAAATAAGCCCCCACAGAACTTCAAATTCAACATAGATGATAGGGTTCAAACATAGATGGAAAAACCATGAAGTGCACATTGCGCGTTTCGGTTTGTCTATGGATTTCCGAATGCTCGAAGTAAAAAATAGGTCGACAGCGCATCATTAACTCATGTTCTGTGGCTGAGGTATCACCTACCATCAAGTGAACCTCATGCTCGTCTGTCATATCAAACATTAAAAAAGAACTCACGATCATCAGGGGGCGGTAGTTGCAACAGTTCATCATCAGGCTTAAGAACATCAACTATATTGATCTTCCTCTGCGCAGGTCTCAGTTGTATATTCACTTGGACAACACCCGATCCACGAATACACTGTTCCACTAAGGTCTTGTGACTTTCCAACTGAAAAACATTCATTTTTTGGGTTTCGTTCTGTGTACTCGCTGATAATGTAGCTTTATATTGGTGAAAGAATTTTCAAAATCGGTCCTGTAGTTTTTGAGTTTATTCATAACATACAAAAATACAAATCTTTCCTCTTTATAATATTAGTATGGATATAGAAGTATAAATATAAATATTATAAAAGACTATTACTATTTAAAACGCAAATATACTATATGACTGTTTGAAATTATGGTTTTTGATTTTTAATATTTATGTCTAAAAAACAAAACGGTATTCCATATTTTGTTACTTTCTCTACGTGCCAATTATCATAATGATCAGTAAACGCCATTGTTTTCATATATACAAACAAACATTTTTATTAATATTTCGAATATTTCAAAAAATATGTATCAGGTTCCGTGGTGTAGTGGTTATCACATCTGCTTTACACGCAGAAGGCCGCCAGTTCGATCCTGGCCGGAATCATATCTTTTTGTATTTTTATTGTAAATTTAAATCGGAAATCAAATGTAAAAAAAAAGTAATTTAATAATATTTTTAAAATAATATATAATATTTTTTATTTATATACTGAAAATATAAAAAAAAAAATATTTCCAATATTCCTAAAAAAATTTTTTTCATTAAAGTTGCCACCTATATTTAGTAAACTCACCATTTTCGCATCTTGCAACCAGAAGGTGTAATCGGAAAGGTCAGCATTCAGCCGTTTCTCCAGCATTGTGCGCAGCTGTGACAATCTTGTTCGTATATCCATTATTTGAACGATATCCTCTGAAATGTTAAAAAATTATTTAACCTCAATGCTGATTTTCAGTGACACAATGGTATCAGTTTGATACTATGTATATACAACTAGATATCACAATACAATACTGTAAAGTTTCATCATAATATGGTCAATACATTTTGCGAACTTTCATATTTATAATATTAGTAGGATTCTGATTCAAAATTTCAATATTTTTTCAAACCATTGCACCAATTTTGACGGGCTCGTTGGCGCGTTCGGTAGAACACCTGCCGTGCGCATCGATGGGTCGTGGGTTCGAATCCCACCCGGGACAACATGATTATAGTTTTCTGTAAACATGTTTTCCCCACGTCTGGTAACTTCGGGCATTGATCGGGTGGGAGGAACATCGAAATTCCGACCGGGTAATAAACCACCGTTCATAGATGGAAAAACCGTGAAGTGCATTGCGCGTTTCGGTTTCAGTCTATGGATTTCCGAATGCTCGAAGTAAAAATTAGGTCGACAGCGCATCATTGACTGATGTTCTGTGGCTGACGTATTACCTACCATCAAGTGAACCTCATGCTCGTCTGTCGATATCTGACATAAAAAAAAAACCATAGATCTTACCACAAGATTCTGTACTTTGGAGTGTATCTTCATCATCAGGCGGTTCTGTAAACACAGTCAGTGGAGCTTCAAGGATCTCCGCACCTGTCTGCATTAAACCTATAAGTACAGATATTTAAATATCAAGTACAGCATTAATTTTTAAGATTACTTAAGGTGTCATTTAAGAGGGTTTGCTCTGGACCTACACTTAATTTTAGAAAATCTTAATTTAATAATTCCCATTTTTTAATGTTTTAATAGTGTTTATTACTAAAGATTATTATTATATTTGATTTATTGAATTATTTCTGAATACTTGATATAGAAATAAATAGAATAATAGTTCTGTCTGCCCGTGACCACGGTTGCTAAAAAGCATCCGAAACAGCGGGATAAATAATATAAATAATAAATCGCATTTTAATCCGGTACACTGTATTTTATTTAAATGTGTGATACTCGCGTTAATAAAAGACAATGTTAAATAGAATAATAGTTCAACTCTGCATAATAACTGTTCAGCAGTGGATTACACATTTCTAGCATGACTTAAAGTGCTGTACCCTAAGTGGGGCAGAGGGCATCCAGAGCATTCCGCCAGCCTGTCTGTCTTGAGCTACCCTCTTCACTTCACTCCGTATTCATATTCATATATTGTCACCAGTGGCGAGACCATCATACAAGCCTAAAAGCCTGGCAAGCCATATTAATGCAACCATAAAAAGAAAATTTGCTCTTAACGTAATTTAATAGGTGACATATAACTTTGTCCCTTCCGTTCTAGGCTCAAGCGTATACAGGCTGCTGGTAAATCCGCCACTGCCTGTGAGTTGGTTATGCGATATCACCTACCATCTAGTGAGTTATTATCAGACAAAAATTAACTATTTACATAATATTATGATTTGCTTTTCTTTATAAAGGTTTTTTTTTGCTCTAAAATACTTGTAAGTAAGGATTTGTATAAAAATAATCAAATAATCGTTGTCTTTAATTCCATAATAATTTAAATAATAAGTAACTGTGAAAATAATTTCAATCATGAATATGATAATCAACAGTGTACAAATTAATTTTGTTGGGGTGTCAACAAAAACTTTATACTTGTAGGTACCTACCTACAATATGGTAAATTAGAAATATTTTACATACCCAAGTCAGGCTCTGTGACATATTGCGGAATTATCGATAATGCATCAGTATCTCCAACATTTTCACCATCAACAAAACTATTACCTATAGTTTCCATTTTAATAGAGCGCACATTCAACAATTCATTTAAGTCCGTCACTTCCATTTTACACTCGTATTCTCTAAACACTTTAATATTGTCATATAAAAATAAATGTAATATTAAAACTTATTTTAAGTTTCTGCTAACTTTAACAAATGTTTATTTGAAAAATTATAGGAAAAGGAAATTGATTATCCACTTCCGCGTGCGCTAAACGGGAAACCATGAAGAAATTGACATTGACAAGGTCTTCTGTTGTCTTTGATTTAAAATATTCTAGGCTAAGGTTGTCAAAAATAAATCCGCCATAATATCATCGGCTCAAAGGTAAACTTACCTATGTTATTTCTAATATTTTTATTCAAATGACTCTTAGTGAGTTTTACCTTTAAACCGACGATATATCACATAATTATGTATGGAATGATAAAAAAATTGTCCAACCTTAATAATTTTTCATTGATTTGGCAACATTATTTTTATCTCGCATTATCAAGTACCAATAAAATATTATTGTACGATTTCTATGAAACAGCTGTCATTTCTATATATATAGGTCTTATATTATGTAACATAGTCGTATTGACATAGTATCAAACTATGTATGTCAATGAGTTTAAGCAATAAAAAAGTGTAATTTAAGAAATAAGTCTCGTATACTTTCAGCATTATTAGTATATTTCCCTTTTTTATTTAATATGAGATATTTCCTATTTTTTCACAGAGGTGAAAAACGTGAAGAATGGAACGTTCACACTACAATAATTGCCATATAAAAAAAAATAACAAGCGATGAATGATGATTGACTTGTGCCGTGTTGTCAAATGTCAAAGTTTATGTTAGAAAATCAAAATCGACCGTGTCTACACTCTACTTTCTCCGTTTCGGGTTTCGATTAAAAAATCTAAATCGTTTCTTGAATTAAAAATATAAATAAATCTTTAATTTGATAAATAATGGGAGATCGATGTGTTTAAGAGCTTAACTTTGGCTGCGGCTAGATAAATAACTTTAAAATTGTTTTTGTTTACCGACGAATTTTATATCCCTAAAAAATGGATGGAACGGTAGTCCTGATTTTATTAGCTTTAGTGATGCTAATAGGATCATATGTTGCTGGGAGCATCCCGCTCAATGTATCAATGTCTGAGGTAAGATATATCTACAAATTAAATCATTGCTTGTTTAAAATGTATTTAAAATCTGGTAAATAGTCCAGCTGTTTCAACATATTGACGCTGTTTTGCAACTGTAACGCAGAAATAATTTCTTAATAACCGTAATGTTTCCTTTCTATCGATATCAGTCTCGTAAAATCGATGTTTACAGTTAAAAATAATATTCAAATAGTCAAGTTGTGATTCATGGGTATTACATGATAATTTTTCCGCTTTGTTTTTAAATATACTGTTCATAGCTACAACTTTAATTAAAATGGCATTATTGACTCTTATTTTATACAATATTTTATATTCATCTTAATTTAAATTACTTCTACAAATAAATATATTATCAGGGGAAAGGCAAAACTGCTAAAGTACCGAAATGGTACTTGTGGGCAATGAGGCTTAAAGTCCTTTTATTTTTGATCTCATTTATTTATTTAAACAAATAATGTTTTTGAAATTAACTTATATTTATCTCTGCAAATGAAATATAGTAGTAGTAAATATAGAAGTATTTCACTAGGCATTTGCATTTTTAGGGAGGACATTAAAAATATAATAATAAGCAATTAAATAAGAAATAGGTATATGAATTGTAGTGAACAAAATACCTTTTTTTTTAAATTTAAATGGATATAACAAAGTACTTCTCTTATTTGTTGCTTGCTCTTCTGAATGATCCAATTTTCTCATTAGTGGTTTCTTTAAATATTAATGATTCTGTCTGAAATTTAACACTATTTAAATTATATTGGACTTTATTATACTGAGGTCTGAGGTTTACCAAATGAGATGTACTAATTTTATTACGTTTCTAATGCTTTTTGGCAAGCACAGGCAAGAAAGTATTTGTATCGTGAATATGTCATTTGTATGTTATTACAACTGTTTTCTTGAACAACTGACAGCTTGACAATATCAATAATTTCTTGCAAGTTGTTTGTGCAATACCAGTTGACAATCAAAGTACAGTCAAAATCTGTTATAACAACATCAAAGGGACTACTCAAATTTGGTCATAAAAACCGAAAGTACAGTCGGATGACCCTTGTTTTTGGTCTGTGTAACTGGTATGTTGTTCTAAACGATGTTGTCATAAATGGTTTTAACTGTACTTTAATTTATGGACAAATATTTGCTTTTTTATTTTTTATTATTATAGCTAATTATTTCAAGATGTCATGTAGAATATGGCGTATTGGTTGCAGCTTCTTACAGACATTTTACAAAACATAAAACTTGGTGATTAAAAAGAGTGGCGGAAAGTTTATTGCCAGTTCTTCGCATCCGTTCTATGGCCTTGATTTGAGAACTGGCAGTATATGTAAAATTTGAAGTACATATTTAAAAATTTTATTGACTTTCATAACTGTACATTGTTACCTAAATGAATAAATGATTTTGTATTTGAATTAGATTGTCAACACAGATTATACCGCAGCATCTTAAGCGTAATCATGATATTGTAAAAACATTTCGCTGCGTAGCGGAGCCAACAGAGCGCTAAGTCAAGGTGCAATATAAAATTGTTGAAATAGGCGTTTATGAGAACTAGCAACATATTTATCAGACGATTAGAGGCAATAAATGTTATCGAGAGAATTACATTATTATTGGAGTCTTATCGGACTCGTCGCGATAGGCGGCTCGCGGGTGATGGATAGCGGCTTCGACACCCGCTGTGTCTGATATGACGTATCCATACTACTATTAGATTAAATAATTTTATTTCTCACTAGCTGGCGCTCGCGACTTCGCGTGGGGTTCATCTTAAGGTGACCTTCTAAGCAATTGAAATTAGAAAAAAATTATTTTCTTCCCGACATCCGATATCTGTGAAAAATGTTTTGGTGTTGCCTCAGACTGAGCTCAATCTGTGTGTCAAGGCTGTTCAGTATCTTCGAAGATTAGAGTTAACAAACAGACAGACAAACAAGAACGTTAAAAAACGTAGTTTAACAATTCCAAATTTGTACTACGATTATAAAAAGATAATATTACACCCAGTGCCTGCCGATCTAATATTTTGACAGGAAACAATGCCCTTGTAGCGACATCAGTATGAAGACGTCAATAATCCTGAATCGCGCTATCAAAGTTTATCCGAGCGCCCAGTACAACACCTCGAAATAAACCACTAGAGACAGTCAGTTGTTCGACTGCCCGCTTAGCATGACCATCAAGAGATATCTAACGGACAAGTGAAAACAAAACAAACCAAGATATAAGATATACCGCTATATTATATCATGAAATCGACAACTTTGTTAGACAACAAATCTCGATCGACAAATATCTCTACTTTGACACTAGAAGACGAATTTTAAGTGTGTCATTTTAGACATCAAGACATAAAGAGAATTATCTCTTCGATTACGATTAAAACACGAGAAAACGGTCGACAAAATTTTGTCGTGGTTCCTTCCCAAAGAGTCTATAAGTCCAAACATATTGTCTAATAGGAATTGTACTCCACAGGAGAAACTCCTGAAGGTGACAGTTTTCGGTGCGGGCTTACTAGTTGGCACAGCGCTCGCAGTCATCATCCCTGAAGGAGTTCGATCGCTGTTCGCTGAACGCACAGTCGTCACCAAAGACTACACGCCAGAGCCGGCCACACAAACCGATTTGCACTCTGTGATTGGGATATCTCTTGTTTTGGGTGAGTTATCGTGTTTTTTTTAAATCTATGTTCAGTAGAACGGCAAAACCAATGACATGAATGAAAATTAGTACAATGTAAAAAAAGAAAAAAAATAACATTAATAACGGTGTTAACGCCTGTCATAAGTTAAAGGCAAAGTGTGTATTTGTGGGTTGCCGCGATTAGTAACATTACAATGAATATTTTTCTACCTACATTACTTTTCTATTCGTTCTCATTGAAGCAAGCTAAAAGTGTGTCCTTATTTCTATTAATGTAAAAATATATTTATAAAAGGTTAATATACAGTGAATTTGTATTTTATGGGAGTTTCAATCATGTACACCTGTGCACGAACAAACGGGCTTAATAATTTTGACGGGCTCGTTGGCACGTTCGATAGAACACCTGCCCTGCGCATCGATGGGTCGTGGGTTCGAATCCCACGGGGATTTATTATTATGTCTGGTAACTTCGGGCATTGAACGGTGGGAGGAATATCGAAATTCCGATCGGGTAACAAACAACCGTTCATAGATGGAAAAACCGAAGTGCAAATGATGTAATGAATAACGATTTTCCAAGTATTCGCGAATACGGATGCGAATATCTGACATCGCAAATAATATCTAGGTCACACATAGTTTTAAATTGTGTATAGGTATGTCCGAAATAAATCATTATGATTATTTAATATTACTAGCTGACCCGGCAAACGATGATTTGCCATGTAAATAATTTCTTAAACTGCTTTTTGAAATTATTTACATAGCATATTTGGTGATAATTTATTGTTATATATAAACTATTTTTGTCCCCCAATTCGGACGACGAGTTGCGCATCTGTACCTAATATATATTGTACTAGCTGAAACGGCAAACGTTGTTTCGCGATGTAAATAATTTCTAAAAAGCAGGCGTTGGTAATAGAAGAATGAAAATATAGGGTTGTATGTATTTTTTAATGCCACATTATAAAAAACTAAAAAAGAATATTTCGTCCAAAAATTAAAAAAAAAAAAATTAAGGGTAAACAACCCTTATCACTTAGGGGTATGAAAATAGATAGCAGCCGATTCTCAGACCTACTGAATACGCATATAAAGTTTAGTAAAAATCGGTAAAGCCGTTTCGGAGGAGTACGGTAACTAACATTGTGACATGGAAATTTTATATATTAGATTATATTACACACTACAGTACTCATCTCTCAAAGGCCGGCAACGCACCTGCAAGCCCTCTGGTGTTGCGGATGTCTATGGGAGGTGGTGATCACTTACCATAACTTGAGACACCTGCCCATTTGCCCCCTATACTATAACAGAGTATTTTTTTTGAGCAATTGATGTTATCTCGGCACGCAATACTTGCAGGTTTCATCTTCATGTTGCTGGTAGACCAGATGTCAACACGATACAACGGTACCACCAATCCTGTTGAGAAGAATGTCACTGCCACCGTTGGCTTGGTGGTACACGCTGCTGGTAAGAGTATCAGACTATCGTATGAGAGGAGAGAGTGAGTGGAAAAAATGATTACCTGGGTTCCCTAGTGGGAACTTTAGTAGAAGAGAAAAAGAGATATCGGGCCTGGGGCAGATACATTCTTTGTCTGTTTCACTGATAATTTTTCTTAACAAGCAAGAACATTTTTTTTTTTACATTTTTTAGAACCGATAACTTCAATAGAGAAGATGGTTTGAGGCTTTCCAACCCCAGTTTTAGATTTTTAATTACTGGATCCCAAAAATACTTAAAAACAAGAGAACATCGTTAGTCAATATTGTCATAATATAGACAATTACAGTAAATAATTCCATAGGAATAGATGGCGTTAATATGGCAACTTTGTGACATTTCAAAAATCAGACAACTGTCATCTTTCTGTCTCCCCGCGACCACGGTTGCTGAAAAGCATCCGAAACGTCGGGATAAATAATTTAAACAATATAAATAATAAATCGCGTTTTAATCCGCTATACAGTATTTTATTTAAATGTAGAAAAGTCGACTTCGGAAAAGTGTCTTTGTGACGTTAAAGCAGGAATTGAAACCGGTTAATTTTTATTTTCCTAAATACGTGTCTGACTGAGATACCATGATATTAGTTTTAAAGAGTAATTACACAGTATTTTTTTCAGTAAATATGACTAAAAACGAAACAATATTAACAAAAACCTTTATTATACCGGTGTTATTCCCATAGTAAATTAACCGGTATTCAGTCCTTGCGTTAAAGGGTTAATTTAGAAGATGGTCTAAAAGTGAGTAATCCTGACAGCGGACGGCGTAGCGCTGGGCGCGGCCGCGACCACGTCGCACGCTGACGTAGAGCTGATCGTGTTCCTGGCCATCATGCTACACAAGGCGCCGGCCGCCTTCGGCCTGGTCACCTTCCTCCTCCACGCTGGACTCGAAAGGTTCTTGCTCTCACCGACTCGTCGCTTTTAGAATTATGCTGGAAACATACTATCAAAACGCGACGCCTTTCCACGGCATCTAAGGCTGTCAGTATGATCAATTCCATACATTTAAAGACCGGCAACGCATCTGCAAGTCCTCTGGTGTTGCAGATGTTCATGGGTGGCAGTGTTCACTTTCCATCAGGTGAGCCGCAGGCTCGTTTGCCCCCAATATCATAAAAAAAAAATACGAAACATATAGAAAACACGCCACGTGATCACACACACCCCCACGCGATAAATCTATCTACGTCAATACTCTTCCGCCTTTCACAAAGCTGAAAGCTGGCAAAGCGTGTAGTAACGTCGTGTGGCGTGTTGTATGTTGGCACAATTCGCATCAGGTGTCGACACGTCACATCGCGTAGCGTTTTAGTAGTATGTTTCCACCATTAGTGACCTAACTCAACATTTTTGTACATGTATGTTATTATTCCATGTTTAATATATAGGACGTACAATAATTATAAAATAATCATGTCTTCCCCAAGCTTGGTAATCTAGGATGTAGCGACATCTACAATCTGCGCCACGAAACAATACGAAGACGTCTAATCCTGAATCGCGCTATATAAATGTTTCCGAGCGCTGAGTACGTATATATATACAACACCTCGACATCAACCACTGGGGCCTTAGGGCCGGCCAGTCAGTGGTTCGACTGGTCGAGGATCCTCCCTTTAGCTTGGAGGAAGACCATACCTCCCTTGTCCCTTCCTCCACATAGGAAATTAAACGGGTGGGAGGAATATCGAAATTTCGACCGGGTAACGAACAACCATTCATAGATGGAAAAACCGTGAAGCAGGGACTGAAACCGGTTAATTTTTATTTTCCAAAATACGTGTCTGACTGAGATACCACGACATTAGTGTTAAAGAGTTAATACCCACTAAACTTACCACAGTATTTTTTTTTCAGTAAATATGAATACAAACGAAAGAATATTAACAAAAACCTTTATTATACCGGTATAACTCCCATAGTAAATTAACCGGTATTCAGTCCCTGCCGTGAAGTGCATATTGCACCTTTCGGTCTCAGCATATGTATTTCCGAATGCTCGAAGTAAAACATAGGTCGACAGCGCATCATCGTCTGATGTTCTGTGGCGGAGGTATTTGTATCACCTAGCATCAAGTGAACCTCACACTCGTCTGTCGATATCTAACTTAAAAAAAGAAAAATGCTAAGTGAAACAGACATAGAAATGTGTCTGCCCCTCGCCCCAGTAGTATGTAGTATGTCTGTACAGGAACCGCATCCGCAAACACCTGCTTATCTTCTCGTGCTCAGCGCCGCTCCTCGCGCTCGTGACGTACTTCGGAATTGGGAACGAGAGCAAACAGACCCTCTCAGACTTCAACGCTACCGGTGAGACCTTTTTGTGTTTTTTACGCTACCTTTTCGTGTCATTTTCGCTACCTTTTCGTGTTATTTTCGCTACCTTTTCGTGTCATTTTCGCTACCTTTTCGTGTTATTTTCGCTATTGATAATTTTTGTCGAGACTTTGTTTTTTTTTCGCCCATTTCGCTTATTATTTTTTTTATTTAATTAGCTATAAATTATCAATACATGCGTTGATTTGGTTGCGTAATAGATAATTGCAAATAGTTGTAATGTTTACAAAAATAATAAAGTTATCAAAATTTTAATTGTTATATGTTCGATTAATTGGTGAAAATAATTATCTTCCTAGTACACTTTTTTGAAAATAATACAATAATTCATAGGTATAATACATCAACATTATCTCCCTAAATTAGACAAAGCATAGTTTGTAAATTATAACATTTTTTTTTTATTTCAGGTATTGCCATGCTATTCTCAGCCGGCACATTTTTGTATGTAGCAACAGTTCACGTTTTACCGGAAATAACGAACCCGCATCCGACACACACACTTCTGCCGATGCAAGAGGGGATTCCCCCGAAACGCGGCTTCGCGGGGTTGCAAGTGGTCGATGTGATTATCCTCGCTTTCGGCGCGATGTTGCCCGTTCTGCTGACGATGGGGCACGAACATTGATATTTACCGTACGTGTATAGCGTCAGCAAGATGCTATACCGAACCGTTCTGCTTTTGGTGTGTTTCAATCTTTATTTGCGTTTTTGTATATTTTTGCTGCAACGCGACCGGGCGAGGAAGAGGAACTAATTTGTGGTAATTTAACAGCATTTGTTTGATGATTATGGCAACATTGAATTTTTCTTTGTGTCTATGGCGTCGTAAGGGATAAATGATTATGTATTCGTTATTGATGATTATGGCAACATTGAAATTTCTTTATTATATTTTTCTTAATTTCTTTTTTTTTCTATGTTGATTGACAGTTTGAATTGTAAAGGCTTCGTTAATGATTCATATATATGGCAACATTAACATTTGTGTGTTAATTGTTCGCTATCGGCACAATGGATTAATAATTATGGCAATATTTAAATTTCGATGTGTAGACGATAGGCGTCATACTTCAAAATTATGGCAACATTACAATTAGTGTTTTAATGGTACCATGTCGACTTAGTGAATTCATTATCATGGCATCATTGTAATTTTTGTGAGTATTGTCACAATATTATGACAACATTAAAATATCTGTATTATTGGTAGTAATTAGGCATAATGGATTAACAATAATGGCAACATTGAATTTTCAGTGTATTATTACTATGATGTTGTTTATCGTTAATATATCGTCGGTTCAAAGGTATAAAGTGTAATAAAAAAATACACTAAGTGTAATTTTGAATAAAAATATTTTTTGCTAGTATTGCTTATTTTAAGCGTACATTTACGACGATATGAGGTAACATTTCTGTGTCGTATATTTCCTAAAATCATGCCTCTCGCTCTGTTTCTTTATCAGAGTGAGACAGCATCATTTTATTACTTCTGGAATTATATGTATACATAAGTCTATAATGTAGGAATTTAGACTTGGAATTGCACCCAATTTAATTATTGACCTGTATTTTCCTATAGTTAATGTATACAGGTATAGTAATCTGTAATGAATGTTAAATGACGATTTTTCTTAAAATAAATGTTTAAGATATCGTCGGTCCAAAGGTAAAACTCACTAAGTGTAATATTGAAACAAAAAGTTTTTGCTACTATGACTTTTAATACTATTTTAAGCATAAACCTTCGACGGACTCGTTGGCGCGTTCGGTAGAACTGCCGTTCGCATCAATGGGTCGTGGGTTCGAATCCCACCGGGACAATATAGTTTTTCAATTTTCTGTAAGCATGTTTTCCCCATGTCTGGTAACTTCGGGCTTAAACCGGGTAGGAGGAATATCTAAATTCCGACCGGGTAATCACCGTAAGACGTTCATAGACGGAAAACCCGTGAAGTGCACATTGCGAGTTTCGGTTTCAGTCTATGGATTTCCGAATGCTTGAAGTAAAAAGTAGGTTGACAGCGCATCCTTGACTGATGTTCTGTGGCTGAGGTATCACCTACCATCAAGTGAACCTCATGCTTGTCTGTCGATATCTAACATAAAAAAAAACCTACAATAAAAACAAATTACTAAGTGCGTATAGCTTTGTTACCACAATTCGTAATTAGTGCTTTGTTCTAACGGTAGGTTTACGCTTAAAATAAGCAATAATAGATGTAGTGTTTACTGTTTGCGTCCAACAGCATGGTGTCACAGGCTCGGCACACAAACAACACGTCCACTCTCGCCCACGGCTCTCGTGATACTGACGTGGTGCGCCAGAGACAGTGTATACACAGACTTTGTGGTAGCTCTATATATGTGTATTATATGACTGTGTGTCAGTGTGTAATTCTACAAACACTACAATTTATTTTGATTCTAAATGAAACTTAGTGAGTTTTACCTTTGAATCGTCAATATATAGTTATCTTATTAGCATAATTTTGAAACTGTATTCCGTAGCTCAAATACTGTTTAAATATTAATCTAAATTATTCCTTTCTTTATAGCATAGCGTATTTTATAGACTAAAAATTAAGTATCCGTATAGGTCGGTAGCACATCATCGATTTACTCTGCTGAATGATCTAGTAAGTCTCCCACTTGTTTACGATATCTCGACTATGAAAAGTATATTTTAAACCGTATTCCTTTTCTTAGATATAAAAATATTTTAGACTTTCCATATTTTAGGAGGTTTTTTAACATTCTTTTTTTTTGTTCGGTCCATTCCTATTATAGCTTTTAAACTCCCAAGTTTGAATATACTTGACTTCAATATTTTTCAGTCCTTTAAGCTATTTTTTTCCGCAATAATGAGAGATTTAGGAACTAATCGCTTCCCGAATGCTCTTGATCTTCCTAGAACACTATAAAATAATCGATGTACCATAGTCGTAGGTATATAATAATCATAAAATGTTATAATTCCTAAGAGGCTGAATTTTTCAACCGTAAAAAGTTACCTGACGGTTGGTAAATCAGTCATTATTATTTTAAATGTATTTTGTATATATTCATTAATATGTATTTATTAAATATTTCGCAGCAAATAATATATAAATAAAATGGTAAACTACTAATTCAGCTATTTTAGATCTTTGACTAAGTGCTAACACACTATAAATAGAATTTTCGTGAAGTGGGATTTTAAAGCATGTAAGCAAAGTGTGACGAAATTCTTGCCCATTAGCAAAGTGTGACGAAAACCTCGCACGTTAGCAGTGTGACGTAATACTCGCAAGTTAGTAAAGTGTGACTAAGTGTTATACACTTGTTGTAAGCAAAGTGGGACGAAGATTTGACAAATTTTATTATTGTGTCAAAAATGAAACATAATTATTTTCTCAAAACATCGTGGAATATAAGAACACTCACGAACTGAGGAAGATTTTTTTTTAAATTGCGTAGTATTGTATAGATAGCACACAAATGCATTTGATATTATAGTATTTGTGTATATTAAATAGTGAGTTTTTACGACAAAACGTAGCAGCAAATTGACATAGTATTTGCACAGAGATAATTGAAGATATGGAGTAATGTTGGGCTATATCACGCGAATATTAATATGTATTTTAAAAACTTTACCAATGTTCATGGTACAAAATGGATTTTTGTAAAAATATTGAATAATTTCAACATCATTCAGTATTATATAAATAATAATAACAATATAATATGTAATAAATGTGTTATTGTATATAAGCTATCAATTTTTTAGATCTTTATATTTTTATTCATATACTTTAATTGATATTAATATAAACAAATATTATTTTATTCTTGTTATGAACAAAAAATAATTACGGGCAAACGTTCTGTGACTTTTTTTAAATATATTTTTAATAGAAAAAATAGGGGTTTTAGTTGTTAATTTTTAAAATAAGATGTTAAATTAATTATAATATAATTGTGAGCTAGTATTTGATAACTATATTAATAGTTTCATTAGAAAGTACGGTCGGCAACGAAAGTCGTTAAAGTACACTTTTGACGGACGCGTTTGGTAGAACTTGCCGTACGCACCGATGGGTCGTGGGTTCGAATCCCACCGGGACGACATGTTTATAATTTTCTGTAAGCATGTCTTCCCCACGTCTAATTAAAATACTTCTTTAAAGTTGCTGACTAGTGAATCTGAGTTTGTGATAGTTTTTGTAGGAATATTACCGTTTAATTTTTATTGTATAGTGCGTTCGACATTTTGTTGAAAAATTTCCAATGTAGGTTGTAACTGAAAGAATTTTAAATTATTTCTTTCTTTTGGTATTTAAAGTTATTATATTTTGACAATAAAGTAAGTATTAAATTTTATTTACGATAATTCATATAATTTACTTCTCGCTTTTTATACTTAAGTAAAATAATGTTTACAAGACAAGAAGTCGTGGAATCAACAGTTTTAGTAAATCAAAACAGCAACCATGCTCTTTCTGACTACCCACAGTAAATAAATATAATATGATTGTAAGATTTTATACAGGGACTGAATACTGGTATTATAAAGGTTTTAATAAGAAAGAAAGTAAATAATATTCTTTCGTTTTGATTCATATTTACTGAAAAAAATTACTGTGGTAAGTTTAGTGTGTATTACTCTTTAAAACTAATATCACGGTATCTCAGTCAGACACGGATTTTGGAAAGTAAAAATTAACCGGTTTCAGTCCCTGATTTTATATAATAATGTATAAACTACATCTATTTCAGGATTCTCATAGACGTAATTGCTCAAATTAAGTATTTTTACTATCTCGATGTTTTTCTTCCTATACGGATAGCCGTACACACGATATTTATAGGTTTGCTAAAAAGGGTATAAATCGCGATTGTAAATAGCGAGTTAAGGGTAACCAGGGTATGGTGTCTGCGCCAATTTTATCCAAATATATTCAGCTGCTTAAGCAGGTTTCGTTGATATTTTCATATTAATCACCTAAATAATATTTTAAGTTATTTTTTGCAGTTACAAATACTTAGATGGATTTTTTCGTAAAATATTTTCCGTAACTCTTTTTAATTACTTCTTAATGTAAGCCTTGTACTATAGTGTACGCGCAAGTGCTAGTCTCCTCCTGAGGTATGGGAGTGGCAGGGGGATATGCATATGCAAGCATCGGATATTGCAAAATTTTCATCTCCACGGAATCCCAAAGAAATAAAAAAAGACACATTGACGATTTTGACATGGGTGTAATACGAATAAATAATAATCAGTTTTAAATATTTTAATTTACTTATTGAGAAATGTTAATTTGCTTATAATAATTATAATAAAATTTAATTAACACATTTAACTGTGACCATGTTACGTTGTCTCGTCCGCGACATATCATGTGACATGACCGCCACGAGATATGTCGCGGACGAGAGAAGACAAACTAAGATGTAAGATATCTCGATATATTATATCTCGACATCGAAAATTTTGATAGAAAAGATATCTCAATCGACAAATATATCTATTTTTGATACTAAAAGTCGATTTTTAAGTGTAATTGTTATGTTACACCGGAAACAAATAGACCGATAATTTAAAACACGAGAAAACGGTCGACAAATTTTTTTCGCGGTTGTCATGCTAGGCCGGCTGGAGATTTATCTGTTCTCAAATATCTCGTGCGTGTCTTGACAATCCGCGCCCTCCCCCGTCTCGCCGCTCACATACCGCAGGCGGAGACTAGCACTTCCGCGCGGACTATAGTATCTGATTATTTTACTTGTAACTTAGTTCGTATGGCTGGTTTAGTCTTACGCCGACGGCACGCGTACCGTCAGCGCTGATGGCCGAGATATATGAACTTCTAGGAAGCGTTTTTGAATTACGCGTAGCTATCAGCGCGCACGGTGGTCAGCGCTGATAGCTACGCGGGCCGACGCGCGACGGCGCTGACGATCGCACGAGCGCCTCTGCTTTCAGTGAGCGTTCTAGTGTCGAGCGGAGCGAACGTCGTCAGCGCATTTTGGTCGTCGTCTGTACAGTGAGGCGGTCAGCATGATACTAAATCGAGCCACGCTGAGCCTCAGCGCTGACAAACTACGCGCTGAGCTATGAGCGCTGACGGTGAGCGTGAGACTAAAATCAGCCTATGTATCAACACCGCTTAACCATAACATAAAATTGTCGTGTGTACGGCTAACTTTAAATGTGTAATAGGCCTATAATGGCGTTTTTAATAATTGTTGTATAATTCTTAAATAAATATGCTTAATAGCAAGTTGCCTGAGTATTTATTGAAAACCTAGACGATGGTAGGTTCCAGTAACAGTTGAGTTTATATACGGTTGATGTCACGGATGTGTTGTCAGCTTAATGTTAGGTTATTCCATACAAACTAATATTATAAAGAGGAAAGATTTGTTTGTTTGCTTGTTACGATTTAACTCAAAAACTACTCGTCCGATTTTAAAAATTCTTTCACCAGTAGAAAGCTATCAGCGAGTAACATGTGTGTGTATGTGCATTGTGTATAGTACATCTACATTGTAGCCGAGGCGGATTTGCGAAAGTGGAATATATTAAAATATAAGGGGAAAAGGCCCGCCAGTATTGCTATGACATAGAAATTATATTTATAGCTAGTACAAACTCTGTAGCAATAGATGGCGTTGGTGTAGCACAATTTTGTAAAATTCCAATTCAGACTAAAAATATATGAAACCAGGGCTTCGCTTGGAAGTAGGGCGCCCTGGTACGAGCGGGAAATACTTGCAAGTATGAAAGTATTAGCTATTCGATTACGAGCAGAGTAGAAATTTAAAATACTTGCATAGGAAAACGAACCGTATTAACTTAAATATACCGATCACAATCGTATTTGCAAAAAAATACTTTTAAGTATAAAATACTTGAATAGGAAAATTATCCGTATTGTCTAAGTATAAGGAGCACAATCCTATGCAAGTATTTTATACTTAAAAGTATGGAGAGTTCGGAGCTCGGTAAAGTATAACCTGGTTTTCGACCCTGGTTTTTTTACGGACTCGTACTTGTAAGCCCCGGTATTGCATTTGGCAAGTATGTCTCATCGCTAATTCAGACAGCTGTCATCTGTCAGTCCCATATTATACTTTATTATCAGGATATAAATATTAAAAATCATTTCAGATTTTGACGGGCTCGATGGCGCGTTTGGTAAAATCTGCCCTGTGCACCGATGGGTTGTGGGTTCGAATCCCGCCGGAACATAAATGTTTTTAATTTTCCAAAAACATGTCTTTCCCACGTCTGGTTACTTCGGACATTAATCGGGTGGAAGGAATATCGAAATAACCACCGTTCATAGATTGAAAAACCGTGAAGTACATATTGCGCGTTTCGGTCTGTCTGTGGATTTCCGAATGCTCGAAGTAAAAAGTAGGTCGACAGCGCATTATTGACTGATTTTATGTGGCTAGAGTATCACCTAAAATCCAGTGAACCTCATGCTCGTCTGTCGATATCTATACTAATATTATAAAGAGGAAAGATTTGTGTTTTTGAATTTTTGTATGTTATGAAAAGACTCAAAAACTACTGGACTGATTTTGAAAATTCTTTCACCAATAGAAAGCTACATTATCAGCGAGTAACATATGCTATGTTTTGTGTATAGTACATCTACATTGCACCCGTGTGAAGCCGGGGCGCGTTGCTAGTCTAACATAAAAAAACATAAATCAATTTCTAAAAATTTAATTTCATTTGATATTATATCACATTGTAATTGGTAACTCTATTATAAACGCCAAAATTAGTCTTCTATAATCTCATTTTTGAACGGGAAAATACCGAAATGGTCATCAAAATTGAGAGCTAGTTGAAATGCTTCTCTCTCTTATATTGTGTATGAAAGTTTTAAGTTAAACTCAATTTTGAGTACCATTTGAGTATTTGGCCTTAAATATACTTATTACCATTTAACCTTAATATCAATAATGGACGGAATACAATACTTATAACTTATCACATAATTTAGAAAAATCTTAGTTACAGTATTAACAATAAACTAGTAAAAAATTATAAAAATATATTGATTTTTTTATAATAAAATCATCTAAACTAACTAACTAAATATTTTAAGTGCTCTCGCACATAAGGCCACCAATGGCGACCATTAGAGGCTGAACACGGCCACCAATCCACACCAGCAATGTACACTACGCTAACTACAATAAAAGCAAAGGCATTTCAAAGAAAAATCGTAACAACTTTTATATTACTTAAGATTATTTTGAACTTATAACTTAAGCAATATTGTAATAACTTTTAACACTTTGACTGCACTTTGGTACAACGTATGTGTTTTTACGGCCGAATCGAAAACACACCAGATGCGTAAGGCAGCATATTTGGCGAGTTCCAATCGTAACACGTATGCGTGTTTTGCCGCATAGTCGTAAAGTAACTTTCCTTGGTTGCTAAAAACACGCGTGTTTTTAGTCGCACGGCTGTAAAATAGTATTTTGGGACTAGCAGTCAAATTTATTTAAGATAATTAAAAGTTGTCACAATTTTTCTTTAAACTGTATTTAGCGTAAAATATACTTCTTCAAGTTACGTTAACTTTAGCGTGGTGTTAATTGCTGGTGTCGAAATGACATGTGAACATAGCAAGAATTAAGTGAGTGGGGAAAAGCTGGCGACTGTGGCTCAGTCGCGGCCACACGAGCGCTCAGTGTGCGCCGATGCCATATAAAATGTATGAAACCATATAACAGCTTGTGGCTTTGCTGCGGCCGCCACCGGTGAACTAATATACAGCAGCACGAAAAGTTATTCTCTACAGGCAAATTCTAAGGCATACAAACCAGGTTAAAGGCAAACCCAACTTTTAAAGTCCGATTACAATTTTGAGTAAACGTAGTATCATGAAAATTAAGTCCTTGGTGAGTAATAAAGATCATAATTGTCACATTGCACCTTGAAAACTAAACTGACACTAAACGAAAAAATTTTTTTGGAGTGTTTGTCATTTGCGCCATCTAGCGGCATAAAGTTGACCTTTTGAAGTTCTTTGCATTTTGAAGATGAACAATAATCTCACAAGATGGCGTTGATATTTGAAAATTGACAGTTTTCGTATAGTGGCGGTTTCATTTTCAAGGTGCGACATATTCTATAATTAAATTTTAAATTGTATATTATGATGAATGAACACAAAACTTTATTTGTAGTATAAATATTCGAGTGGTATACTACAGAAAGGTCTAATGAAAAAGTTGGAGTTGATATTGCCTTTATCGAGAAAGGTCAATTTTAACTTAAAAATGCAAGTATTGTGCTTTAAGTAGTAAAATTTGTGTTCTTTCAAACATCCCTTGATTATACTAATAAAAATTACGATATAAGATTTACAATAATTATACCCTGAGCTATATAATTAAGCTGAGCGTCCCTATAATTTACTACTAGCTGATGCCAGCTACTTCGTTCGCGTGGGTTTCATAAATGATGATAACTTTTATTTCGACAACCGATATCGATGAAACAACGCCTATGTGTTGGGAACTCTTTAATTTTCCGGGATGAAAAGTATCTAAGATGTTGACTGGGGATATAATGTACCACCATGCACAATTTCATGTAAATCGATCCACCAGTTTCGGAGATTAGCCCGTACAAACAGACAGAGAAACAAAAAAATAAAAAATCAGGATTTGTTCTATTTCTCTTCTAACATCCCCCTGACTCGGTTTTAAGCATTTTTTTTCTATGTACAGACATTTGACCTCTACAGTTTTATTATATGTATCGAAAAAGTACAATGTACAAAAGGACATAATCAATAATAAAATACCTCCTCACTGTTACCTGTCTCTTCTTAGAGCCAAACCAGAGACAATTTTTTTTTTTTTAAATTAATACTTATAAGGGAAGTGCAAACATTCAAAGCCTGGAAGAAGTGCAAACATTCAAAGTGGACTTTTTTTTTTTTTATGAAGAATAAGTATTATTCATTATCCTGCTGCTCGCACAATACTAGAAAAACATCACTTTCTTGGATACTAAATATTTCGGAAAATATTTACGATAGCGCGAGTAGCAGTAAGTAATACTGGCCGAATTAAAACGGGATTACATAAATCAAGAAACGAAAAAATATTCTGGATCTAAAACGTCAAAGTCAACTTAAATTTGATTTAAGATACACTATCTCTCACCTTTGAATGACTATAGAAAGAGACAGGCATTGAGATAATGAACATATTAAATTTATGGGACGATTTCAACAATGTTGCTAGTGTTTATTTTCACTATTTAAAAATTAAATAGCTAAGTAAATTAATTAAAGAGTATCCTAGGTATAATACTAAGGAATACACTATAACCTTCAAAGTTTGATGCATGTAGTATAACCTGAAAAATAACAAAAACATATTAAAAACAACATATGGGCTACTCCTCTGTTGACCTGACTTTTCTAACCGATACGATTGATTTAAGGCTAGAGCTTTCTCTTTCATTATAAGGCTAGTTCGGTCGTTAAAGTGTCTACCTGTTTTGTTAACTTTTCGAAAAAAAAAACTTATTTATGATAAATTTTTATGTTTTTGCTTCAAGGTTTTTGTAGAATACATAATCATTTGACTCATTTCTTAGTTTTTCAGGCAGTTTATTCAAAATCTTCAAATTCAAATAAATAGATACATTACAAAAGGTACAGTACTATTACAAAAGCTACAGTGCCATTACAGAAGGTACAGTGCTATTACAAAAGCTACAGTGATAAGACAACACATACCTGTTCCATTTTTTCCTCGCTTCAGGCAGAGTTGAGAGATCATCCTTTACTAAGTACACTCTTAATCCTGCAATAAATAATTACATACGTCGTTCAAAACATCAAATGGATCTTAGAAATACTTTCGCATAATAAAATGAAGCCTCTATAAAATAATGTCTTGATTAAAACATAACTTTGACTAGACTCTGTGGCGCAGTGGTGGTGATGGGGCTTGGGTTATGCGTTTACTGCCTGAGGCCCCGGGTTCGAATCCCGAGGAAATAATAAAAAATAAGTCGGACACAATTATTAAGACTTTTCCTGTTTGTGTGCTATTTATTCTCTAACTATTCGAAGCTGTGCTATAAGGCAAGATAGGTCCACAACATAATATTGAACCAGGAGGTCTATTACCAAAAGCAAATTACGAAGTTTCGGCTGACGGGTCGTACATTTTCATATCACGAATCTGATGATCGATTCGACGTTCGCAATTAGACATCATGTACATCGTTTGACATTACTATGATCGTAATTATAAACATAAATAGAATTAAAAATGTCTTCTTAATCGAGTTAGTTGTTCTTTAGTTTCTCCAGAATTTCTTAACACATTTTAGTTAAAAGACTTTCTTTATGTGTCATCTTCAATTGTCTATAGGCACTATGTTTCGGTTTTTTGCAAATAATATTTATATATATTTTTGCGGTTGGGTGCGAGAGAGTGCGCGCTATGACTCACGTCAGAGTGTCGTCCACACGGACACTAGCAGCGCCGCGGTGGCTGGGGGGAGAACTACTCTTACCCCAGAGATACCGTGACAAGCGCGCCTATAAGGCCTGTGCTTCCATGTACATCTATGTTCCTTGGTTTTACACATACCTAACAAAAACGTCTCAGCCATGTATTCCCAGGACATGTCGGCCATATTGAACGGGAACACGGTTCTGTCCCCGGCCGGCAGCGACTGCCACATGCTCCTCACGTTGTTATCACTGAAGCTCCAGTCTTGCGTAGAGAAGTAGAATAAGATATTGGCTAGCCTTATCAATTTATGGTAGAATTTCAGCATGCTGGAAGTAAAATGGTATTTTTATTGTCCTATAATTATGCGTGTAGCACTTAAATACAAAAAATCAATTTCACCAGATTAAAATTCGATTTAATCAGTATTTTCATTTTCGTTTCGAATGCTTTCCAGCAAACTTAGTTACAGCAGACTGAAAGATGACAGTTGTCTGATTTGAATTGTCACAAAGTTGCCATACTAACGCCATCTATTTCTTAATATAATTACAAAGAATTTTCACAAAGTTGTTATGATATTTTTGTTTATAAATTATTATTAATCAAATTTTAAGTGGTCTAATCTACTGATATTCAGTCCTGCGAATTTAATTATCGGGACGAGGGTTCGAATCCCACCGAGATGAAATGTTTGTAATTTTCTTTAAATATGTAGGTCGACGGCGCATCATTGACTGATGTTCTGTGGCTGGGGTATCACCTACCATCAAGTGAACCTATGGTCGTCTGTGGATACCTAACATAAAAAAAATGAACAAATGAAAGCCTGTACTTTCATGATGCAAATTTCATTAAGCACGTTGAATTTGGATATTCCACTCACTCGTATAGTGCCCGAAATGACCAGACATGGTTATAGTTTATAAACATAAGTATTTTCCCGGCGGAATTGGAACCCGCAACGCATCGGTGCACAAGGTTCTACCAAATGAGCCAACGAGCCCGTCAACAAAGTCCTTGTATCTAAAATAATCATCAAAGTGAATCTAGATACAGATCCAGGAATATTATCAGAATTTCAGCACCTCCGTCCTCAAGACTTGGCTAAAACAGTGAACTTGGCAGTACTCACTTCCGTTTCCTCCCGGTGAGCGCACAGTATGTGTCAATGAGAAGGGCCGGCAAGTAGTGTAAGAAGAAGTTGTAGAATAAGAACATGTAGTAGTTCTTTGTCGGGTTCAGTCCATAGTACCTGTTGACAAAAACTTCGCTACAGTATGGTAAAACTAAGCGGGACAACGCATATATTGTATGTATGTATCCAAAGAGTAACAAACGCTCTTAACGTTTTTTTTACGTATTTACAGATTGTTTTACAGTATTTAGTTATTATTTAGTAACAGGGATTCCCAAAGGGATCGATGAGGAGTGAGGCGTATTTATCATAACAGATATAAATCAAAGGTATTCAAAGATAACAGTTGTTGCTGCGGTTGTGATACATCTGTTATTGAAAATATCCAGCAATACTATATAACAACTGTTCAACAAATATCTATTAGTAACAGCAAAGCCATTACATAGCAATGTGATTGTTACCTGTCTCAGTAAAACATCTATGATTGTCGCGTGTTACAACCAGGGAATGAATACCGGTTAATTTACTATGGGAGTTATACCGGTATAATAAAGGTTTTTGTTAATATTCTTTCGTTTTTATTCATATTTACTGAAACAAATTACTGTGGTAAGTTAAGTGTGGAATGTGGATTCCTCTTTAAAACTAATATCATTGTATCTCAGTCAGACACGTATTTTGAAAAATAAAAATGAACCGGTTTCAGTCCCTGGTTACAACGAGATGCACCTATAATATATTATCCAAAAAAATACAATTTGACGTTTCACAGGAAGGAAATCACATTGAAAAGTCACTCCTAAATTAGATCGTATTATATGTAATTCCTTTAGTATCTAAATAACAGGATGTTATTTAATATCAGATATTTACATCTGTTATTAAGTAACAGTAACAGATGTAACAGATATCATGTTTGACCTGTTATCACCCATGCCTATGATCGATATCAACCTCTTGGGGTCGATATCGGTTACCCAAGGGTTTTGGTTATCTCAAACTAACCTAATTTGATGGACTAAATTAAATTCCAATAACATCCCTGGTCTGAGGTATCAGTTCATTTTGGAAAAGGGGTGTCTTGCCCAAAATAGTTTCTAAGCCCTGGTCTACAATATAATTGAATACTAGTAAATGGCAGACAGTTGCGATTTCAAGATATATCTTCCTGATACCCAGCCTTACCATAAATGAATTGATGGACGCTGTTAAGCAATACAGTGTCAACCCAAAAATTACAAAAATGTAAATTTTGATACCAATCGCTTCCTTATGAGCTGGAGTACATATTTCAAAAGAGATATATATCATTTAAATCGTTTTAATAGGAAAAATATTGAAAAAACTAGCGAGCACGAAAATCTAAAATGTTTAAAATATTTAACAATAATGAACTAAATTCTATTACTTTGATTGCTACCAAGAAAAACGATACCTATATATTTAGTCTAATAATAATAATTACAAAAAAAACTATTATTTCAGTTATTTTTTAAAAGAAATTTAATAAAACCTGATTAAAACTTCAAACTCAATTTTCTCAAAATGGCAACCATGTGGGTTGACACTGTATTGCTTAACAGCGTCCTGTTATTCTTACCAAACAGCCTTAGTGGTAGGTTTGGAAGTCCCATGTCTCCGGTTCGCTTCAATGAACTCTCCCCAAGTTGTGGGAGCCTGCGCCCCCGATACGAAGTTGTATATCGGAATATCGAAGGTTTGGCTGAAAGCAAACACCATTGGTTAAGACACAGTCTTAACGCCATCTATCGTCATCAAAACAACAAGCATAAACAAGAATTTTTGTCTGTGACTTTCCGGCTGCCGCCATCTTATTATTCAACATTCATTCGAAAATACGTTTAAACGGAAGAACACGTCTACAAAATCAAACAAGCCAGATTTTTAAGTAATTCGTCATTTAATTAACGTCGTTCCTAAACACACAGAGATCGGCAAACTGTGGCTAAACGCATATGGCTCTTCCACAAAATGTTTAGAGCAGGCACGGAATATTAATAACTAGCAACGCGCCCCGACTTCACACAGGTGTAGCCTATATTACTCGCTGATAATGTAGCTTTCTATTGGTGAAATAATGTTTAAAATCGGTCCAGTAGTTTTTGAGTTTATTCATAACATACAAAAATACAAATCTTTCCTCTTTATAATATTAGTATAGAAGTATAGATTAGTATAATATATGGAGATATCTTATATCTTAGATTGTCTTCACTCGTTCGCGAGATATATGTATCTTGATTGTCATGCTAGACGGACGGAATGACTTGCGAGAAGGTATTTGTCAGTTGTATGTAACTTCAGTTAATTTCTTATACAACTTGTAAGTTGTAAATTGAAGATACAAAAACTTATCCAAAAATTATTACTATAAAACTGTACAGTTCTGTGCGTTTTATGTACACATCATTCTTCACACAATCTTTTATCTTTCAACATACATTTTTTTATAAAATACTGTCCGAGGCGAACGTGATGGTACCCTGATCACTGCCGCCCGACAGCCTGTAAGGAATAGGCTCCTTTTTTTTTGAAGAATTTATCACAAGTAAAATCGTGGTTCCATTGTAATTGTGCGAGGCAGAAAACAAACAGATTGATCAAATAATTATAAAATATCATCGATATACAACATACTTCTCTTTGAAGTTTTTAGCGGTAGTGTAGGATGTAGCTATGATCGCGTTTACGGTGAGGTCTACTGGCACCATGTCTGCAACCTTCTCTAGGTCCATGTACATGGCTCGAAGAACCTGGAAACAGAATAAGATAATTAATTGATTTATTATTTATTCCAACGTTTCGAATGCTTTCCAGCAACCGTGGTCAAGGGCAGACTGAATTTTTCAACAATCCCCTAATGTTAAACGAAATGGTGCTACAAAGGTGCAAGGTACAAAACATGTTTTCGGTTCCCCGGGAAATGGCAATCAAGGCAATCGATTCAAGTAGCAGACACCGCTGACCAAAAAGGTGGTAAACAGTTGTCTGATATGCCAGAGGTGGTGATCAGTTGATACTTTGTTATAACAGTATTGCAGAAATCCTTGACTTAGTTCTGTAAGAGGACAGTAATACTGTACTTATTAAAAGACTTTAAAGATGATAAGTATAACAGACATAGAAACCCAGACCCCAGAGGACTGAAGTAGCTTAAGATTTAGTTATATCTTAGGATTAGGTATAGCTTAGGATTTTGGTATAGCTTAGGATTTAGGATTTAGGTATAGCCCCTGGAATATATCGTATAAATAGACCCTAGAATACATACCCCAGTCCCGATGCCGACTACGAGGCCTGTAGGGCCGTACACACTGTCAGTCCATCCTCGGACGGGCTCTTCGTAAGTAGATATTACTGGAAATGACGTCAATTGTTAATCCACAATTTTACTTCATCAAGTCGAAGTGTCGCACAATAGCCGGATTTTTTAATTTCGAATAATTAGCCATTTATGACATATTTTTTTATACTTTCATTATTTTTAGTTTTTTTTAAATCATAACAAATTCTTACAACTTTTCTTGTAAAAAAACTTTATTTTTATAAAGTTTAAATACCTTTTAACTATTTCTTTTAATTTCTACTACCCACAAAAAAAAAATAGCGCATTTTGGCACTTCTAGAAGTTTGTAAGGTGCGGCTACCAGGGAGGAAAATAAGAGGAATATTACCTATGGAAGGTCGTACGATGGCAATAGGCATTCCTTCGCCATACTTCCTGACTGCTTCTTCAGCAATAGCTTTCGTGAAGCAGTAAGTATTCGGCCTATTGCCTAAGATTCTGAAAAAGAGAAACAATGTTTTTATTGTTATTCAAATACTTTGAATTGTTATTAAAGGCCGGCAACGCAACCGCAAGCCATCTGGTGTTGCGGATGTGTATGGGCGACGGTGATCACTTAACATCATAAGCCACATCCCCATTTGCCCCCTATACTATAAAAAAATAATAATTGTACAATCGTATTTCTCTCCTAATAATGGCTCTTTTGTATATCTCTCTCAAATTATGAGAATATGATTAATTTATTTGATATATGTAATATATATATAAATAATAAACTATCGCTATTATATAGTAGCTTAGTTTTAAACCAAAATTGTATTTGTCTTTATGTTGAATAAGGTATGTCTACTTACGTTGGTAAAATTGAATCTACAATTTCATCGTCAAGTTCAGAGACCGCTTCTAATGTTTCAACTGTCATTGGAGGCTCGTAAAACCTAAAATAATAATAAAAATATAAAAGAACCTATATATAATTGCTATAGATAAGTAAGTACAAAGCACACTTAAAAAACACATCATTACTGCGTCAGCGACGAAAACGTCAGCAGTATGTGAACACATCTTGGACAATTCGATAATTTAGAGCAACCGATAGTAAGAGCAAGTAAATTCTTTCCTGGCTTAGTACGCTAGGCTAGGGCAAAATTATTAATTAACTAGCAACACCAAAGTTCATAGATGGAAAAACCGTGAAGTGCATATTGCGCGTTTCGGTTTCAGTCTATGAATTTTCGAATTCTCGAAGTAAAAAGTAGGTCGACAGCATCATTGATTGAGTTCTGTGGCTGAGGTATCACCTACCATCAAGTGAACCTCATGCTCGTCTGTATCTAACATAAAAACAATAAAAAAGCATCAGATATTTTCCAAAAACCAAAAATCACTCACTTCTCTTCAATATGCTTGACATGCGTCTGAGAAAAGGCAGTCGACACATGTGTGAGCGACTTCAAGTGCTTGCATTCCTTAGCGAGCTGCAATACTGACTTAGTACCCCGCACGTTGATATTGGTCGCTACTGATAGTTTCTCGTCAAACTTTACTGTGGCGGCTGAGTTTATTATAATTGTCACCTAAAATGTACACCATTTATAAACAAGATGGCATAAAAATGGCTTTAACCGCTGCCGAACATTTCATACATAAAATCAGGGACTGAAACCGGTTAATTTTTATTTTCCAAAATACGTGTCTGACTGAGATACCGTGATATTAGTTTTAAAGAGTTAATACCCACTAAACTTACCACAGTATTTTTTTTCAGTAAATAAGAATAAAAACCAAAGAATATTAACAAAAACCTTTATTATACCGGTATAACTCCCATAGTAAATTAACCGGTATTCAGTCCTTGCTTTTTGCGCAGATTGTAGATATGCCTACATTTTAAACCGACTTCGAAAAAGGAGGTTCTCAATTCGATATGTTGCTTTTTTGTATGTTTGAAACCCGGTAACTCCGCCAATTATATTTAATCATTTTAAATGATTTTTTGTTAGAAGTTAGCTGTTTTACCTTGGATGTGATCATCTTTCTGTCTTCGCTGCTGAGCCCCAGACCAGGTTTCTCCATATCGCCCAATACTGGAATCACTTTATGGATACCTTTAGGGTTTTCTTCATGAGCTCTTTGGAAGATCTGGAAAACACACATACGTTTATTTTAAGCTTATTTCCCATTGGGGTACAGAGGTTACGGATTCACATATGCTCAGCTCGCCTCGCATGACCAACAAGAGATATCTCTCGGTCGAGTGAAGACAAACTAATATTAATGATAAAAAAATTACACAAATACAATACAATAGACTTCGAAAAAAATACTTTGTACGAACATGATTATATTGTTTTTAAATATAAAAAAAAATCATTTCATTTGGAAAATAAATGGGGCCCTGGGGCCTTTACTCCTTTGTTGCCCCAGGGCCCTTAAATACGGGCCTGATACAAAACTAAACACTTTTAACTATTGTGTATAACAACAATGTAATATTTCCGCTAAGCTGCAGTACTCCATACGATTTTATCTTTCGTCCAGCTTAGCATGACCGCCACGAGATATCTCGCGGACGAGTGAATACAAACTAAGATATAAGATATCTAGATATATTATATCTCGACATCGACAACTTTGATAGACAAAATACCTCGATCGACAAATATCTCTACATTTGACATTAGAAGTCAAGTTTTAAGTGTGTCATGTTAGACCCGGAAGACAAAACGATAATCAACTTAAACACGAGAACACGGTCGACAAAATTTTGTCGTGGTTGTCATGGTTGTCAAGATTCTCATTTATATGAAACTAGCAATACGCCCCGGCTTCGCACGGGTGCAATTTAGATGAAAAAAAGTTGCACGCTGATAATATAGCTTTCTATTGGTGAAAGAATTTTTAAAATCGTAACAAAACCCCAAAAATTGAACTATGATGTACAATACAATACATGTAATTGAACATAATCGCAATCTTCGAAGATAGACATATACTGACGCGGACATTTTTTTAGGTCATTTAAAGAGGAATAATTCTTTCGAATGCATATTTTTTGGGTAACTTGAACCGTTTACGCAGCGCAGAGCGGAAGCCCTCAAATATGCATAATTTTCCCCGTTTTTTCAACATTTTTCACTGATGCTTCGCTCCTATTGGTCGCAGCGTGATGTTATATAGCCTTAAGCCTTCCTCGATAATTGAATTAGTTCCTGAGATTAGAGCGTTCAAATAAACAAACTCTTCAGCTTTATAATATTAGTACAGATTATCAAGTTTTTATTCGGTAAAAGATTCTCATGTAATACTTTAATAAAAGTCAATTAAAGTACTTACAAAGTCATCCATCATGTCATGCATCCTCGTTTGGGGGTCTTTGCCCTTTTTGGGTCGAACAAGGACGTATATGGTGTCCAAGTCTCCACAGGAGCGCAATAACTTCTCAATAAGAACTGAAACAAAAATATATATAATAGTGGCGGCGTAAGACCTAAATTTTATGTGGGCAAGATTCATTTTGCTGGGCCCTCTACCAGCGCAAAAAATGGCTTTTTTTTGGCAAACAATTTATTTGTTGCGTTCGCGGCTTTTAAGTATAATAATTTTAAGCATAAATTTTCGGGGCGTGAGGCCGCCTGGGTCGCGAGGCCGTAGGCTGTGGCCCACGTCGCCCACGCCTTACGCCGCTACTGTTGTCTATGTTGTATTTTATTTTTATTATTAGTATAATATGTTTGTAACACTGTTTAATTTTTGGTACAATAAAGAATAATATATATATCCGGTGACCGGCTATCCGGACACAAGGTTTGCCAAATATCCCGTATCCGGCCAAACGGCTATCCGTTTCATCTCTACTATATACAACACCTCGACATCAACCATTAGATTCAGTAGTTTGATTGGTTGAGGATCCTTTAGGAGGACCTTTTAAGAAGAGAGAGGAAGGAAGAGCACATCTCTCATAAGTCTCAGACGCCATTTATAGCTTTATGATCCAGTATTTGTAAGGTTACAAAAGCCGGCAACACACCTACAAGTCCTCTGGTGTTGCAGAAGTCTGGTAACTTTCCAGCAGGTGACTCGATAGCCTATTTACCCCCTATTTAATATTGTATTAGTATTTAATTGTTTCTATATCACATCTATTCAAAAATAGCTAGTTAGTTCTCTGCAAACAGGGAGCTAAATAGCTTTTTAATCCCTAGGGAGTAAGTGATTTGAATTTGGAATGCGGATATTGTTTGTAAATGTTTTAATTACCAAAGAGATCACGAACATTGTATGAAAACGTTACTGGCTGGCAAAAAATTATCCACGCGCGGAACAAAATAAAAAAAAAAAGTTTCTCTAAAAGTAAAATCGCGCGAAACACATTCTTTCTTTTGTTATTTTTTGTTTAAATTCGGATTTGAAATCTTTCATATTTATTGTTCAAATATAAACATTAGCATCTAATTATTTTTGTTTCTTATTGTACCTAAATGTATGTAAATAAATAAACGTAATTCTACTTCAAGAGTTGCACTTACTTATATTCTCATAGAGGTAATAACAAGTAGTGTTCACCTCGGGAGCGACAATTTCAAAATCAAACATTCTTGGCAAACAATCTACTATTTTTTCTCAACAAAAGATTAAAAAAAAGAAAGAAAAAAAGATATGATTCCGGCCAGGATCGAACTGGCGGCCTTCTGCGTGTAAAGCAGATGTGATAACCACTACACCACGGAACCGATGCGGTCCTGATTGAAATATTAAATTCATTTCATTGGTTTATCGGATATGATATCTAAATATTTCGCAAGTCTTATATTGTAGTAAGTTAGGTTATGTTGGTATGATGACCACCATCATACTTAAAGCTGTTATTACCTACATTATATTTTATAACTTGTAATTTTGTTTACATATAATATGAAAGATTTTGTATGTTTTTGATGGTAGAACACCTACCGTTCGCATCCATGGTTCCTGGGTTCGAATCCCACCGAGACGACATGTTTATAATTTTCTATAAGCATGTCTTCCCCATGTCTGGTAGGTTCGGGCATTGAACTGGTAGGAAGAATATCGAAATTTCGACCGGGTAACGAATCACCGTTCATAGATGGAAAAAGCGTGAAGTGCATATTGCACGTTTCAGTTTCAGTCTATGGATTTCCGAATTAGCTAAATACTCTAATAATTGTCATTGAAAAAATGAATCAAATTTAAATGTATTTATGGCTCATAGTTAAGGGTATATTGGCTTCCACATAAAGGGTAGATAAGATATTATATGGTATCGCGGACTTTTATTTAGAACTATTTAAAACATACAATCCCATGATATATTATATTCTTGTAACTCCAACGGCTTAGGCAGCGCACGCCAAGAAAGCCCTCAGAAGGCAGTAATTTTTCCGAGTTACTTGATACTTATCGTTATATTATAGCCAATATACAAAAACTGTGTATAAATTAGTTGTCTATGTGTTATTCTGATTTATAAGCTATATTACTGTAAAGTTTTATCAAAATCCGTTCGGTAGTTTTTGCGTGAAAGAGTAGTAGTAGTTTTTTTTTATCCATCCACCCATCCATCCAGCTATCCATCGTCACAAACTTTCGCATTTATAATATTAGTAAGAAGTAAGACTAGTAAGATAAGATAAGATGATTATATTCTTCTTAAATAATATTTCAAAAGTGTTCATTTTATTTGGAAAATAATTTGGGGCCCCCGCCTGCACTCCTTTGGTGCCCCAGGGCCTCAACAATTAAGTCCGGCCCTGATTATACCTTATATGGTAGTAAAAATAAAACAACATTAAGAATATAAATTAACATTTAATAAATAAAACATACACCGCATACAGGTAGCTTGCTAGTGGTTGGTGAAAATAGTAGAAATAAAAACTATAGTAGAACCTTTTCTACCACACGACTGGCCTTCAAGCTCATTCTTCCATCTGTAAAATTACAATAACGTTACTTAGCTGATAATCTTTCATGATAAAATCAAGAAAAACATGCAAAAAATAAGAAAAATAAAAATAATACACTCACTTTTTTAACCTTGACCAATCACAAAATGTTTATAAATTTTTTCACCCATGCACTTAACCAATATAAAAAATGAAACAAAACACAACATACTCACTGTTTAAACATAAATAAAATCATGCAAACAAGCAAAAAACAACACAAAAAGTTAACAACATTCAAAAGGCTCTTGGAATAGTTTTTTAGATTAATACTAAGAGTTGTAAACAAGTGACAGTTTAAAAAATGACGCTTCGGATTGAGAACTTAGTATGGAAAAAAGTTATTGCCCGAGTGGGGGGCATGGGGCAGACACATTTCTGTGTCTGTTTCACTGATCATCGCTTACTAATAATGCTAGTGTATTCTTCAGTAATTATTAACCAGTATACATTCATAGAATACTTGTTACATATTTCTGATATCCTGGTACTGCTTAGAATTTCCGAGTTACCTAGTGGGGTATGGGGCAGACACATTTCTGTGTCTGTTTCATTGACAATCGCTTACTAATGCTAGTGTATTATTTAGTAATTATTAACCAGTATACATTAATATAATACTAGTTCTATATTTCTGATGACCTAATACTTCAAAGAATTCCCTCTACTGATTTACTGGAAACCAGCATTGTGTTTATCAGCAAAAGCTGAGTATCCCTACTGAGTGGTTACACAGCTGTTGTAAGTTTTGGCTAATTTTCCTTTTTTTATGTACTTTTGAATATTATTGTATACTAGTAACACGACCCGGCTTCGCACGGGTGCACCGTGCAATGTAGATGTGCAATACATAAAAAATATATAAATAAATAGCCTATGTTACTCGCTAATAATGTAGCTTTCTATTGGTGAAAGAATTTTTAAAATCGGTCGAATAGTTTTTGATTTAAATCGTAACAGACAAACAAACAAATATTTCCTTTTTCTAATATAAGTTAGATTGTAATTTGTTTATAAATGCTTTTCTCATTATCTCTCAAAAAAATAAATAAAATAAAGTTAGAAAATGTATAAAAATCCAGGAGATAGTCAAGAATTTCAATGACATTTTTTAAATACGTTTAAGGGTATTTTAAAATATATTTCTTAAAGAAATTTATAGTATGAAATCTCGAAATCCTCGCTGCCAAAGTAACCGGAGAAGGCTACTTAAAATAATAAAAAAATCCACTCCATTCGATATGTAAACAAACCAAGGTCTAAAACCGGACACATGTATATTAATTACACATTTATTTATCAAAAGATATTTTTACTTCATACTTATCTACTTTTACTGTAATTTTTAAAAAACAATTTTATGTTCGTGATTTCGTAACACTCCTTATATGGCAAATATTTTGTCAACTAGCCACTCATGCCCTTCAAACCGTTAAAGCTATACCGAAAGTATTATGAAAATAATAATAAATAAGTCAAATCAAATTATTTACTCATTTAGGTAACACAATTTATATATTATGAATGTCTATAAAAAATTAAATATTAAATGCTTCTAATTTTACATTTATTTACAAGGGCGTAGAACGGACGAGAAGAACTGGCAATAAACTCTCCGCCACTCTTTTTAATCACCAAGTTTTTTGTTTTACAAAATGTTTGTAAGGAGCTGCAACCATATATCATGAGAGCTATCTTGTCCATCAAAGGGGTCGATGTCGAAATAACTTATATCTTAGTTTTTTTTTATGTTAGATATCGACAGATCGACTTGATGGTAGGTGATACCTCAGCCACAGAACCTCAGTCAATTATGCGCTGTCGACCTACTTTTTACTTCGAGCATTCGGAAATCTATAGACTGAAACCGAAACGCGCAATGTGCACTTTACGGTTTTTCCACCTATGAACGGTGGTTGGTTACCCGGTCGGAATTTCGATATTCCTCCCACCCGATCAATATTTTGTCTTAACTTGTCCGTGAGATATCTTAGTACGTTTTAGATTGTGTCAGCTTTTATAATTTTGACAGCAATCCAATTGCTCGAAGTAAAAATTAGGTCGACAGCACATCATTGACTGATGTTCTGTGGCTGAGGCCTGACGTGTCACCTACCATCAAGTGAGCCTCATACTCGTCTGTCAATATCTAACATAAAAAAAACAATATTTAATTACTTGTCGGTTTGAATTATACTCGTTATTCCAATAGTCAGTCAGGGTACGCCCTAGTATAGTTGATTTTCTTGTATTCGTTATTGCGTATTTTGTGCGAATTACCATTTCATCTACTTTTCCAAGATAAAATCCTATATATGTGCCTGTTTTTGAGTTTTTTTCCCCAAGAATCGAACCCAAACCTAAACAAAAATAGAAGATACAGTCGAAAAAAATAACCAAATAAGTGTAAGTGAAATTCCCAATATAAAAATTATAACGAAATATAGCGTTTGTGCGATGGACCTATGAACTAGTATGGCATAAATTAACTTTCAATTGTATTCTATATACCGCCTTTGTCCTATATTCCCATAACCTTGATTGCTTTAGAGTCACAATTAAAACCAGTATTGTTGTAAAACCCTGAATTTAATCTATGAGAAAAGTGTTTAGCGATTCCTGTTCCTCTCAAGAACATCAATCAACGATGCGCTATTGACCTATTCTATTTCTTTCTTAATAATTCAATAGACTGACTGACTAGCGGTTTTCAACCATAATGACACTTTTTACTGAAATTAGACATTACATTTATAAACATGTTAAATCCGTCGGGAATGAACCCGCGAACCATTGGTTAAGAGTTTCCAACCAAACATTGTACGTATCAACGAATTTTTTTTGAAGCAATTACAAAAAGGTCGCTTTAGCTGCAAATTAAATGTTTTACGTTCTTGATTGTACATTGACACCATAAAAATTCAAATATTCGATACGTGTTTTTCAAACTCGGTATTTTTTTAGTTTAAAATTTAAATGATAAATATTCAAACTCGAAAATATTTTTATTCAAATAAACATTTATAATTTTGAAACTTTTTTTTTAAATCTACCATTTTTTCGGAATATTACACCTAATAAGAAAATCGAGAACTTAGGTAGTTCAACACGCTTATAACAAAAATACGTTTGAAATTATAATTACGAAAAACCCAGATAAAAGATTATAATAAAATACAAAGCTTAAATATAAAGTAAAAATACCTTCGTTGTTTGTTAATTTTTAATATACCTTTTTTGTTTCGATTCGGTTCAATCCGGTTGGCTCGTGGTTTGTTTACGAATTGAAAGGAGTGGAATATTTTTCTTGTGGTTAACGTAAAAAAGGAAGAGATTAATTGACTGATCTATTAAAAACCTCAACTAATGCCCAAGTAGTGTTGAGCAGGACATACAAGAGGCGGTACATTTGTCCCGGACATGACGTCAAAATGTAAGAGCGGCTCGAAATTATAAAATGTACTACTTCAAATTTTATGTCGCGCTCGTTTTTTCTCGATGTATTTGGGTGATAAATAACCATACAAAAAAACCCATCAACGCTAGTACAAATTATGCTTCGAGCTTCATTCGCCTCGCCTCATTTGAAGTGGGACATTGTACTGGCTCAGAGTGAAAAAGAGGCTACTCTTACAAACTCTTTTTGAAGTCCTGTACTACCCAACACTATGCCCAAGCATGAACAACTTGTAAGAAAGTATTCCTATGACCTGTCAGTGTCATAGATTGACATCTGTCAGATGTCATAGATTGATGTGTCAGTTGTACCTATGATTTTATTAATTGCCAACAAATTACACATTACGGATGGCCCTACCTATGTAGTTTTGAAGTCGGTTTTCGTTTTTTGCTTAAAAAAAATATTATTAAAATTTTGTAGGAAGTGTATTTTTAAGTTCATTAATCCATACATAATTTACTAGACCTACCACAAAACGTGCTGCTTAAATGAGACAGCGCCATAAAAGGAACCACAAATCAAAACATCATCTACATATAAGTATAGGTATATTTGTTTTTTGTAGATTTTCTTAAAAAAACTGCAAAACCTATTTCGATAAAAATGGGACCACCTCTGAAATATGCAGTACCAAATAAAAAAAGAATCATCCAAATTCATCCATAACTTGCGGAGTTATCCCGTAACAAACATAAAAAAGACATATAGACGAATCAGAGGTTAGAAATTTTAAGATTTGGGGCCAGGGGGCCTAAACTCCTTTGTTGCCCCAAAAACACCTCTAAATCCGGCTCTGATAAAGCCTATGAAAAGTGTTTCTTAACTAGAATCCAACGTATCTCCAACGGAATTATAATATCTCCAACGGAATTATAATATGTTTAACGCTGAAAAGTGCGCCAACGCCAACGGTGTTGCGGATGTGTATGGGAGGTGGTGATCACTTACCACCACGTGAGACACCTGCCCGTTTGCCCCCTATTCTAAAAAAAAACTCTTAAAGCATTCAATAATACCAACCTTTACCCAAAAACCCGGTACCACCAGTCAAAAACACACACTGATCCTTATAAAACTGCTGTATCGCAGTCTTTGGTGCTTTACCCTTCGTTAATCTTCTCTGTTCTTCTTCCCTCGCGTCCGCTTGGTCTTCTTTCGCATAGTAATCATCGAGCTGGTTCGCGCTGACGAACTCGTGGTCTTCTGAGAAGTCCAGGATGGGAGCAGTTGGATTCATCGCCTGATTTTCCACGGCGGCTATTCGGATGGAATTTTCTAGTTCCTGGAAAGAGTTGGAAGTGAGAACTCATTGGAGTGAGAGAATTTAAAAGTTATGTAGATATCATCTGCATCATCTATACTCTATACTTAATATTAAAGAGGAAAGATTTGTATTTTTGGATTTTTGTAATTACTTATTATGAATAAATTATTTTATTAAATTTACATAAGATTATTTTATTGTGAATAAATTCAAAAACTACACGACCGATTTTAAAAATTATTTCACCAATAGAAAGCTACATTATCAGCGAGTCACATTGGATATTCTTTTTTTGTGTATATTTTCCTTCAAGACCGACCGTTTGGATATTTCCACCCGTTCAATTCCCGAAATTACCAGAAATGGGAAGACATGCTTACAGAAAATTATAAACATGTCGTCCCGGTGGGATTCGAACCCACAACCCATCGATGTGCACTGCAGGTGTTCGAACGAACGCGCCAACGAGCTAGTCAAAACTAAAAACTACATAGACGGATATAAACACAGTATGTGTTTTGGTACATAATCGGATCAAGAATTACCCAAGAACAAGACAAGATAATCAAGTATTTTGAACCGGTAATGTATTATCTGGCTAAACATCTATTATATTGTAGATCTCGAAACTTTTTTACAGAACTTTGTAGTAATTAGAGCGGTTTTTACAAGAATTTTTGCAAGGTCGTATATTATATAGCAATAAAAAATAATAATTATCCTCTTTAATAAGTGGATAGTGTTAACGGCTTATTTTGCTGTTTTTGAATTTTTAAAACACTTCATTAGATATGTTTTTTTCCTTAGTTATTTATGATAAAAAAGAAAAAGTGTAATGGCTAGTGCTTTGCAAGTAATCTGTAGCGATATCTATAATCTGCTACAAGACTCAATACGAACGTCTAATCCTGAATCGCGCTATATAAATGTTTCCGAGCGCTGAGTATATATACAACACCTCGACATCAACCACTGGGGCCTTAGGGCCGGCCAGTCAGTGGTTCTACTGGTCGAGGCTCCTACCTTTAGGTTGGAGGAAGACCACACCTCCTATTAACACCTAGTGCTCTACTGGGAAGTGCTTAGTTATTAAAATAAATAAGTTATAGATTATTTTTCTATTGTTTCTGATTATATTTGTATTTTTTAACATACATTTTTTTATTATCATCACTACATAGTATAAAAAAGTCGCTTCCCGCTGTCTATCTCTATATACGCTTAGATCTTTAAAACAACGCAACCGATTTTAATGCGGGTTTTTACTAGATAGAGTGATTCATGAGAAAGGTATATTTGTAAAGGTTTTTTGTAATCCGTTTGAGATATATCAAAATCATACATGGTGGGATATTCCTCTTTTTTAGACCTACAAATAAGTCCACGTCAGTATTAATCCTTATTTATCCATTTAAATAGTTATCTTAAGCACTTCATGCACATTATTATAATCTTTTACGCCATATAATTTAAATGACGATAAAGATGTATGGCGCTAATTCATCTCTGCATGTGCGGCTTCCCTGGCAACTTGCGCTGTGCAAGTGTGTGTATCTCATTTTATACTAATAGTAAAAACTCAATTTTCTTTTGCATTGTATAGAATCTCTGTATACCTTGCATTATATAAACTTCTCAGCCGATTATTACTATTGTAACCGAGTCTTTGTAAGCTAAACCATTGTTGAAAAGAGTGTCCATGGAGTTTCTTGCCGGTTCTTCTCCATGAGACCCACTTTTTGGAACCGTGCAACTAGACGTTTCATAAGAGCCTGCAAAGGCCTATTTGAAATAATTTTTTTTTGATTTGATTTGATTTTGAATGAATATCTTAGGAGTTAGCCCAGTTGCGCGAATGCGACCCTATGAACGACAAAAAATGTAGGCATAAAATGCTCTACTACCCATGCGAAGCCGGGACGGATCGCTAGTTCATAATAAAGCAATAAAACTAAACATATTTACGCCATTTAAGATTTAAATGTCAAATTAAAAGTGCACTCAAGTCTTCTGCGCCATCTTGCGCGCAGTTCTAGATGTAAAGTAATTATTATTTTTCATGTCCTTTTTTATGATTTTTTTAAATAAAATATTGGTGTTATGTATTCCATTTGTAAGAGATTTAAAAGCGCATTTTAGGAGGATAGTAAAACTCGATACATGTATTGAATCCCCTAGTGGGGCATGGGGCAGACACATTTCTGTGTCTGTTTCACTGAACATCGCTTACTAATTAATAATGCTAGTGTATTCTTTAGTAATTATTTACCAGTATACATTGATAGAATACTTGTTCCATATTTCTGATGTCCTGGTACTTCTTAGAATTCCCGAGACCCTAGTGGGGCATGGAGCAGACACATTTCTGTGTCTGTTTCACTGATCATCACTTACTAGTAATTCTAGTATATTCTTTAGTAATTATTAAACAGTATACATCGATAGAATACTTGTTCCATATTTATGATGTCCTGGTACTTCTTAGAATTCCCGAGTCCCCTAGTCGGACATGGGGCAGACACATTTCTGTGTTCTCTGATCATAATTCTTTACAGACAATTAGGTGGTCAGCCTTCTGTGAGTTGCCTGACCTAAACAGTTTACTTAATTTTTATGTTATCTGAGTACTAATCCTTGCTTACACCAAATTGCAGCTTTCTATGACTTCTGGAAATACCGTCTTCCTAGTAAAAGTAGCGTTTTACCGTTTTGATGATCATCAGTCAATGAGTGAGTGACGAAATCTGGGTATTTTAAATGTCAATAGTATAGAAAGTGAATACTATACATATGAAACTTGGCATGTTTAATAAGTACTCTATTGATATCATATCTTAAAATCCTTTCTAGCACCGTCCATACCGAAATTATAAGGGTACAAAAATACGCTTTGAGACAGCCCGCCTAGCATGACCGCCACGAGATATCTCGCGGACGAGAGAAGACAAACTAAGATGTAAGATATCGCGATATATTATATCTCGACATCGACAATTTTGATAGATATGATATCTCGATCGACAAAAATATGTATTTTTGATATTAAAAATAGAGTTTTAAGTGTAATTGTCATGTTAGACCCGGAAAATTAAAGAGATAATCGATTAAAACACGACGGTCGACATAATTTTTTCGCGGTAATCATGCTAGGCCGGCAGGTCCGCTGTCTCTTGACTAAATTTTGACGTGATACAAATAAAACTATTATGTGTTTGAGCTTAGATATTGCCGATATGCAAAAATAAAACGATATGCAATTCACTCGAAGGACGTGATGTATATTTTATATTGTAAACTAGTGTTATTATTATTATTTATATTATTGTACTTTTCTTAGTGATTAGGTGTTTGTTGGTGTATTATTGTGCATATTTTGTAAGTTCGCCGGCACACTATTGACTAATCTGAGGAAGACACTCCGTTATTGTTACACAAATCTATACAAATATTATAAAGAGGAAATATTTTGTTACTATTTAACTCAAAAAGTCGACTATTTATATTTTTTTTTTAGTCTCGACTGAGAAAATGTTAGTTTTTGATGTTTTAAGAACCCTCTCTAAAAGACAGCTCAAAAAAAAAATTTAAGAGGTCGCTCCAAATTTTTTAAAATTCCATAAATCGTCAAAAATCGAAAAAAAAAAATTCAAATTTTTTTTTTCTCGTTACGGTATAATTTAAAAGACAAAAAAAATGAGATTCTGAAAATTTCAGTTAAAAATTATATATATATTACATAATACATATACATTGCACCCGTGCTTTCTATACTAAATATTATAAAGAGGAAAGATTTGTATTTTTGTATGTTATGAATTAACTCAAAAACTACTGGACCCATTTTAAAAATTCTTTCACCTATAGAAAGCTACATTATCAGCAAGTAACAGGATATTTGTGTCTAGTACATCTACATTGCACCCGTGTACAGCCGGGGCGGATCACTATTAGTTATAAAACGTGTTAATTTTTACTTTATAAAAAATTGTTTCTCTTCGCGGTAGAATCAATATTTCGAACGGCGTGGGCGCGGTGATACAAAAGGGACGATTAGAAAATACTTGTAAAGTCAATTTTTTATGTATTTTTATGTTAGATATCGACAGACGAGCATGAGGTTCACTTGTTGGTAAGTGATACCTCAGCCACAGAACATCAGTCAATGATGCGCTGTCGACCTATTTTTTACTTCGGGCATTCGGAAATCCATAGACTGAAACCGAAACACGCAATGTGCACTTCACGGTTTTCCCATCTATGAATAACGTTATGTTACATAACTAGTAACACACCTCGGATTCGCACGGATGCAATGCAGATGTAGGTACTATACACAAAACACCTATGTTACTTGATAATGTAGCTTTCTATTGGTGAAAGAATTTTTGAAATCGGTCCAGTAGTTTTTGAGTTAAATCGTAACAAACAAACAAATATTTGCTCTTAATAATTTTCTTCTCCTTTCTATATCTTTTCCTCTAGATACAACAAGAACTCAATCCCATACTGAGTCAATGTTTATTTATTTACTTGGGATCCGCCCCGGCTTCATACAGGTGCAATTATGTACTATAGGTACACAGGGCCGGATTTAGGGGAGAGCATCCGGGGCTTCTGCCCGGGTTCTCCAGGAAGAAGAGGCTCCCACAATAATGATTTCGGAAAAAAATCTTTCAAAATCCGGCGAGTGAACACTAGCAAACAATTTTTCCTTTGATATTTTTTTCGCTGTTTTACCGTTATCTACCGATCTTTGTACAAACATATTGTTAACATGAACTTAATTTGGGGCCAGGGGGCCAGGGTGCCAGGGGGCGAGGGGGCCAGTTGCCAGAGGCCTCAAAAGCTCTAAATCCGTCCCTGACTATACAAATGTATGTTTTTTTTTTCTATTTTTATTTTACTTTAGTAGTGTAATTGGTTTTGCCGTTCTAATGAATAAATAAATATATATTACTCGCTGATCATGTAGTTTTCTAGTGTTGAGTAGGACATACGAGAGGCGGTACATTTGTCCCGGACATGACGTCAAAATGTAAGAGCGGCTCGAAATTATAAAATGTACTACTTCAAATTTTATGTCGCGCTCGTTTTTTTCTCGATGTATTTGGGTCCTAAATAACCATTAAAAAAAACCATCTAATGTCATATTAATACTCGCTAGTACAAATTATGCTTCGAGCTTCATACGCCTCGCCTCATTTGAAGTGGGACATTGTACTGGCTCAGAGTGAAAAAGAGGTTACTCTTACAAACTATTTTTGAAGTCCTGTACTACCCAACACTATAGTTTTCTATTGGTGAAATAATTTTTATAAAATCGGAGTTAGTTTAATTTTTAAGATAAATCGTAACAAATAAACTAATTCTTCCTCTTTATAATATAAATAAAATAGGTGTAGATTAGGCCCAACAACGCTCGTTGCATTTATTATTATATTTAATTATACTAAATACAATTTCAAACAATGCATAAAAAAAATTAAACTGGCATAATTTTTACTTTAAGTTTTATAAAGTTCAAATAAACATTTAATTTTAAAATGCATACCATAATATAACACACTAATCACAGCACAACACAACACTACTAATTTTTTATTCAAAGACACGACCGGCCAAGTGTCTGGTCAGAAAAAAACTGAATTTTGTTATAAATTTAACATAAAGTCTTTTCTTGGACTTTACGCGAATGGTATTTTCATTTAGTGAGCAATTACCTTTCGATACCGCTCTGACGTACGCTCCTAAAAACCAATGGTATTTAATGAATACTATTTATCTTCGATCGTTGGTTCAAAAAAACTCACTTATGGCCGAATTCTCGAACGCTAATCAACATTGAGGTGTACTTAAAAGTATCTCTAACTCTTTCATTACGAAGGTAAAATGAAAGACAGAAACATTTTAAGAAGCCCTCAAATTTTGATTATTGTTTCAGTATTCCGCGGTAAGTGCAATTTTGAATAAAAATAAATGTTGCTACTATTGCTTATAGTGTATTTAAGCGTACATTTACGATGAGAACAAAGTAATAAGTGTGTATTGCGCTTCATAGTTTAGTTATGGACCAGAATACGTAAATAGTTATTTTTTATAATATAGGGGACAAACGAGCTTGCAGCTCACCTGATGGAAAGTGAACACCGCCGCCCATGAACATCTGCAACATCAGACGACTTGCAGATGCGTTGCCAGCCTTTAAGGTAGGAATAGGCTCTCTTCTTGAAGGTCCCCAAGTCGTACAGGTTCGGAAAAATCGCTGGTCATGGACAACTTATTCCACAATAGCGTAGTGCTTGGAAGAAAATTACGCATAAAGCGCACAGTGCTAGACTTCCAAGCGTCAAGATGGTACGGGTGGAACTTGGAGTTTTGTCGAGAGGTGTGGTTACAACAATAAAACAGAAAAAGACAAAAACATTAAATTATTAAAAAAAAGAGATTAAATAAAAATAATAATTTTGCTTTAACAAGTAAAGACTGTATGTTTTTTATTTTGAAATCTTTTAGGTATCTAAATTACGAATTACTGAAGATCGTTCGAGTATTTTCTGTGTAAAATAGAGACAAAAAAATAACAAAATATCGTTGGTAAAACTCACAAAGTGACATTTTGAATAAAACATTATTTTGGATTTAAATAAAATACTGTATACCGGATTAAAACGCGATTTATTGTTTAAATTATTTATCCCGACGTTTCGGATGCTTTTCAGCAACCGTGGTCGCGGGAGACTGAAAAGCATCCGAAACGTCGGGATAAATAATTTAAACAATAAATCGCGTTTTAATCCGGTATACAGTATTTTATTTAAATGTGTGATACTCGCGTTAATAAAAGACAATATTATTATTTTGGATGTTATTGCTCATTTTAAGAGTCAATCTACGGTTAGAACGAAGAACTCTCCAATACCAGTTCCTTCCTTTTGATCGCATTCAACTTAGAGCGGCTCGAATCGTCGACGACCAGGCTCTCTCCGATCGACTTGACTCTTTGGCGCTACGTAGGGATGTCGGATCACTCTGCATCTTTTATCGTATCTATCATGGTGAGTGCTCAGAGGAATTGTTCGGATTAATCCCAGCCGCTAACTTTCACCACCGCACCTCGCGACAAAACTCCAAGTTCCACCCGTACCATCTTGACGCTTGGAAGTCTAGCACTGTGCGCTTTATGCGTAATTTTCTTCCACGCACTACACTATTGTGGAATAAGTTGTCGCCAGCGATTTTTCCGAACCGGTACGACTTGGGGACCTTCAAGAAGAGAGCCTATTCCTACCTTAAAGGTCGCAAGGCATCCGCAAGTTCTCTGGTGTTGCAGATGTTCATGGGCAGCGGTGTTCACTTTCCATCAGGTGAGCCGTAAGCTCGTTTGCCCCCTATATTATAAAAAATATATATACTTATATGGATCTCACAACTTTATACGATAGAAGAACTGAGTTGCGAGACTTGGATGTTTAATGTTGTTTTTGGATGTTGCGAGAATTTAATGTTTTTGATGGCTATAAATTATGAGACAATAAGTCGATACCTCCTATGTAACATATAGTGAGTCAACTAATAGTTCAGTAATTGTTCAGGAGAGCGATTTTAAAGATAATTTACAGAATTTGATTTGAAGGATAATTTTTGGAATAAGATAATTATGAAGGTTGGATTTTATTGATATCAAACTAAATTCAAAATAATTTATATATTTTTAACAAAGATTGAAATCTCTTGCTTCTGTATAAAATTGTTTGCTGATTCTTGTTTTTAACTGAAATTTAAAATGCATTTATACTTAAAAGCAATTATTTTTTTTTATTTTTTTTTAACATTGATATTAAGATCATGGTTTATTATGTACGTATGTATATATAAAAAAAACAAAATACTAAAATTAGTTAGATAACTCATTATAGGTACTTAGGAGGTATCGAAGTAACATACGTGTAAATTTTGCTGCAGTTCCTTGCTGAGGTTCCTCACGCGCTGCAACTCCTCGAGCTGGTTTCCAGAAGGCTTGCCGTACACGTCCACTTTGGTTTTACCCCCCCTACATTGTGACTCCAACCAGAGCGCCATCTTTTCTCGGGTCAGGTCTGTTTTCTCGAGCAAGGAGTCGACGTCAGAAAAGTTCATGATACTCTGGAATCAATATTTTTATTTGAAAAATATGTAAGTAGCATTGGCGCGTTCGGTAGAACACCTGCCGTGCGCATTGATGGGTCGTAGGTTCGAATCCCTACGGGACGTCATGATTATAATTTTGTGTTAGCATATTTTCCCAACTTCGGGCATTGAACGGGTGGGAGGAATATATAAATTCCGACCGGGTAACGAACCACATTGCGCGTTTCGGTTTCCGAATGCTGGAAGTAAAAAGTAGGCCGACAGCGCATCATTGACTGATGTTCTGTGGCTGAGGTATCGCCTACCATCAAGTGAAACTCATGCTCGTCTGTCGATATCTAACATAAAGAAAAACTTTTGGCTGTTTATTAAAAATAATATTTACTCAAATCTCCTTATTTTAACTTACATATTAAGGAAAACAATTCTAACCGGAAACAGTCTACAAATTTTTAACATAAAGCCGAGCGCTCGAAGCTATTAAAACATTACCAAGGCAAACAGCTCTGTACGCGATTTGATTTTATTTCGTAACGGGTACATTGATAACTCGAAAAACAACTTTTAGTTAAATCTTTTTAGGTTCCAGACCTTGGTTTGTCATTTAAAAAGTATAATACCGTTGACCTTGATCAAACGGGCTCTACCGCTGAGAATGCTCCGCGCACCTTTTATATAAAACTAGCAACGCGCCCTGGCTTCACACGGGTGCAATGTAGATGTACTATACACAAAAAATAGCCTATGTTACCGGCTGATGATGCAGCTTTATATTGGTGAAAGCATTTTGAAAATCGGTCCAGTAGTTTTTGAGTTTATTCATAACATACAAAAATTAAATGCTAGTGTATTCTTTAGTATTTTGACCAGTATACATTGAGAGAATACTTGTTTCTTGTTTCTGATCTCCTGATTCTTTTTATAATTCCCGAGTCCCCTGGTGGGGCATGGGGCAGACACATTTCTGTGCCTGTTTCACGGATCATTTTTTTTAACAGGACAGTATGTGATCAGCCTTCAATGTCCCACCGAAACATATTTCCTAAATCTTGTTTCCCGGGATTGGAACCCAGAATCCGGTGCATCACATTTATCACTGATCTATTGAAGCGGTCCAATTAAAATATACTTACAATAAATTAATTTACAAAAATAAATACATAAGTATACAAATACTCTACAATTTTTTTTATTAAGAAGCTATTAGCGTATTCCTAAGTAAAATACTTTTTTATCACATCTTTTCAAAAAGAGCTACCTAGTTGGTTCTCTGCAAACAGAGACCAAAATAGCTTTTTAATCCCTAGGGAGTTAAAGTGATTTGAATTTGGAATGTGGATATTGTTTGTAAATGGGACAAAAAAAATGGCGGGAAGTAACGTAAGACATAATTAAAGAAAGATATAAGGAAAATATAACGTAAGACTAGTATAGGCGGTATGGTCGAAAGACTTTAACCTGTGGGCGAAATGGCGAATGGGCGAAAATAATAGTTTGAAAGTTTGCATTACAATAAAATTCATTCACAGCGTATATTTAAATGTTTATTTCAAAATAAAATGAAGAACGCTAAGAAAAAAGAACAATCTTTTGTCATATCAATATCATTTTTGAAGATTTCAGAGAAATACGATAAAATACCGATTTTAAGAGTATTTTAAGATTAGTATTCTTTTGTAAGAGTTTATTCTTTGATCTAAATTACTGCAAAACGTAATTTTTGTCCAACATAATGGTGATACGTTTCAGTTACAACAGCCGTGCTGTGCTGAAACTATTTTAGAACGGACATCTCGTACTACAGTACTGTCAGCTCATTTCCGAACCTTACTGTACAAATTAAAACAGAAAGTGACAGTGCGATGCTTCATTTATAGTTTTGTCTCGATATTTTAATACCTGTAATAATCCTAGTTTAATATATGGCTTTACAGTAACGCTTTAACTAAGTAAGTTTCCGGTTACTATGATGATATTTAAGAACTATAAAATCAAATAAAAACACTCAAGATAAATGTCACGATAAAGAAGTTTTATTCGTGTTTTTGGAGGCTATTTCATGAACTTAAAGTAAAAAATAAACCTACTAATTGTACACTTTTGTAGAAACACAAAATGACAAAACTAGTGTTAGTGCACAAGATAAGGCGGTAGAGGCTTCGATTATGTCAATTGGTAGAGGTTTGAATTTTTTGTTATACAGATAATGAGTTATGACAAGCATTCAATACAGAGTGTTGTAAAAATTAAGAAATTAAACAAATACATACAGAGTATAACTAAGGGTTTATACAGACAGTGGCGGCGTAAGACCTAAATATTATGTGGGCAAGATTCATTTTGCGGGGCCCTCTGCCAGCGCAAAAAATGGCTTTTTTTGGCAAACAATTTTTTTGGCGCGTTCGTGGCCTTTAAGTAATGAAAAGGATAATAAGGATTTATACAGAGAAATCGACGGGCGATTCTGTTGTTTTTTTTATGTAGGTATATAGCGTATTCCTGAGGTCCTTAGTGGGGCTTGGGGCAGACACATTTTTTTTATGGCAGATATCGACAGACGAGCATGGGGTTCACTTGATGGTAAGTGATACCGCAGCCACAGAATAACAGACTATGATGCGCTATCGACCTACTTTTTACTTTGAGTATTCGGAAATCCATAGACTGAAACCGAAACGCGCAATATGCACTTCACGGTTTTTCCATCTATGGACGGTGTTTCCACCCTACCCGATCCTCCCGATCAATGCCCGAAGTTACCAGACGTGGGGAAAACATGCTTACAGAAAATTATAAACATGTGGTCCCGGTGGGATTCCAACCCACGACCCATCGATGAACACGGCAGGTGTTTTATCGAACGCGCCAACGAGCCCGTCAAAACATTTCTGTGCCTGTTTCACTGATCATTTTACTTAAGCAGTAACCTACTTGCCTGTAAAGAAAAATGTTCACCCTATCCAAATTTTTATTGAGTTTGTTTCTTCGGGATTCGAACCCGAGACTGCCTGTGCGTAACGTATCGCACTTACCACTGAGCCACGGCAGACAATCGATATTCATACCTTCCATTTGAAGCTTCATGTTGCCAAATGATTTTTTTTTTTTATAGACAATTTATAAAATGTTATGGCGGAATTCCCATCCCCGACAACGGAACACTTTTCTTCTAGGTTCCAATTTCCTACATGATGGCATTTTCTTGTACATACAAGAGCAATGAATTGAAGCGTAATAATTGACATCCAAGAATTGTAAGCAACTGTTTACACGCGGATATTATGTGCTGTTTACACCAAGAAAAGTATTGAAATAAAACGTATCTAACAGATTAAGAATGTTACCAGTGGAGTAGTTAGGTGGACAAGGGCGCCGGTGCAGAGAAAAAAATCGCAATCCCCCCCCCCCCCCCCCTCCGGTTGAATTTCAGCAACTGGCGTGGCAAAAATTATCAATATCACTATCAAGGGCGCTAGGCGCGTCTGTTATCGGCGTTGTAAATACTCATATAAATTCTTGAAAAAATTAAATTCCTGCAAGATTTTTTCTAGCTTCAAGAGCTGCCTCCTCCTCTTTCCAATGCCCACGGCCCCCTCTCAGCTGCAGGGCCCCGGTGCACTTTGCCCTATAATAGCTACGCCACTTAAAGTTACGTGTTTAGACCATGCAAGTCATTTATTGTTTCAATTTAATTGTATTCAACAAGCAAAAAACTTGCATCGTATAATCGGGCTTTAAGAATTGCATAATAATCATAAAACATTTTTAAATTGTTTTACTAATGCTATTTATTTATTTAGAGGTCGGATAAAATAGTATTAAACGACAACTCAAATTTCAAGGTGCTTCCATATAAGCGTGTTTTAGTTTATCAAGCGTCTAGTGAAAATTGGAAGCCCCCTTAAATATTATTTTATTCTGTTTTTTAGTATTTGTTGTTGTAGCGTCAACAAAAACATTCAACTGTCTATCACGTTTCATGAGATAAAGCCTGACTGACGGACAGCCTGACTGATGGACAGCCTGACTGACGGACATACATACGGACGGACAGCGGAATCTTAGTAGGGGGGCTCCCATATATTAAACGTGATTTTTTGCCGTTTTATAGATAACTAGCAACGCGCTCCGGCTTCACTCGGGTGCAATGTAGATGGACTATGCACTAAACATAGCCTATGTTTCTCGCTGATAATGTAGCTTTCTATTGGTGAAAGTGTTTTAAAATTGGTCCAGTAGTTTTTGAGTTTATTCATAACATACAAAAATACAAATCTTTCCTCTTTATAATATTAGTATAGATATACATCATGTATATAATATCGTATAATACATGGTACGAAACACTCACACACACAGCACTTCGCCGGTGACATACTTTACGTTGTATATTTAAGTTTGTAAAAACGCCATTAAAATCTGGGTTTTTCAAGGGTCATATCACATTTTATTTTATGTTGATCTCTTTATATTATGTATTTATTTTGGTAATTTTATTGAGGGTATGTCTTAAGTTAATACTCAGTTATAATTTTCTTTGTCTTGTAATTACAAACGTAATGTAATTTTGTTTTTACATGAAATAAAGGATTATTAAAAAAACAGAAAAGTCCAAGCTGTTTAAATAGTTATTAATAAGCTCTTCCTGTTTATAATATTATTGGTTTATTTTATTTTAATAAAAATGATCGCACGCGGAACTACCGTAATTTTAGTACTTTTTGTCTGTTCCTTGGTATGACGTCACATTTCGGCCATTCAACTATTAAACTGGCTGTATAATAAATTAGTAGATAGTTTACCAAGGGAGCAAACCATGGGTATTCTAAAGTAAAATCCTGAGTGCAACGAGGGATTCAAAGTACGTCACTCGAATTTAAAACAGTGTCGCTCCCGAGGTGAACACTCTACTTTTTATCACCTCTATGAAAAAATAAGTGAGTGCAAGTCATGAAGTAGAATTACGTTTACTTATTGACATTAGGATCAATAAGAAACAGAAGTAATTAGATGCTAATGTTTATATATTTGAACTATTATGAAAGATATTAAATTTAAAAAAAGAAGTTGAACAAACAATAACAAAATAAAGACGGGTTTCGCTCGTTTTTACTTTTACAGAAACCTTTTTTTTAATTTTTTCCGCGCGAGTATTATCTTTTGACAGCCAGTAACGTTTTCATACAATGTTCGTGATCGATCTCTTTGGTGATATTCCTGTAATTATTGACGCGTCTATTTTGTTTCCAAATTAATAATGTTTAGCTTGGAATAAATTCAAAAAACACGTATACTGACTATAGAATAGTTAATAGCAAAAATAGCATATTTTCGTTCATGTATGCACATCTTTATGAGTATTTCTTTATATATTTACTTTGATTACCTACTAATACAGATTTTATTTTTAAAATAGTATAGCATAATTCACGTGCTTCTGTCATCATTTTCTTTCCATTATTCGCAAAGGTGAAAGGAGCCCACTGAAAATCAGTGTTGTAGCATCTCATCGTATGCTGAGTAGCGTCCCTTTTTTTATGTCAGATATCGACATACGAGCATGAGGTTCACTTGATGGTAGGTGATACCTCTGCCACATCAGTCAATGATGCGCTGTCAACCTAATCTTTACTTCGAGCATTCGGAAATCCATAGACTGAAACCGAAACGCGCAATATGCACTTCACGGCTTTTCCATCTATGAACGGTGGTTCGTTAACCGGTCGGAATTTAGATATTCCTCCCACCCAATCAATGCCCGAAGTTACCAGACGTGGGGAAAACATCCTTACATAAAGTTATAAGCATGTGCTCCCGGTGGGAATCGAACCCACGACCCATCGATGCGTACGGCAGGTGTTCTACCGAACGCGCCAACGAGCCCGCCGAGTCCCTATTTGACAACGACAAAAAACATGAAATATTTTATTGATTTTTCTATTATTTTTATCAAATAGGGTTACAACTCGAAAAAATTGCTACTTTATCGAGTTGTACTAACCCTATTTTATCCGGAGGTGCGAAATAATCAAATTCTTTTTTTGAGAAATTTCTGTATTTGATCTTTCAATAAAAAGCAGCGACCGCAATCATTTGTATTATGAGAATAACCTCAAGCTGAACAGGTTATTATCAATAATTATATGAATAAATTGTCTAAGGTCAGTGGCCTCGCTCACTAAGCGTCACCTTGACAATACTGCGTTAAGGCTGCTATCTTGAAGGAAATCAAAATGTCTGGGAACTTTGAAATTGAGATACAGCCAGCTTAGCACGACAAAAAAAAATCGACCGTTTTCTCGTGTTTTAATCGATTATCTCTTTATGTCTTCCGAGTCTAACATGACACACTTAAAACTCGACTTCTAATTTAAAAAGTAGAGATATTTGTCGATCGAGATATCTTGTCTATCAAAGTTGTCGATGTCGAGATATATTATAACTTATTTTCACTCGTCCGCGAGGAGGAACGCAAATGCCGTTTGAGTCGATTCTATGTGTTTCACTCACTTCCTTCACTCCACAGCAGTAAAAAGAATTTAAAAAAATTTAAAAAACAAAACTGCAGTAAATATCGAAGAAAAATGTTAAAATCAATCAAATTCTATTCTATAGCCAACTTCATCATGTCGTTTTTTTGGGACACGCGCGCGCAGGTCATGAATTCACTCTCATCCAAACGCGCCAAAAGAAGTATAACTTCAAAAAAATAAGAATAAGAATAATAAATATTTATTCGATGCGACACACAAAAACCACATCTTAATCAAACTTAAAATAAGTATGCTATGTGGCGAAAGAAAAGGCCGATGCTCAGCTTGTGCTGTAAACCAGTACTGGCTACAGCGCTGATTATCAGCATCTGACTGGGTAACTGTTTATGCGGCAGTAAAAGAGACTTTAAAAAGAAAATAAATTAAATCACTAAAAAACTAAATTGAATACATGCCCCATATTATGCCCACTATTAATATTATAAAGAGGAATTATTTGTTGTGAATAAACTCAAAAACTACTAGACCGATTTTAAAAAATCTCTCACCTATAGAAAGCTACATTATCAGCGAGTAACATAGGCTATTTTTTGTGTATAGTACCTACATCTACATTGCACCCGTGTGAATCCGGAGCGTGTTGCTAGTTGAATAAATAAATTACGTACAAAAAATTACAGAAACGGTAAGGTAAATCATCGATCTGAAGCAATACTTTTAATAATAAATAATTTATTACCATCTTTTGAAGACACTATATTACTAGAGAATAAAGATATGAAAAAAAATCGGACCAAGTGCGATTCGGATTGCGCACAGAGGGTTCCGTACAAACTTTTAGTTAATTTAAAAAATTCCCAATAAAAAAACTACAAATTTACGGTTTTCCTTGTCTTTGTAAGCTAAACCATTGTTTAAAAGAGTGTCCATGGAGTTTCTTGCCGGTTCTTCTCCATGAGACCCACTTTTTGGAACCGTGCAACTAGACGTTTCATAAGAGCCTGCAAAGGCCTATTTGAAATAAAAAACTTTTGATTTTGATTTGATTTTGATTTTGTGCTACATGACATTGCTTTATGCCAAATTTCATGACTCTAGGTCAACGTGAAGTACCCTATAGGTTTTGATTCCCTTGCGAGTGTCAAAATATGCGGCAAACACGGAGCATAAAAGTTTGACTTATCACTGTTGCAAGGGATTGCAAACCTTAGTATTTGATATTAATTTTAATTTGATACCTCCACGCGTTCCTGAGAAAAATGGTCTTGACAGACAGACAGACAAAATGATCCTATAAGGGTTTCCTTTTTGGTACAAAGTACGGGACCCTAAAAAATATAAAATATACTGAAAATTATAAATTTACTGTTTTTAAAAGATATCCGAAGGTTAATTAGACAACAAGGAAGCGGCAGAGCTGTTATTTGTTATAATAAGACATCATTTTAACTGCGTATTGTATTAAAAATATAAACAATACGTTGTATTTTATTTGGGGCCACGAAAACAGCGAGATTTCAAGTACTGTTAAAATATTGAAGGCTATGCTTTTTGAATGTAAATCTCGACATCTATAATAATATTATAAATATGAAAGATTGTTTGTTTGTTTGTTACTATTTAACTCAAAAAATACGCGAACTATTTTAAAAATTATTTCACTGTTGGAAAACTACATCTTCACCGAATAACAGACTACATTTATTTCCAGAAATATTTAGGGATCCCTACTAAAACTTGAATAATGTAACCCAAGGTGTAAAAAAAAGGTTGTAGGGTATAACCTCTGGACCGATTTTAAAATTGTGTCACCAATAGAAAGCTACATTATCAGCGAGTAACATATGCTATTTTTTGTGTATAGTACATCTACATTGCACCCGTGTGAAGCCGAGGATGTTACTAGTAAAATATACAGAGGCCAATAATTACTAACAGATGAATGACTTTCGCAAATTATTCGTCTCAGAGAGAAGAGAAGACTAGAGAAGGTTAAGTGTTCCTTAACACTTAACCTTCTCTAGTCTTCTCTTCTCTCCTAGTCTGTGCATAAAAAAAATTATATCAAAAAAAAAACACAAAAACCGACTTCAAAACTATACCTACATATAGTATGTACAAACTAAAACATACATATTATATGGGACCTCTGAAATATGAAACCACTACATACGTTTCGACCAACTGAAAATCCTTGGGAGAGAAAGTAGATTCTTTCCCAGACTAGTACGCGAGGCTATTGAAATTTAAAAAAAACATCCTAACTTCAATAGAGAAGATGGTTTGAGACTTTCCAACACCTGGGATCCAGTAATTAAAAATCTAAAACCTCAAATCAAACATACTAAAAAACAAGAGGACACCGTTAGTCAATATTGTCATAATATAGAAAATTACAGTAAATATCAACTCAGTAGGAATAGATGGCGTTAATATGGCAACTTTGTGACGTTTCAAAAATCAGACAGCTGTCATCTTTCTGTCTGCCCGTAACCACGGTTGCTGAAAAGCATCCGAAACGTCGGGATAAATAATTTAAACAATATAAATAATAAATCGCGTTTTAATCCGGTATACAGTATTTTATTTAAATGTGTGATACTCGCGTTAACAAAAGACAATACTTTTGAACGGCGGTGTTCACTTACCACCAACTGAGCCAATCTATAAAAAAGAACAGCGAATCGCTGTCGCTCATGAATTTAATGGCCCCAACTACGTGATCTACAAACGCTGTGTGAGGTAACACAGTGGCCTCAGTAAAGCCAAGTTTAATGTTAAGGAAAATTTATTACATTTTATTTAGTATTTTTTAAATTACATATTACATAGTTAATGAGTATTTGGAAGATAAAAACGTATGGAATGATACATACATTGTTTTAATACAAAATACATAGTTAAAAGTGTTTAGTTTTGTTGGGCCCGGATTTAGAGACGGAAGAAAATAATTGGGGCCCTGACAACAAAGAAGTGGAGGCCCCGGGGCACCAATTATTTTCCAATTTTTTTAATATAAAGAACAATATAATCATGTTCATACAAAGTACAGTAGGAAAAAAAATATCAAAGGACAATTAGTTGTTTTTTTATGTCAGATATCGACAGACGAGCATGAGGTTTACTAGTGTTTTTTTTTTCGAAGTCATTGTATTGTATTTGTGTAATTTTTTTATTTGGGTATGAACGGAACCCTCGGTGCGCTACTCCGACTCGCAATTGGCCAATTTTTTACTTTAATTCTTATATATCACTAGCGACCCGCCCCGGCTTCGCACGGGTCAATATTTTTTGACAAAAAAAGCAGGGGTTGTTTGTATTTTTGTATGTTGTATCATAAAAAAATAGAAAAAAAAAATTAGGGGTGGACTACCCCTAACATTTAGGGGGATGAAAAATAGATGTTGGCCGATTCTCATAGATACCGGATAAGCACAAAAAATTTCATCAAAATCGGTCAAGCCGTTTCGGAGGAGTATGGCAACGAAAACTGTGACACGAGAATTTTATATATTAGATTTAATTTTTCATGCAAAACTACATTCATAAACTAACACTAGTTAGTACGCTATCGCGAACCCCTTGGGTCCCATTATGGGGACTTGAGAGTTGAGGGTTTTTTTTTTAGGCGAATACAATGTCATTTTCGTTTGACTAATCGCAGAATACTGAAACGATAATCAAAATTTGAGGGCTTCTTAAAATGTTCCTGTCTTTCATTTTACCTTCGTAACGAAAGAGTACTTTTAAGTACACCTCGTTTTCATTAGCGTTCGAGAATTCGGCCATAAGATTCCAATACAGAGTTGCATATATTTTTTCAAATGTTGCAGTTTTATTTGAGCGTGTCATCGTTGAAGTACGTGACCGATCCTCAATACCTTCGTCGTTAAAATATATGCTGACTTGTGTAACGATAAGTTAATCATTTTGAATTTACTTTGCATTTCTATTATACTTAGTGGGTTAAATAGGTTCAATTGATTGTGTTTTATGTAGATCCAAGTTCGCTGACTGACCTTTTTGACCACACATAAAGTACGTCACACGTTAGGGTCGAGGGATCCGAAGTGTGGCATTGTGTGACAAGGGGTCCTTAGTCTCACAAATGTGACCAACTGTGACAAAAACGGGGGAGGGGTCAAAAACCCGAAATTAGTGTGACGTACTTTATGGATGACACTTTTGACTATTAAATATATTTCTATAAGCACATTTTAAAATATTTATCAAGATCCTCCGCCGCGTCTGGCTGTCTGTTCGCGATAAACTCAAAAACTACTGAATGGATTTTCATTCGGTTTTCACGAATAGACAGTGATTCATAAGGAAGGTTTAGATATACAATTCGTCAAGGTTTTGTGTAAATTGGTTGAAATATAACGATAATTGTTAGAAGTGTCGGAAAAAGTCAAGGTGTCTGGGAGCTTTCATCGAAAACGCTGACTAAACCCTTTGAGATATAGGAAAACAATGTATAGTGGGATAATTATCTACTATATAAAAATAAGTCGGGTTTTCCTTCCTGACGCTATAACTCCAGAACGCACGAACCGATTTCCACGGTTTTACATTCGTTGGAAAGGTCTCGGGATCCGTGAAAAATTTCAACAAAAAAGTGGGAAAATCTTTTTCACATACAGCGGTGGGCAAATGGGCATATTCCAATCTAAGAATAATTGTATAATTTCGAAGCCAATATATTGGCAGAACAACGTCTGCGGGGTCCACTAGTCTTTTATATAATAGATTTACAAAAAAGTCCGGGATGGCATATATCTAACTTTTAAGAAACATTTACTATACCCATTCTATCTTTAAAATATGGTCACGTACAATGCGGTAATTGGAAAGCTATTTAGCCGAATACAGTATTAATTCTTATCAACTTAAATAGTTAGTTACCTTAAGCACTTCATGCACATTATAATAATCTTTTACGCCATATAATTTAAATGAATATCTTAGGAGTTATCGCAAAAACTTAACGCGCGCGAACGACGGATAAGACATGTAGGCATATTACGCTATACTTCCCGTGTGAAGACGGGCGGACGGACCGCTAGTCTAAAATAAAAATATATTTTTTGTGAGCTAATGACTGACTTAAGTGAGATATCGATACTATAAATCCAAAATATAATATTAATATAATATTCTTAGTTTGTTTTTCCTCTTAATTTATAGATATATTTTATATTTCAATATAGCTTTTTAAGTTTTTTTTTTCTTTTTTTTTATAAATTTCATTCACTTCAACGTTATTAAGAATATTTTAGTTTGGCTTTTTTATTTTTGTTTTTACATTAGTAATATTATAGTTTTTGTCTCGCTTGCGCCAGCGCGCCCCTCCCTCCACTGGAGCCACTGAAAATCAGTGTTGGGACTTCTGTCCCAACTTATACTGAGTGATCTTCCATTTCAGGCACCACTTGTTTTTTTTAACTATTACAACATATTATGTCTTTTACTTCATATTTTATTTACTTTTATAATTGTTTTATATGTGTGTAAAAATGTAATTTTCGTTTTAAGCGGTAATCTGAATAAACTTTTCTATTCTATTCTATTCTATAAAATGCGATCTTTCTTGAAATATGCATATAACCTCTATGAATATACCTACATTATTACTATTTAAAAGCTTAGAGCGTTTGTTTTTAAAATATGTATTTGTATAGTTATTTATGTAAACATTTTCGTAATTTTTTTTATTGTAAGTATCTATAGGTATATTGTACATAATATTGTCCTTTATAATCGCGTTTTAATCCGGTATACAGTATTTTATTTAAGATATATTGTAGTTCCTTTATAATAAAATATAAGGTTATTCAAAAGGCAATTAACTATTAAATTACTAAAAATTTTCTCACTACTAATAATAAATAAGGAACCATTTTGACGGGCTCGTTGGCGCGTTCCGTAGAACACCTACCGTGCGCATCTATGGGTCGTGGATTCGAATCCCACCGGGACCACATGTTTATAATTTTCTGTAAGCATGTTTTCCCCACGTCTGGTAACTTCGGGCGTTGATTGGGTGGAAGGAATATCTAAATTCCGAACGGGTAACAAACCACCGTTCAATGATGGAAAAACCGTGAAGTGCACATTGCGCGTTTCGGTTTCAGTCTATGGATTTCCGAATGCTCGAAGTAAAAATTAGGTCGACAGCGCATCATTGACTGATGTTCTGTGGCTGAGGTATCACCTACCATCAAGTGAACCTCATGCTCGTCTGTCGATATCTGACATAAAAAAAGTATATCTCAAGTAAAATATTTATTACAAGGAGTGGTGCCATAGATAGGTGCCATAGGTGCTGGGATTCAGCGTAAGCCCCAATAATGAGATTCAGTGGCTCTGATGCCTAAACAACTCTTTGTTCCTTCACGAATCTAGTAAATTTGCACTATCTTGGTCTTTAACTGTTATTCATTAGTTCGTACTGTTAAAATTCTAGTAGGTATATTGTGTTTAGCTTATATATTGTACTTATTAAAGTTATATTATTGAGTGAATCGGGAGAGAAGAGGCACCTAGGCGAATGTACCTCGATCAGATTGGAGATGTTCTTCAAAAGGGCCAGTACAAACCGACGAGTGTGTATGAAAGCATTGATGAAAGTAGAAGAAGCGAAAGTGGTATTCAAGGATCGGAGCATATGGAATTCCGTGATTCTGCCTACCGCGATGGGAAAGAGGCGTGATGTATATTTTGATTTGTTTGTGCCTATAATCGCACTAACTAATGTATAACAATTATTATTCCCTATTATACAAGGTTTGTCTAGAAAAATCAGTGTAGGCATACCGATAATACCACCAATATGTATTTGTCTAAATTAGTTATTTTAATAACACTGTTTAATTAATGGTAAAATAAAAAATATTAAATACTTCTCATTAATTTGGATTATATTATAACTACAATATAAGCTTAACCCAAAACCGTCACTAAACGAAATTACAATATTCAGAAAAATCATTTTTTTTTATAAAAACAGTCTGAATACAAGGTAATTTGAGACCGCTTGAAATTAAAATATATTATCATACAGTAAAGAGTTATTTTTTTATTAGAACATAAATTATCTAGCGATGATGGTTTGGTTCTTAAAAAAATCGTTTAGTAACTGTTTGTCTTAGACGCGACATGTATTAATATTATATAAAATACTTACCTATTTCTCGACCGAACCACAAGCGTCTGTCTTGGTGTATTTGACAGTAGCAACTGTGGCTTCCCGTGTCTTTAGTCTAATTTAAATTTTAAACTAACTTTACGTTGGACTTAAAATTTAAATGAATACAGGGTTAAAGTGTTTTCAGTGTATATAATTAATAGACGAACAGGAAATCCTTTTTTTTATGGAGTATATAAGGATTTAATGAATTATACATTTATGAAAAAAAATATTATTCCATAGACACGAAGAATAAAAGAGATGATTTCATAAATCTAAAAAAAAACAAATTAAAAATAATACAGAGTGTAATATATAAAAATGTAGGTATGTTTGTATGTATGAAATCGCTAAACTCCAACGTCGCGTCGTTTGACCGACCGCTTTGGAAATTGGCACGTATATACTTATTCAATGTATGTAGGTATGTATTTTTTCATTGACAAGATACATTATATTATCTTGTATATGTTATTCGCTTTGTTGTAAATGACTTATATATTATATATTTTTATGTATTGATATACCTACATCACATTACCTTCTAATTGGCGTCCATGCGTCGGGTTGTCCCTTTCGCTAAAATATGGCGAGGTTGCCGATGGCTGGCCATGCGTTATACTCGTGAACGGGTGCTACTTGTGGTGACAGGTCGAACTTGAATTCGTGTATGCGGTGATGTTACTTATTTCGACTATGTATTTGCGTGTTGTTTCCACGAGAATGTAAGTACGTGCTCCTATTTCACCATGCCTACTGTTGTTAGAGGACAAATCTTTGAATTTTATTTTTTTATTATTATAGTTAATTACTTCAAGCTGTCATATTTCACATGGTGTAATGGTTGCAGCTCCTTACAAACATTTTGTAAAACAAAAAAACTTGGCGATTAAAAAGAGTGGCGGCGAGTTTATTGCCAGTTCTTTTCGTCCGTTTTACGCCCTTGATTTGAGAACTTGGAGGCAGAATATCTGACGCCGCGGTGGTACCTACATAGACGGACCTAAACACAGTAGTGCTCGCACACTGCTGCTTGGAGGCAGAATATCTGACGCCGCGGTGGTACCTACATAGACGGACCTAAACGCAGTAGTGCTCGCACACTGCTGCTTGGAGGCAGAATATCTGACGCCGCGGTGGTACCTACATAGACGGACCTAAACGCAGTAGTGCTCGCACACTGCTGCTTGGAGGCAGAATATCTGACGCCGCGGTGGTACCTACATAGACGGACCTAAACGCAGTAGTGCTCGCACACTGCTGCTTGGAGGCAGAGTATCTGACGCCGCGGTGGTACCTACATAGACGGACCTAAACACAGTAGATCATAATTTCTTCTTGACATTATTACAATTGTTTTTATTTCCCCGTGAATCGAACCCACGACATCCGCTGACCACAGCGCTACGGGGCTCAATTGCCAATGTAGAAGCGTTTTATTTGCTTAAATTATTTCATAGATGATGCGAGAGTGCAATAGTAAACAGAAACAAAATTGACACTAAGTTGTTCAAATAATAAATTATCCTCGACTTCATCCGCAATACGTATACAGGTGTCCTACAAAGTTAGATATTTTGTCAAGTTAATTTTGGTCTCATAAAAGCAAGGACTTCAAATGAGAATTTCTTCTTCCTGCCCTGTTCCCTTTTTTTATTTGAGGTCGGCGCAGTATGTTCTCTTTTTTCATTCTCTCCTTTCACTTACCATATCATCACATCAGTCACACCATTCAAACACATATCATTCTTCACACAGTCAATCCATGTCTTTATTGGCCTCCCTCTTCCCTATACCCATCCACTTTCATTTTTAAAACTTTTTAAGATACATGCCCTTCATCTCTCCTCATAACATGCCCATACCAAGCCAAACAATCACCTTTCAATTTTTCATTCACTGGCGCTACTCTCAAACTTCCTTTTATATAGTCATTTCTTATCTTATCTAATCTTATTACTCCACATATCCACCTCAACATTCTCATCTCAGCTACATGCAAACGTTTTTCATCCATCAGCTTACTTGAACAACATTCAGAACCAAATGAGATAAAAACAAAAAAAGTTCTTATTAATCATTTGTCTCTAACTTACTTAAAAGTACATAATATAGTACTACACAACATCTATACTAATATTATGTACTAGCTGATGCCCGCGACTTCGTTCGCGTGGGGTTCACTCAGTGGCCCCCACTAGTGGGTAGTGGACAAGGGCCCCGGTGCAGAGAGAAAAAAATCGCTGATAATTTAGCTTTCTATGGGTAAAGAATTTTTAAAATCGGTCGAGTAGTTTCTGTGTTAAATCGTAACAAACAAATCTTTCCTCTTTATAATATAAGTATAGTTCAATGAGCCGCCTCCCCCTTCTTCCAAAAACCAGAGGGTCCTCTCAGCTTCAGGGCCCTGGTGTACTGCACCACTTTGCACTACGATAGCTACGCCACTGGGTTCACTTTCAATTTTATTTTTTTATAAATTTTATTAGTGGGGAAGATACTGCATCCACCTCGATATTTATTTTTTAAATTCCCTTTTCTCGGGATTCCTACCCGGGCAGTCAGAAGCAATAAAAGCAATGTCGAATAATCGTGTATAAGAGAAAGGATTGATGAAAAGATAAAATAAACGATCTCATTAGAATTACTTTTCAATAATACTTTTTCTATTGATATAATATAGTTTTTGTAAAAAATAAATAAATAAATACAAAAAAATGTTTCATAAAGTTCAACTCCAGATTCGAACTCGCATCTTCAGTTACGCAATGGGACTGCATAGTGCATATCCACTATTCTACGGATACATATTGAAAACGGTGAAATAATCAAACTATTTCATTTACATATCAAACTGTGATTGACATCTGACAATTCGAAAAAGTTCAACGCGAGTCAGTTTTCATTGCAATTTGTTGAAATGGTGCCTTTAAAATAATATTTAAATGATGATAACTTTTTTTCCCGACAACCGATTTACATGAAACAAAGCCTATATGTTGCCCCGGACTTTGCTTAATATATTTGTAAATTACACGAAAATCGGTTCAGTATCTTCGGAGATTAGCGTGAACAAACAGACAGACAGACAGACAGACCGACAGACAGACAGACAGACAAGAATCTTAAAAATTGCATTTATGCATTCTGCTACCCTTCTTTTATCACCCCTCTTAATTTCTGATAAAAATATTTAGTGAAGCGTAATTTCGATCCTACTCTTTTATTATATGTATTATATTATATGTATATAGATAGATAAAGAGGAAAGATTTGTATTTTTTTTTTTTTTAAATAAACTCTTAAACTACTGGGCCGATTTTAAAAATTCTTTCACCAACAGAAACATTATATGCGAATAACATAGGCTCTTTTTGTATATAGTACACTACATTACACCCGTGCGAAGCCGGGGCATGTTGTTAGTAATAAATAAATTAAACAGTACATTTATTGAGAGAGTTTTGTTAGTTGTACATGTATATGATATTGGTCTGGAGTAGCATGTAACGTTTTTTTCTTTATTAATATTGTGGAGGAAGGGTGTGGTCTTCCTCCAACCTAAAGTGAGGATCCTCGACCAGTCGAACCACTGACTGGCCGGCCCTAAGCCCCTAAGCCCCAGTGGTTGATGTCGAGGTGTTACATAATATAATATACTCAGCGCTCGGAGACATTCTGATAGCGCGATTCAGGATTACTGACGTCTTCGTACTGATTGTAGCCGTAGATTGTAGATGTCGCTACAGTATTTATATCGAACGTTTAGAAAGCATAGACCGAAGCCGAAACTCGACAGATAATATTAAAATATCTTATATCTTTAAACGAGCAATTCTTGTATATATATATATAATTGGAATCTCGGAATCGGCTCCAACGATTTTCATGAAATTTAGTATATGGGGGGTTTCGGGGGCGATAAATCGATCTAGCTAGGAATCATTTCTAGAAAATATCATTTTATTCGTGTTTTATCAATTTAAATTGAAAAATGACTTCCTGACATCTATCGGCGAATAATAATACTATTATGACTCTTCCTGACAACTATCGGCGAATAGTAATACTATTTTTTTTAATTTCTTTAACGACACAACAACAATAAAACTCTTCCAGCAGATGGCGTTGTTAAATAACACGAAGTCAATGATTGTTTGCTTTGAGGTTAGACTAAGAAAATCAATTGTTTACTGACATTACACGCGCAGAAAGGTCTTATGATTTAGATGTTTCACGAGAGCGTGCGGCCCAACGTGTAGATAATGAAAATAACGAACAACTTTCCAAAAAACACAATTTATAAAAAAAAAAATACCATCTGGTCATCCAGGTACTAATAAATTATAAGGTCAAGAAAATCTATAACGACTCACGGAGATATCCTGTATAGTTATCGTCAAAATAAACAATTTATATTGACAAACGATTTTATATTAATTTTATTGACAGATATTGACGCGTTTGTAAAATTTTCAATCTATTTTGTGTTTGTAGATACATATTTGAGAATACATTAGAGGTTTTTTAAGAGATTTAGAAGAAAACAACCCATACTAGTCGTTTTCCTGATTTGACAAAAAATTTTTCAGAACAATTTTATTTCAGTTTTACTAACTTTTCAATATAATTAACTAGTAACATGCAATGCAGATGTACTATTCACAATACAATGTAGCTTTCTACTGGTGAAATAATTTTTAAAATCGGTTCAGCAGATCCAGAGATTTCTCCCTACAACCTTTTTTTACTCCTTGGGTTACATTATTCAAGTTTTAGTAGGGATCCCTAATTATTTCTGATAATAAATATAGCCTATGTTACTCGGTGAAGATGTAGATTTCTAAAGGTGAAAGAATTTTTAAAATCGTTCGAGTAGTTTTTGAGTTAAATCTTAACAAACAAAAAACTTTCCTCTTTATAAGTCTTAAGTAGGGGAATGCGGGGCTGTAAGTGCCGATTTTGACAAATCCCTAAATAAATCGGAAAATATGAATGCTACCTTTAATAGTTTTAGTCTATCTGAGGTTAAATTTATTCTAGATTTAAAATATATACACAGTTTTAGTGGTTTTTTAATAGTTTTATTTAGAGAATTAAATTTATAAGCAGCGGTCGCAAGGCACAACCAACCCCTCGCTGGGGCAAGTTGTGCCGCAGCTGAGGTTGGTTGTGCCGTTTGTAATTACACGGATTAGAATGGATTTTGGAATAAAAAATCCGTAACATTCGTTAGCTGATATTAATTATTTAATAACATCAACATTTTATAAGCTTTAGTAGTTTATTTACTAAACATCATTGAAGAAAACAACAACCTGTTATTCTTCTAACTATTTGATACTGAAATTATCTTCTAAATTAATATTTTTTAATTAATTTTAATGTAAATGAGATCTGTTAGACAGAGTTATTAAAACTATTTTCCATCCCAAAAAGGTAGAATGCTTGGACACTAAATTGCATACCAGTGTGTGACACACTGGTATGCAAGTTGTCTTACTTCTTCAGGTAGAAGTTCGAATGAGATAGATGGGCTTTTTCAGATATGAAGTCATGTCAATGACGTCTCTTGTTCCTCATTAAATATCAGTCTTGATTTTTATCAAACCATAGGAGTTAGTCCTCTCTTTATTATCTTGACAGCCGAAGCAGGGAAGTGGTTCGCCCTTGTGTTTTTCTCTTGTATATTCTCATACTATCAAATGAAACAATATAGGTTATTAAAGGTTAGCTGGGGGTTGTTTGTACCGCGGCACAATTGACCCCGATTGAACGGCACTTTTTACCCCGTTTCAAATATGTTAACTTTTTAACACATGCCAAAAAACAGCCTGTATAAGGCGTTAAAATTGCATAAATTATTATTTTTGGATAAATTATAAACACATTAGTAAAATTCCCATATTCGTAACGCCAAAAATGCTTACTTGAGACCAAAAAGTATACAAGACAAAATATTTACTCACTTGATGCTGGAGGATTATAACATACACTTCCACTGAGTCCGCCTCTCTGGCGCAACTGAAATGACCGCCGCACATGCGCTATAGTACCAGAGCGACGGACATAATACGAACATATAGCTATCTCTTTTTGTTTTTTAGTTATTTGCATCGGAACAACTTACCCCCGGCACTTTCAGCCCCGCCTTCCCCTATAGATAAATAGGTATTAGGTAACCATAAACACTTTTTGAGGTTTATAAATGTTTTTGGCTTTTGCATCACCACTCATCCTCGGACAAGGTAGTCAAAATGGTTATTTATGTATTTACGTAAAAAAAACTGTCTTCCATTTCAAATAAATATCCTTTCGAGGGTATTTTAATAATTAACTCGAAATTATACGCAGAAGATTTAAAAATTTGCTTAAAAAGTAAAACTAAATATACCGATAAAATGTGTGGGTTGGCTGTCTCGTTACTCAAGTTCAAGGCTCGTTGGCGCGTTCGGTAGATCACCTGCCGTGCGCATCATGGGTCGTGGGTTCGAATCCCACCGGGACAACATAATATTTCTGTGACTTATTTTTTATTGGTATTGTAATGGAATTTTCCACTGAATCAGTATAAATATGAGTTCAAATCCTAATAAATCAGAGCATTATCAAATCGCCTTTCATTTGAGACCATCCTCTGCACAAAACACCTACAATGTCTTCCCCACGTCTGGTAACGCGACAGCGCATCATTGACTGATGTTCTGTGGCTGAGGTATCACATACCATCAAGTGAACCTCATGCTCGTCTGTCGATATCTAACATAAAAATAACGTTCCTATTCCTACAAACTCTTATAAAACGGCCAAGCCACACATTTTGACTGTAAATACAATGTAAGTAATGTAAGACACGCCTACGGGCATATCGTCGTGATCGTAGAACAACGACGGTTCTGATTTTTTTCCGATTTTAGTTCGATTGTATTAGTCATAACATGAAACTCCTGGACAGTTATATATTGTATAATTTAGAACTGTCCAAAAACCCTTTATCAACAAAACAAATAAAAAAATTGAGTTTGATAATTAGTCAGATAGTTTTATGCAATTAAACTAAAACCGTAAAAAATCAGAACCGTCGTTGTTCTACGATCACGATGATTTGAACATTAAGTTATTAACTAGGCGTTAATTTTGTGCCAATAGGTCCGTAACATAACGGCCAAGACACACATTTTGACTGAGGTGTAGGATTTCTATAACATCTATAAGGATTTAAAACTTAAAACTAGAATTCACGCACCTTTTGTGAGCAAGTGATGCTACAGAAGGAGACCTAGGAAAGAGAGAAAGTACTCGTACTACCATGTTATCTCGTGGCCCCAACATGGTGAAATTGTGGGTCAAGAGGAGGTTTAGTGGGTCGGGTCACCAGACTGTCTGACTAGCAGACAGCCGTGAGTGACCCAACCAAACACTCTCCCGGCAACATTAAAAGAACCCCGCTAGGAGGGGAGAACTTTGTTTCGAAAGGAACCTTGCCCCTCTATAAAAAAAAAAGAGCGGGGCTCTCCATAAGATCTGATAACTTTTTTACAGTGCCAGGAATAAGTTTCAACTCGTCTTGACGTTACTTTACATGAAAATGTTTTTGGTGGGATCTAATAAACGGTAATATAAGCAAATCTAGTACATTACCTTGGGGTCAAAAGTCGTTAACATTAAAATTTATTGCTGCATATATTTACAGAGAACAATAGCACTGAATTCAAGTAGTGTTTGTGGAAACGTCTTGCATATTGTTTTTATTTTAGATTTCATTCAAGACAAATATCATAGAACCTTCATACTGATGTATTCAGTGGCGTAGCTAGGTGGAGAAGGGCCTCGGTGCAAGGTAAAAAAATCGCAATACCGGCTAAATATCTTCAGCAACTGCACAAATTATTACTAATCATTCTTGATACGTTTCGCTCTTCCATTATCTCAATATATATAAATCTCCTGTCACGATGTTTGTCCGCGATGGACTCCTAAACTACCTAACCGATTTTAAATTAAATTTGCACACCGTGAGCAGTCTGGTCCAACTTAAGAGATAGGATAGCTTAGAATTTTTGACCATCTACATTGCACCCGTGCGAAGCCGGGGCGGATCGCTAGTTACTTATAAATGCTTATTTAAAAACTTAAAAACAAATTCAGAGCAGATTTCTAGCTTCAAGAGCTGCCTCCCCCTCTTTCCAAAGCTCAGGGGGCCCTCTCAGCTTCGGGGCCCCGGTGCACTGCACCACTTTGCCCTATGATAGCTACGCCACTGGATGTATTTAACACTTCTGATGTCATTAAAATAATTACACTTCACTTACGTATAGCAGTTAAAATCGTCGGCGACTGGCTTCATCCTTTGGCTTTGCGTAGATATTGGGTCACTCTGCATCTTCTATCGCTTATATCAGTGATTCTCAGTGTGCCGCGAATACCTGCCGGCCTAGCATGACAACCACGACAAAATTTTGTCGACCGTTTTCTCGTACTTTAATCTCTTTATGTCTTCCGGGTCTAACATGACATACTTAAAACTCGACTTCTAATATAAAATTAGAGAAATATACCCTATGGAAAAAATCTCATAAACCTCATAAAAACATGGACAAATGCAGACCGATTTCTCATAAATCTCATAGCCTCTGATGAGAATTTGATCTGCATTTGTCCATGTTTTTATGAGGTTTATGAGACTTTTTCCATAGGGTATTATGTAGGTATCTTGTCTATGAATATCTTATAGGTATATCTCGTCGGCGAGATATCTCTTGATGGTTATCGCCTAGCATATGGCTATGGAATGGCTAATGGACATGGATCGTGGGTTCGATTCCCACCGGGACAATATGTTTATAATTTTCTGTAAGCATGTTTTCCCCACTTTTGGTAACTTCGGGCATTGATCGGGTGGAAGGAATATCGAAATTCCGACCGAGTAACGAACCGCCGTTCATAGATGGAAAAACTGAAGTGCACATTGCGCGTGTCGGTTTCAGTCTGTGGTTTTCCGAATGTTCGAAGTAAAAATAGGTCGACAGCGCATCATTGACTGATGTTCTGTGGCTGAGGTATCACCTACCATCAAGTGAACTTCATGCTCGTCTGTCGATATCTAACATATTATGAAGAACACAACTTGTTTCGTCTCAGAAATTGTGAATCTTAGGGAAAATATGAGAACAATTTTATGATAAAACTTACCGTTTACCTGAAAAACGCAAAACTTTTTTTTTATTGACGTTCATAAGTGTACATTGTGTTACCTAAATGGATAAATGACTATTAGATTTGATTGTAACCTTAACCCTTTTCAAAATTTTCACCCTTCGCCACTACTGGAAATACAACTAAAATAAAACAAATCATCATTTCCTCTTATTTTATTTCAAATGGCCGCTGATGTAAAAAATATATAAACAAAAATGTATCTACTGTAACATCTTATAATATCTCTTAAGCTAAACACGGTTTTATATGAAATTGCTATAGAAAAAGATTGTAGATGTCGCTACAAAGCTTATAGTTAATAAAAACCCAAAATATATTTTAGTTGTATATTCTGGTATATAATTCAATTATCAGGGCTAAAATACTACTACTAGTACTAGAAGTACTGCTATTAGTACTACTACTAGTACTAGAAGTACTGCTATTAGTACTACTACTAGTACCAGAAGTACTGCTAATAGTACTACTACTAGTACTAGAAGTACTGCTATTAGTACTACTACTAGTACTAGAAGTAGTGCTATTAGTACTACTACTAGTACTAGAAGTACTGCTATTAGTACTACTACTAGTACCAGAAGTACTGCTATTAGTACTACTACTAGTACCAGAAGTACTGCTATTAGTACTACTACTAGTACTAGAAGTACTGCTATTAGTACTAGAAATACTGCTATTAGTACTACTACTAGTACTAGAAGTACTGCTATTAGTACTACTACTAGTACTAGAAGTACTGCTATTAGTACTACTACTAGTACTAGTAGTAGTATTAATCCTTTGCACTCGAGGTTTTTAATGCGAATGTACTTACCTATCTCGCGACATTTATTGTTCAATCTATATTAAAAATAGGAAAGATTTTTGTTTCTATGTTATGAATAAACTCGAAAACTACTGGACCGATTTTAAAAATTCTTTCACCAATAAAAAGCTACATTATCATCGAGTAACATAGGCTATTTTAGTGTATAGTACGACTACATTGCACCCGTGTGAAACCGGGGCGCATTGCTAGTAATAAATAAGTTGGAGATACAAGTTTGGAGTTTATTTGAACGCACCTGTCCAACAGAAATATCCTATCGCATCGTAAATAAGCAGTTACAAAATACCTTAGACGCTCGAGTACAAATAGTTAATTTGTACGCTATCTGTTACTAAATTAGATATTAAACTGAAACAATTTCAAATATCATTGCTAAACAGATTTATATCCACGCTTTATGTTATAAATGCAAAATTAACGGATAACCACAAACCAAAATGCCTGAAACAATTTTGATAAAATTCGCTATAGACACGGCGTCATAGACAATATCTACTTTAAACAATAGCAGGATAAACATCCTCGGCATAATTATATATAAATTATTATTATGCCAGGAATGTTGTTATTCATATAAAACCGTTTAGAAAACGTAATTTTACTCTATAAGGTATATTAGAAAATGATAGGCCAAGATTGCTTATTCGATTGCATTTTCGAAAAAAAAAAAACAGCTTCAAAGCCGGAAAAGGTATGGGAATACCACCAAAATTTATTTTTTGTTAGATATCGACAGACGAGCATGAGGTTCACTTGATGGTAGGCGATACCCCAGCCACAGAACATCAGTCAATGATGCGTTGTCGACCTACTTTTTACTTCGAGCTTTCAGAAATAAAACGCCTCTTTCCTATTGCGGTAGGCAGAGATCACGGAATTCCATATGCTTCGATCCTTACATCCCACTTTCGCTTCTTCCACTTTCATCAACGCTTTTATACACACTCTTCGGTTTCGAGTTACCCCTTTTTATAATTGTACTTAAATAAATAAATCGACTGGTCCCAAGAACAAAATCGTATCTGCAAATAAACGATTTCACAGATACGATTTTGTTCTTCGGACCCGTCGAAATATACCACAGGTTTGATGCTACCTTCAAAAACAAACACCCGGCCGTATATTTTGTTTTCAACACCCCTTTTATTTGAAGAATATTTCATTTCATTTGATCTCATTTTTCGAAAACACATACGATAAAGCATTCCTAAAATATAATAATTTTATTAAAATAAAAAAAAAATGGTCATAGAGTAAAATTCGTTCAACCTATAATATTATCCTCTCTTTATATCTTTCTCTCACAGCTTTGGTCTATATGGGGCGTCTTTAAAATTTTAAATAAATTAACAAACATAAATGAAAAATAATATCGCCCATGCATATTCAAAATATATTTCCGCTTGTCCCACCATTTTCTTATAATCTATGGTTAACTATGTTACAATAGATTTTTCGCATTCTCGTACAAAAATGGAATATAATTTGAGCTGTCAGCCGTTTCAATATACTTCGAAATATTTTCAAAAAAAAAAAGTCTCAAGGCCATTCGTTTCGTGTTCATCCGGTCTAGCAAGACCGCCACGAGATATCTCGCGGACGAGAGAATACAAACTAAAATATATGATATCTAGATATATTATATCTCGACATTGACAATTTTGTTAGAAAAGATATCTCGATCGACAAATATATGTATTTTTGATATAAAAAGTCGAGTTTTAAGTGTAATTGTTATGTTAGACCCCAAAAGAAATAATCGATTCAAACACGAGAAAACGGTCGACAAAATTTTATCGCGGTTGTCATGCTAGGCCGGCAGGACAACCAAGGTGACGATAGCCAGTCTTCTCACATAGTAGAAGAACCCACTGCAAGATTTCTACCCAAATCGGACTTACGGACAAGTTATATACGATTCGATGGCGAATGTAGTGGTGATAGGGTTGTCGGACATGATAAACCCTGTATATTGAACGAAGGGTTGACAAAAAGGCCACTTCCGGCCAATTTTTTAGGATTAGGAATTTTTACGATTAAAATTATCGATAGAGGAGGTAACAAGATGCCACCCCCCCACTCTGTCAGGGGCGGCAGCCACCCCTAAGTGTGACCCATTTTCGTAGTTTACCGGTTAAGAACCGTGTTTAAGAACTAACGATTCTCTTTTTAATCGTAGCTTGAACCTACCTTAACATGAAAAAATAGGGCTGCCATCTCTGACCTTGACCAAAAAACCTTGACGAAAAAAATTACCGAAAGTGGCCTTTTTATCAACCCTTCGGTCAAGATACAGGGTTTATCATGTCAGGCAACCCTATCACCACTACATTCGAATCATACATCGAATCGTATGTAATTTGTCCGTAAGTCCGATTCGGATATTAATCTAGCAGTGGGCTCTTGGTCTATCTTGTTAACGAATGAATTGAAAGATTGAGGGAGATCACTCACTCAATTCTATAGAGATTTTTAAAAAATAATCACTTTTCGGAAAGATTTTTCAAATATTTTCTCTCATACAAACCTTATCCTGACAATTACAAAAGACAACTAAACAAGAATTAGCCAAGGATGTTTTGTGGCAATTTTTTATTTATTTTTATAGATAGATTGCCAGATTTTTTTCTTAAACCCTTTTCAAATTTGCAACACCGCAATTTTTAAGAGCGAAAGCACCATTCTTTTAAGACCATGAACGGCGTCGATCATATATAGAAAACACAACTACTATTCTCCAAAAGAAATAGAAAATTGCAAATTTAATTATAGCAAATATAATCAATATTGTATGCCATTTTTATTTATTAAGAAAGATCACAGTCAAATATAAACAAAATTAATTCTAGGTCCAAGCACAAACTTGTCACAGCTCAAATTATATTACGCTTTAGTTAAAGAATGCCGTTGCTAACCGTTTACTTCAGTAAATAAATCTAAAAATTAAAAAAAAACTAGCGAACCCCTACTAGTGTGCGTTAAATTGTACTACAAGTATTTAAAAATGCGAAGTAATTCGAAAATTAATAATAACAGCACCAAAAATAAGGTAAAACAGACGCCATCTTGACATAACTTAACATTTAAATTTCGAACAAAAAAAAAGATGGCGCCAAAATCCACATAATCTTAATATATATTTCATTCTCATATTTACAAGTGGCCCGAAACTTTGGCAAGACTAAAAATTTTGATTCTTTTCTCTCTCTCTCTTGTGACAACGTAAAATTCGACTTAAAACCTACCTTTATTACGATTCTCGTAAATTCGATATACATTATCACCATTCTGGTGTTTTCGCCTTTTCATGTAAAAATAGCATCATTATCGACACGATCATTTTTGAATAACATTTAAAATCTACTATCTTGCTCATGATACTCAGACATGAAAGAGATGGCAATATAATTAGAAAAACGCGAATAAAAAAAATGGCCGTTTCAAAAATGATGCTAAGTGCTAACACAAAAATGCAACCGTACAATTACTTAATGGTAACTATCTTTACATAATAAAAATATAATAAAATCAAAATAACAAGTACAATAGATAAAAAAAAATCTAAAATAAGTAATGACAACTGTCATTTTGACATTGACAGATGTCATCAACACCTAAAAAAGGGAGATGACACCGGATGAGGCGATGAAATTAAAAAAAAATATACATAAACCTGTATAACATTAATTAAATCAAAAAAATAAAAAAATCTCTTGATAAATATAATATATAAATAAAAAAGATGTATATTATGAAACTCTATAAATAAAACGAGTTTAGGTAGGACGTAGACAATATGACAATATTATAAATTAGAAAAAGTAAAAAAAAAAACTTCACGGCCCTATTGCTGCAGTAAAAAAAAAGCTAAAACTGGCAATTTAAAATTGAAGAAAAAAAATATCTAAACAAAATCCCATCACATTCACTAGATCAATACCAGCTACGTCCTTACCGTACACATTGTTCCCCATAACTTTATTTACATTAAATCTATCAAATTTGAATATCACACGAAATAAAAGCTACATTTAGGAAACTGATTTCATTATGAAGAATCTGTCATTGAAACGGTTGCTATGGAAACGCAAGTACATACTTTATGTACCTTAAAATACTGTACAAACATACATATAATAAAACAGTAAAACCAAAATGTCCTTATATTGAAAAAAAATACCAATAATGGAGAGGGGACAATCGTTTTAAACACTTTTGTCCGTCTGTATGTATGTTCACGTTAATCTCCGAAAATGCTGAACTGAATTTCATGTAATTTTGACTCATAGATTGAGCTTAGTCTGAGGCAATATCAAAACTTCGTTTCATCGGATCTCCGGAAGAATGGTTTGCATAGAACTGACCTTATTAGGTCTCAATATGAAGCCAACGCGAACAAAGTCGCGGGCACAATTGCCATATAAATGTAAAGCAGTTATCATTTTGTTCTCCGGAACCGGCGAATTGAAGATTCCACACAAGGGGAATTCACTTCAGTTAAAAAAAAGATGACTGAATCGAGATAAAATTAATTTAAAATAATAGTTAAGTCTTGTTCTATCTCATTCTCTCCACACATCAAGGACGTAAGAAAGAAAGAAACAAAAGTTATCTAAGCTACCTCAAGGTATGAATATATGGAATAAATTAAAAATATAATATTGTACATATGTATATATCAAAATATATATGTATTTGTATAAATATAGAACCGTTTCAATGATACAGTTACATCAAATGATTACAAAAGGAATGACTTTCATTGAAGTATTCTCGATAGATCCTGTAAGAAAAAATAAATAAAAAAAAATATTTTTCTTCAGTGATTTTTTTTTGAGTCGGTACAAAAAAATACATTTTTGCTGATTATTTTAAGGCTTAAATCCCTTGTTTTTTTTAAATAAGACGTAATATTTTTTCTTTTTTGACAAATTTTTTTGCAAAGTATAGTTTATATGTTAGTTTTTCTTTATCTTCATTGTTTTTTTTATCAACAATAAAACCGTCACGTCCATTTTGAACAGCCTGTATCGGTCAATCGACAGGATGACTCACCTCGTATCTATGCATCAAAGGCGGTGCATTGTAATGATTATTTTCACTGTAGAAAAAAGGCCTTTTCATTGTGTTCTGCCCTAAAAATAAAAATAAAACCATAGTTTTTTATTATTTTTTATTATATAAAGGCGCGTAAGATTCAATCGATGGTGGTGTAGATATTTTTAATAGAGGTATAATATTGGCATATACGGTACAAAAAATAATATAACATGTAAATAGTTTTTGAAATAAAAAGTTAAAAGTTGAGAAGAGACATCTATTAAAAATTAAGAGTAAATAATCAATTCTAAGTGAAACCAATCTTATCAACCTAAACTAAAACTTATCAATCAAAACTGAAACCTATCAATCAAAATCAAAATTTATCCATCAAAACTGAAACTTACTAATCAAAATCAAATTTTTTTTTTTTTTTTTTTTTTTTTTTTTTTATATCAGAGCGGACAACAGAGCAGGTGGGTTACCTGATGGTAAGTAATCACCACCGCCCATGGACATCCGTGACTCAAGGGTCTTAGATGCGTTGTCGGCCTTTTAAAAATTTATAGGCTCGTTTTTTAAAAGTAACGAGGTCGTAATCGGATGGAAACACTGATGCTGGTAGTTCATTCCACAGTTTAGTTGTACGTGGAATGAAGTTGCGCGTGAACCGTATCGTGCTCGACTTCCATTCATCGAGGTGATGAGGGTGATACAACTGTTTGTGACGGGTAGTGCGATGATGGAAGTCGGCAGCTGGGATGATGTCAAATACTTAAATACTACTTTATCATTCAAAACTGAAACTTATCAATCAAAATCGAAATTTATCAATCAAAATCGAAACTTATCAATAAAAACTGAAACTTATCAATCAAAACTGAAACTCATCAATCAATAGCGTGATATATATGTACACAGTACAATGTATTAATAAAATTATTATTTTTTTACTCACAGAGCTGCGTGTGCGCCGCGAGCGCGTTCTGTTTCGCAATCAGCAGCTCCGGGCCCGGCCGGTGACCCGTATAGTGGGGGTCTACGAAGAAATTGAATGAATGAATTATTATGACTATATAAAATATTCTTTATGTTAGACTAGAAAAGCGCCCCGGCTTCACACGGGTGCAATGTAGATACACAAAAAATAGCCTATGTTACTCGCTGATAATGGAGCTTACTATTGGTGAGTTTTTAGTTTCTTCATAATATACAAAAATTAAAAATACAAATCTTTCCTCTTTATAGATAGTATAGATATCAACAGACGAGCATGAGGTTCACTTGATAGTAGATGATACCTCAGCCACAGAACATCAGTCAATGATGCGCTGTTGACTTTATATTTACTTCGAGGAATTCCATAGAAGACCGAAACGCGTAATATGCACTTCACGGTTTTTCCATCTGTAGCGACATCTATGATCCGCTACAAGAATCAATACAAAGACGTCTAATCCTGAATCGCGCTATATTAATGTTTCCGAGCGCTCAGTATATGTACAACATCTCGACATCAACCACTGGGGCCTTAGGGCCGGCCAGTCAGTGGTTCGACTGGTCGAGGATCCTCCCTTTAGGTTGGAGGAAGATCACACCTCCCTTCCTCCACACATCTATGAACAGTGGTTCGTTACCCGGTCGCAATTTCCGGTAACCAGACGAGAGAAGCCATGATTACAGAACATTATAAACATCAACTCGGCAGGATTCGAACATGCGACCCATCGGTACACAAAAAAATACAGGAAACATTTATAACCCATACCTGTAACATTGTGTCCATTCGCGTTGTAATACGGACTGCTTTGAGACTGCATGATGGTTTCATGACCTGAAATTAAAATAAAAACAAACATTTTGCTGTTTACTTAAAATAAATACCGGCCAAGTGCGAGTCGGACTCGCGCACGAAGGGTTCCGTGCCTTTATCTATAAAAATGGCTAAACAATCACGTCTTTTGTATGGGAGCATCCCTTAAATATTTGTTTTATTTTATTTTTATTAATTCTTTAAAAGTTAATATATTATAACGAAATATTCTGTGAATCCGTTATCAATAATGTATGGAGATAATTATGTCGCATTTATCTACAGTTACCATTGTTATTGCTCGGGCTTCAGCTTAATACCGTAAACTAGAACACTAACATTGTCGGTGGTTACCACGGTTTACGTGGGAAAAGTCGAATAACATACTTACCATTATTATTGCTTGGGCCTTAGTTTGAAAACTTAACACAGAACACAATATTTGTCGGTTATGACAGTTTACGTGGGTGATGTCGAATCTATCTAATTACCATTGTTATTGCTCGAGCCTCAGTTTAATAACGTAACATAGAACACTAAATAAGTTGGTTACCACAGTTAACGTGGGAAAAGTCGAATAACGTACTAACCATTGTTATTACTCAGCACTCAGTTAAATAACGTAACATAGAACACTTTGTCGGTTACCACAGTATACGTGGGGATGTCGAATAACGTACCAACCATTGTTATTGCTCGGGCCTCAGTTAAATAACGTAACATAGAACACCAATTTTGTCGGCTACCACAGTTTACGTGGGGATGTCGAATAACGTACCAACCATTGTTATTGCTGGGGCCTCAGTTAAATAACGTAACATAGAACACCATATTTGTCGGTTACCACAGTTTACGTGGGGATGTCGAATAACGTACCAACTATTGTTATTGCTCGGGCCTCAGTTAAATAACGTGACATAGAACACAATATTTGTCGGTTACGACAGTTTACGTGGGGATGTCTGTCTGTACTCACCATTGTTATTGCTGACGTCGGGCTCCTGCTTCACTTGCTGCTGAATCTGCTCCACCAGCCGCCGCTGCTCCTCGAACATCGCTGATTGATCTGAAACTTTTTCTAACTAATAACTAACAGCTAAATAAAGGTATATTAAGCGACATTTTTGGGGAAAAAATTATTATTTTTTGCTTTTCTTTCACATTATTTGGCTTCTTTGGTCTAAGTTTCGTGAATCAACGACAAACTTTTTGTCACTCACATAATATTTAAAAAATTTATTTTCAATAATAATGTTAAGCAATACAGTGTCACCGTACACCCACACGGTTGCCATTTTGAGAAAATTGAGTTTGAAGTTTTAATTATGTTTTATTAAATTTCTTTTAAAAAATAACAAAAAAAATATATATTTATTGTAATTATTATTATTATTACACTAAATCGTTTTTCTTGGTAGCAATCAAAGTAATAGAATTTAGATTCATTGTTAAATATTCTAAGCATGTTAGGATTTCGCGCCCACAAATTTGTTTCAGTATGTTTGCTATTAAAACGATTTAAATGATATATATATCTTTTGAAATGTGTACTCCAGCTCATAAGGAAGCGATTGGTATCACATATTTGTCATTTTGTGGGTTGACACTGTATTGCTAGCGTCCAACTTTAAATTACTTTCCTGTAAATCTTTATTGAAATAAATAATAATTATTAGCGGCTGGCAACACTCACCAACTCCCCCCTCCTTGCTCTGGTCATAGAACTTGTCTTCTTCAGTTGAAAACTCAACCTCTTGCTTTATATGATTTTCGTCGAAGAAATTCTGATTTTCGTTCAGTCTGAAACGTGAAACAATAATTCAACTGACAAAGAGATTTTTTTATGAAACCGATATTTTTATGAAACCGGTTTTTATGAAACCGATATATTTTATGAAACTGGAATCAAGAATTTCGTTTTCTCGATACATAAGACGCTATATTATTTTCATTCATGCTGCATTAGTTTTTATTTTTTTTTATGTCTGATCAAGTCTGTCCAGTTAACAAAACACCAACCATCGATGGAAAACCGTGAATGGCATATTATACCGGTTTCAATCTCCGAATACTCAAATTCTAAAAAAAAATATCGACAGCACATCATCAACAGAGGTATCAACTGTCGATATTTAACATTATTAACAGGTAACCTGTTCAATGAATCTTATATGATACATGGGACATATTTAGTAATAAGAGTCACATGTTCATGAATCACATATGTTACATGTATTATAAATAATTCATTGAACGCTCAATCTTGATGAAGGTAAAAAATCACATAGGTACGTCCAAAACTTAAAACTACCCTCTAGAACAACATTTTTTTATGTCAGATATCGACAGACGAGCATGAGGTCCACTTGATGGAAGGTGATACCTCAGCCACAGAACATCAGTCAATTATGCGCTGTCGACCTACTTTTTACTTCGAGCATTCGGAAATCCATAGACTGAAATCGAAACGTGCAATATGCACTTCACGGCTTTTTCATTTAAACAATCAACTAAAAAAGAGTGGGACATAATATACGATGTCAAAAACAGGACAGGCAACCTGTTAATAAACAATTTGTTTAGTTAAAATTCAATACAAATATATTGTATGGTATGGAACCTACAAGCCCGGTATATTGTATCTTACCTGTGTTGTTCTTGCAACAGTTGCAAATTTTGCTGCTGATTCCTCAACATCTCGACGCTGTCCTGATAATAAAACTCATAGTCCATCTTCTGGTATTCGACACCTTGTTTATCGAAGTTGGCATTCTTCGGAAACTCCGCCGGTTTCTCGAACGAATCGGTACCCTTTTGAAAACCGGTGTTTTTATCGAAAACCGGTTTTTGAAATTCGACACTTTTCTCGAAATTCTCACCGGTTTTTTTATAAACATTCTTATCGACACTATCGCTCGTCTGGTATTCGATAGAGGCTTTTTCGAAGGTACTGCTCTTCTGAAACTCCAGATTTTTCTCGAACGAACTGCTTTTTCTTTCGAGTGCGTACTTCTCGGCTTCTTTATTATACTCTTCGGCAGTTTGTGGGAGATATTCTTTATTTTTCATATAATCGTTTGGATAAACTTCGAATTTGCCTGAGTCGAAATTGATGGGATTTTCATCGTCTGTAACCGGGTCTGTTTGCATTATAGCATCTTGTTTCTTCGGTTTCACGTCTACTGGAGATATATTAGGCGGAAGTGAGATCAGACCTTGAAGACGATACGCCAGCTGAAAGGTTATAGTATTATATTATTTGATGGAGCTATGTGTAATAGCCTTACTTTCTAATGGGTTACGGATTCTAATCCCGCCAATTAAACATGTCAATTTTACTACAAAGCTCAGATTGAAAGGATTATAGAGTGTTTTGGAAAGACTGGTTTTTTTTTTCAAATACTCATAAAATGATTGTCTTTTAACGTGAGTATCAGACATTTAAATCAAATATATTTTATCGAATGTCTAAGCAAAGAAAATTACAGCAAATATCAACACCATAATAGAGGAATAGATGACGTTAATATGGCAACTTTATGATATTTCAAATCAGACAACTGTCATCTGTCAGTCTGCTCGTAACCACTGCTGCTGGTTATGTGTGTGTGAGAGAGGGAGAAAGAGAGAGTTTATGTGTGTGTGATAGAGAGCGTGGAAGTTAATTTGTGTGAGAGAGACAAAGAGCGCGTGTGTGTGAGAGGGAAAAAGAGTAAATGTGTGTGAGCGGAAAAGTGTATGTGTGTGACTTTTAAATATTATTCTACCTAAAATATCTGTGTGATATTTCCTAATGAAAGATAATATTATATATTAGAAAACTATTGAAATTTATTTTATTTTTTATATTAATCAATATTCTTGTATCCATCGCTAACACTTCATCCTTTAATGTTTTAGTGGAAATAATAATATATCTATTAATATTGGAATATGAATAGCTCACAATGGACTCCTGTGGTTCAATAGCGACGGATCGCTCTGGTGTGCCGGCGGTTACTGGTTCATGTCCCTGCACTTGATTTCCCGTAGATGACCACTTGTCCTTGTCACTGAAATGTAATAAATTTTTTTTATTAAAAATAACTTTTATTTACATACTGAAATCGACGGTTCCGGAGAACAAAATGATAAGTGCTTTAGATTTATATGGTATTTATCATTTTGTTCTCCGGAACCGGCGAAATATGTATAAAAATGGCACTAATGTCTGCTCCAAATCACTAAGCGACTGAGAATCAGCGGACTTTCGACTCAGCAAATGCTGAGTTGCCACCTATTTAAGCTGCCGCCCAATGTTAATGGATATGTTTTGTGTGAAAGTTGTAATTGTATTCAGGTATTCAATTAAATTATATAAAATTAGTATGTACAAGTAATGATGTGCCGGATATCCGTATTCGTATCCACGAACAACCGAGGAAGAGAGATACGTATACATATCCGTTTCTTTATCGGCGGATCTCATTATTGTTCAATACATAGACGAAATTCTATATATATGTTTTCCCCCCGCCCCCGGTTTCACAGCCGTTGTAACTTGCTGATAATGTAGCTTACTATTGGTGAAATAATTGTGAAAATCGGTCGAGTAGTTTTTGAGTTTATTCATAACATAGAAAAATACCAATCTTTCCTCTTTATAGTCATAGATGGAAAAACCGTGAAGTGCATATTGTGCGTTTCGATTTCAGTCTGTGGATTTCCGAATACTCGAAGTAAAAAATAGGTCGACAGCGCATCATTGACTGATGTTCTATGGCTGAAGTATCATCTACCATCAAGTGAACCTCATGCTCGTCTGTCGATATCTAACATAAAAAAAACTTAATAAATAAATATATCATTGTCACGGGCATCGATACCGATTGAGTGAGAAAGTTAAGATCCGTATCCGCTGATCTTGACACCAAATATCCGTATTCGAATCCGTATCCGCGTACACTTTTAACGATACGACACATCACTAGTTATTGACCGCCACCGTGGCTGGTGGTAAGCGCATTCAGTTTAGCACCGGAGATCACGAGTTCGAATACTGGAGGAAAAAACCGAGGAAGAGGTAAATGGATTGCCGAAAGATGATAGAAGGAAATGGAGGGAAAATACGTATTGTGACAACCCTACATAGTAAGATAAGGGCTACGGTAAGCATTGCACAAGTGATCCCCTGAGCCCAAAAAGGGGTCAAGGGTGTCGAGTGGCTCAAGTCGGTCAAGGTGGTCAAGGGGGTCAGAAGGTTCAAAAAGTCCTCTATTGTAGTGGATTTGGGTCACCACTCTCTGATTAGCAATCACGGATTGATCAGATCCCTTTTTTCCAAGCATTGCACTACCGCAGGGAAAGAGGAAAAGATAATCCTTGGGTCATAAGGACACGTATATAAAAAGAAAAAAATTAAGAGCAGAAAGAAAAAGAACATAGCAGTACCTATGGGCGTCTTCCTTCTTCATCTCCCTATATTTTACGGTCCTACTCTTGCGAATGACCATTACTGTACCGTCCGGATTCAGCTTGGGCAAGTTCTGGGTTGGCACTGCATCCTTGCTGAGAGTCTTCCATTGACCTGGAATGTGAAAAAATACATGGAAATGTATCTTGTTTTTTTTTTTAAACAACTCTGCTTATATCTTGGAACTACTTTTTTTTTTCGACAGACAGAGAATGAATGTTGTCAAGCATGCACATACATTGTATTAGTGTGCGTAATGTTCAGTGTGTGCTTCCGAGATTACGCACATTAAAATAATATATGCACGCTATGACGCCTGACCATTGGTCCTGGGTTTGAATCCCGGGGGAAAAAAATGGTTTTGATTGTGCAGGGCACAGAGGACTGATCATCTACTTGTCTGTAAAGAAAAATGATCAGTGTAACAGACACAGAAATGTGTCCACCCCATGCCCTACTAGGGGACTCCGGAATTCACACATAAATGTGTACAAGAACAAATGGGACATATTTCTCAAAATAACAGTGACAATACAATAATTGCATTTGTGATACCTCAGTCACAGAACATCAGTCAACGATGCGCTGTCAACCTATTGTTGAGCATAATATTATGCCTATGTTTTGTCTGTCGTGATTGTCTGATGTTGATCGCATCAAGCGATCATCTGTCATCGGTGTGAGAAACGCGCTTAAATTTAGATATTTTCGCGCGCGTTAATTTTTGCGATAACTCCTAAGATATTTATATAAATTGTATGGTGTAAAAGATTATGATAATGTGCATGAAATGCTTTAGATAACTAACATATTTAAATGGATAAGGATTAATACTGTATCAATATAAATAGCTTTCCAATTACTGCATTGTACGTGAACTTTTTTTTAGAAAATAGAATGGGTATAGTAAGCCATCCTTAACTTAAAATAGATATATGCCATAGTCGCCTTTTTTGTAGATCTATAAAAGAGGAATATTTCCACCATACATTACTTTGTTATATCTCAAAGCGATTAGGCAGCGTTTTCAATGAAAGCTCCCAGATGGCTTGACTTTTTCCAAAACTTCCAACAATTATCATTATATTTCAACCAATTTAAACAAAACCTTGACAAATTATATACTTAAACCTTCCTCATGAATAGCTCTATATATTCGTGAAAATCTGTTCAGTAGTTTTTGAGTTTATCGTGAACAGACACGGCAAGGGACTTTGTTTTATAATATGTAATAATGCATCAAATGGATAAGTGATTACTGTGGTCTATAGATATCTACAAAATCTGTGCGTATCCAGTACGTTGCAGGCCTTTATGAAATTTATATGACAACTTTGCATCCATTCATTTATCATCATATGACAGTTCATTCTACTAAACTAAAATATAAATAAGTATATTAGTTTAACGTTGAACCCTTAGATGGTGGGAAGAAGGGGGGTATCTATGAGATATCACCATCTATAATGCCACACTGATGTTTTAAATGTTTATAATTTTTATGTAAATTAAAAAAAAAGAACATTTTTCATTTCATTTTGTCACCAGTTTTCACGTTTTTTTAAGAGTAATATATTGCAAGTGTCTCAAGGACTGGGGGTGGTAATTACATGCTCAAAATAGGGGTAGATGATAAGATTGAATAATATAACTTAAATCACGATTTATTATTTATGCCAAAATTTTGGATGCTTTTCAGCAACTGTGGTCACAGCATTTATTTGGTTGCTGAAATATATGCCTTGCTTTGTTTAAATCAGCTATAAAGGTTTTTATTTAAATAATAATGCATTTCATAAAGGGAATACATTGTATTTGTGTTACTACATATTATACATGTATTTTATACTTATTCATAGTTGCTCTCTTTTTGATCAACTTGTTTAACAATATGAAGCGCATATGCAGTGCATGGCATAGGGAGGGGTGAGAAAGGTGCAGACCAAGAATGCCAAATTATTAGATGTGTTGGTATATTGAAGTGCCGGATTAGTGAGATTTTACTGTTTACTGAATTAGGAGTGGAAGGTCTGAATCCCAAAAAAAACAAAATATATAGGTAGAGCACAGAATTTAGTAGTACTTTTTTATAAGATATTTTACCATATATCTTATGAAATCCCATACAATATCTTTGATTATGACTCAAATGTAATGGGAATTTCCCTTAACAATTACTTTTATTTCGTAGGAGGAAAAAGCGATTATAGCTATGAGCTTAACATATAGTTGTATATTTTTCTAGATATCAATTCTCAACTTTAAAATTTTAATTTGAGGAGGAAAAACAAGTGAAAAAATATTAATTTAATGATGAATTCCAATTAGTCAAAAAAACGGAGACTAATGAAAGTCAAATGTGCATAAAGGGCGAATTCGTTTTATTTTATACCGAACGACAAAAACATACGATTATATATGAGTCATGCTTCCTCTTAGTGAAAAATTAAAAATAAGGCTAACAAGACATGGAAAAACCCAAAATACCTTTATTCTTACCCATTGTGGTGACATTATAATCCGATTGTGTAAAATGTAAACTGCAAACTTTGGAGTATTTTGTTATAGGCTTCATGCGTTTGAGAATAACATTCCATTTTTCTGCCATGGCATCGTCGCGGGGGAAACGGTGGAATTTCACATTTTTCGTCTTGCCGGCCAGCGATGTGCATTGGGGTACAGTGCAATAATAACCCATGGTAACAATTCTTTGTTTTGAACAACCTTTCAATTGAAGCCTGAACTTGCGCGTGCTGTCATGAATTACCACAAGGACGAGCCCAGCTCGCCGTCAAAACTTAAAATTTATTGTAAAACTTTTCACGTTTATTAAACTCGGAATCATCACACAACAGCCTTGAAATATTTGACATGTATATCACCTTTTTTTTCCCTTCCCCAATTTTTCAGAATGGCTAACTTTTGTTCAGACAAGAAAATCAGAATAAAATTACAGACTCAACATAAACACAGAACAGGCAAAAAATACAGATTATAATTAATGACGTATCTAGTCATCGCCTGTCACCTTTGTAAAATAGAAACGTTATATATAATAAGTAGACATGTGTCGGCTATAGCAAAACGTAGCTAAAAACAGTTACCGAGCCTGTAACTAACGTAGCGGCGCTATCACATCTCGTAGCCGTTTTCAGCTATCAAATATTTCTTTAACCGCGGTGAGTTCCGCTAGTTTGGTTGGTCAACGATTCTAAGTTGTCAACTGTTAGAAGTCAGTTGTTGCCGGCGAAGTGATAGCTAAAATAATTATGCTTTCTCTCTTTTTCTAAGCGAGCCTCAATATGCAAAAACGAGATGGAGCGAATATTCCGCCACGCGATCACGTGACAAGCGCGTCCCGTGATCGCTGATTCATTATAGTTCTACCTACAAAACGCCATACATTAAACTCTATGAACGCACAGATAAGGTAGTTTTTGGTTTGGCACTTATAATAATTTTAAAATGGTCATTCTCTCACTGAATATTTACGCGGCAGATTTGTTTTGATTTTAAAGCACATATATTATTGTTTCGAGTACTTGGATAGTTTGTATTGCGTACGTAAATATAATTAGTTTTGAATTCATTTTGAGTTGAGAAAATTGAAGTAGTGAAATAGAAAGTACAATAAAAATTGTACTTACTATAAAAATTGTGCTAGTCCTAAGAAAAGCGTGAAGGGATATCGCCAATATAAATTTCAAAAAACTTAAACATTAAGTATATTTGGTTACTTCAAGTAGCTAATATAGTTAGATAGCTTTAATATTAATACTAACTAGCTAGGTAACCAACAATGCGTGATATAACAGATATAATAAAACACGGCGGGCGCTGATACCGATATTCGACAACGGTTATCAATACCGATATTAAAACCAAATAGCGGTTAGGTAGCGGTTACCAGAAATATCTGATAACGCCCATGTCTAATAATAAGAACTTGTGAAGGGATCTAGGTATATGTAAACTAACGGTTCTTCTAGTGTTTGCCGCTGAGACTTGAAGTCATATAGGTATGAACCAAAATCGATGTAGAGCATAGATGTATAAAAAAGTACTAACAATGTATATTCATGGACCTAAAAAAAAGAGCGGACAGAACGTCGCTAAGAAATATTTGAAGCACCACAATGGCGGCGGCGAACTATGTGTGAGTGTCTAAATTATTGCCAGATGGAAAAAAAATACCCAATTTTAAGGACCTCGGAACTTGGATTTTATTATAATTAATAACAAAAAGGCAACGTAATACTCTAAAATCAAATTGATTTTATATAAATGAGCACTTTTAAAATAAATGATGTATTTTTTGTTTAATCTTTATATTATTGCGTTTGTATTATTTATAAATGAACTGCATTCAAGCTCAAGGTAACATGTTAATTATTTTTTAACTTTTATTTATACTCAATAACATTTGGTATACCTAAATAATATTTGATCTTCTTATTTAGATATTTGTCTTTTTTGATAATTGATGGTTTTTATATCAAGTGTGCCTTTTAATATTGATCTCCCAATAAATACAATTTGATCTATATTATAATTAAAGTTTAAAAAATATTCGACCAACCTATAAATATTTTTGGTAAATATATTTAATGAAAAAATATATTTATTTATAATATTATAATAAATTTACACGGTGCTAAGTACATTAAGATAAAAATAATTTAACTCCTACGTTTTAGGTAATTTGCAAATTTAAATTACTGACAACACTGTTTGGTTGCGCTTTGCTAAATTATATTGAAGTATAAACGAGAATTATGGTGAATAAATAACTTGCTTACTTCTGAAAGGTGATTCCCTGACTTTATTTAATGGAACCATTATGATTTCTACAACTTTTCACCACGTAGAACGGCATCTTTTATTTTTCGTCATATAACATCACGCGCAGGCGGTTGGGAGCGTAATGGCGAGCGATCGGCTTCCTATGGTGTGAATGTGTGCGTGCCGGCGTGTTTGTATTAGCGAGCTGGCTTCCTAGGGGTGCTTCAGTATTGTAACGAGAGGTGGTGTCCGCTCTTTTTTTTAGGTCCATGTGTATATTGTATATGCATTATAATTTTACACTGGCAACATATTTTATTACCAAAAAAAACAATTTTGTCAAATCAATCATGTCGGCGAATCGTTTGTGTTTACGCGCGACATTGTTTATTTTTCCAACAACTATTACCTTTTGAAACTACTGCTATTACTTAAAGAGCTTAATAGTTATGTTATCTTGTGTTTTGAAAAGGTTTAACAGTTAAAATGCCTTATTACTGCACTGTGCCGCGGTGTACGTCAATGGCAGGAAAAGTAAAAAATGTTTCCTTCCACCAGTTCCCAAGGGACGAAGAATTAGCTAAATTATGGAATCAAGTGTTAAAAAGAGGAAAACCGTATACTAAATACTCGAAAGTGTGTAGTTTGCACTTTAAACCTGAAGATTATACGATGACAAGCGCTCAGAAAAACAGAGGTAAATAAACACACGCTGTATTATTTTAGAGTAAACAAAGTGCTAAATATTCTGAATTGTTAATAGTTCTGCGATTAGACTATTATGATGCGTCCCAACTCCCACGTAATTAGTATATTGCATTACGTTTTTTAAACTATACTGTATGTTTTCATCTCAATTTTTATTATGATATACAACTTTGTTTTGTAAATATATAAAAAATAGTATAATATAGAAAAATAAGTGTTTTTTTACATGTTTTTACACTGCTTTAAAATCTGCCTCTAAATATAGCTAGACAATCGCTTCTCTAGTCTTGGCTGTTTATAGTTAGGACCAGTTGCCATTTTAGTCAGGTGATTATCCCATTTTGCTTTCCTCATTTTTACCCTGTTAGTCAATTTTGTTTTCCGCTTTGATGACAGAGGTTTTACTTAAACTGAACTTTATTCAATTAATTTAAATTTTGTTTCAAGAATACATATAAATTAAAAAAACTTAATATTAAAGTAAAATTATAACTGAATGTAAAAAAAAACAAATATGTATATTTAGAAATGTGTGGCGATATCAAAATTTTGGATAGATGTAACCTCTTAAACAAAAAATAAGAAAACAACTGTTGAGATAATACTATGACAGACAACCACACCAATATCTCCTGAAAGTACATAGATTGGTTAATTTTACATCCGATTCTGATAGCATACTTGTACTTGTTCCCAGGCCAGTGGAGGACTCTCCGAAAAGACGCAGTTCCATCACAGAACCTGCCGTCAGAATCCCCAGTTGATGAGTGGCATCGGAGAAATACCAATTCCTTTCAATCAACTGTGAATATTGATAGTAGTGTAAGTTGCATTTTTACTTACTTATTTTTTTGAATCATAGGAATACTAGCTGCTCAACCAGCTTTGCATTACAATAGTAATCAAGACAATGAGACCAACTCATACTATAAAAAAAAAATTCTGTACCCTAATCACCTCGTGGTATGCAATATACTTTAAGACCTATTTTCTATAACTATTAAGACCTAAATTCTATACCAAATATACTCGAAAATATTCATAGATATCGAGCCGTTTCGTGATTTTTTACTCATAGATAAACGCAGGCTCATTTAAGTAACACACCCACTTAACATTCCATGGGTCAGAGGAGTTTGAATCCCAATTTTCTAAACAAATGTTTCCCTTATGGCTTGGTAACTTTGAGCACTAAATTTCATCAAAATCGGTTAAGCATTTTAGTTAGGAATCAACAATTTCCTATCCATTCAGTCTGCTTGCAACCACAATAAATACACCATCACATAAAGCACTCGAAACGTCTGGTTGAATAACATAATGAATATTTTTTTCATTGAAATGTCTGAAACTCCTGTTAATATTATAATGTGGTACACTCTCCCCTACTAATATTATAAATGCGAAAGTTTGTGAGTATGAATGGATGTTTGTTACTCTTTCATGCAATAACTACCGGACAGATGTTAATGAAACTTTACAGTAATATTACTTACTAGCAATCAGCCTTGGCTTCGCACGGGTGCAATGTATATGTACTATACACAAAAAATAAATATACTGACATAAAACATAGTCTATGTTACTCGCTGATAATGTAGCTATCTATTGGTGAGAGAATTTCTAAAATTGGTCGAGTAATTTTGAAGTTGGTCCAGCTGTGGAGGAAGGGAGGTGTGTCTTCCTCCAACCTAAAGGGAGGATCCTCGACCAGTCGAACAACTGACTGACCGGCCCTAAGGCCCCAGTGGTTGATATCGGGATGTTGTATATATATTCAGCGCTCGGAAACATTTATATAGCGCGATTCAGGATTAGACGTCTTCGTATTGATTCTTGTAGCGGATTATAGATGTCGCTACACAGCCAACCGCCGCCGTTCCGTACCGTTCGAAAGTTTATTGCAAAGGCAGGATTAAATTTTCCTTCTTGGCATGCATTGGCCCACCTCTGATATATGACCTACCAAACAAAAAAAGAATCATCCAAATCTTTGCATAATTGGCTGAGTTATCGCGTAAGAAACATACAATCGAATTGGGACCTTTTTTGAAGTCTGTTAAAAAAAGCTGTTTTGGATGGCCAAAATATATGGCAGGCCTAAATGGATTTTTTATGTTTTCAGGTACAACACCAAATGGCTCAGGCCATATACGTCCAAACGATGCTAGCCATGCAGGTGGCTGGCATTGGGGATGCTAGTATTAATACATTTAACAATGGTAAGTCCATGACTATGTTTCAGAATTTTTGAGGTAAGCGACGTCTGGCTTAGTTACCAGATGGATGGGTAAACGGGATTCCATTTTTTAATATAAAATATCGATAGAATTGTATGAGACTTGCTTGAATATAAGTTGTAAGCTACCTTTAAGCGGATGTATACCACAGCCACACGATATCAGTGATGCGCTGTCGACCTACTCTTTTACTTCGAGCATTCGGAAATACATAGACTGACAATAAGACCGAAAAGCACAAAGTGCACTTCACGGTTTTTCCATCTATGAACGGTGGTTCGTTACCCGGTAGGGATTTCGATATTCCTCCCACCCGTTCAATGCCCGAATATACCAGACGTGGGGAAGACATACATATAGAAAACTATAAACATGTCGTCCCGGCAGGATTTGAACCAGCGACCCACTGGAGCGCAATGTAGGCTCTACCAAACAAGCCTGTCAAAATAAATTGGCATGGAAAGGGGTTCGCAAAATCTTGTATTCTTTTTTAAATAGATATGATAGTTAATATGAGTTATTAATTAGTTAGTAAAATATAGTTGTTGCATTGGTTCCACTATAAAGACAGGTGATATTTAAATAAATAAATAAACTTTCAGACCAACCATCGCCGTCTAACTCAGACGTAACTCATATCGACGATAATGACACAAATCAAATACCTACACACACGGAAAGTAAAATAAGTAACGCTTCAGAGAAAGTCACATTTGAATGTAACCAATGTTCAAAGTGCTTCAAAGATCCAGACGTGTTCATACTTCATCAAAGAAACCACGTCAAAACAGAGGGCAACACTGAAATGCTAAAAGCCAACCCAATTTTGGCAAATTTACTCAAAAACGATACAGAAAACGTAAACAAAAACGTCATCAGTATAGAAAATCAAATAATGTCGGCGCTAACCGAGAATATGGCGAATTATTTGCGTAATTTGTCAACTATCATGACAAATGGCAACACTAGCAACTATGCCACAGACAAGAGCGACAGTGCTGATGATTTCGAAGGCATAGACAATAGCAACGATGAGGAAATTGGAAATGTTAAAATGGAAGAAGGGGATAGTGATTGTAGCAGTAAATTTGGCATGAATTCTTTAGGCGAATTAGATAGATTCAATGATAATAAATTTGAAAGAGATGTCATCGATAACAGAAGTATTAGACATGAAACCATAGACAATAATGACTTGAAAAATAATTATATAAATGATATTATCGATACAAGTATCAAGAATAGTACGATTAATGTTATTTGTGGTCTAAATAGCGCAGAAGAGCATCATGAGACCATAGACTGCGATAATATATGCGAAAACGTTGAAAATAATAGTACAATGGATGATAGAAACGTCAAAAACTGTTACTCGGATCTTAAACCAGAAGAACAAATTAGTGGTATTAACATAGGTACTGGAAACGGTTCAAATTCAAGTATAGACTACAGAGGTATGGGATATTTTAAAGAGCAGAGCGTCCACCATAGACAAGACTCGGTAAATAGCATCGTAGACAATAGAAATGATGATACTCAAACTGTGATATAATAAGACTTGAAACTTAGAATACTAGTATTTTTGTAACCTGTATTTGGCTTATGATAATTTGTCTTTTTCTATTTTTTAGTGAAGAAGAATCTAGAATAAATTTTAATGTTAGGTTTTTTTATGTTAGATATCGACAGACGAGCACGAGGTTCACTTGATGGTAGGTGATACCTCAGCCACAGAACATCAGTCAATGATGTGCCGTCGACCTACTTTTTTACTTCGAGCATTCGGAGCATTCATAGACTGAGACTGAACACGCAATGTGAATTTCAAGGATTTATATTCCAACCACCCGTTTAATGACTGAAGTGACCAGACGTGGGGAAGCTTATAGAAAATTATAAACTCTTCCCGGTGGAATTCGAACTTGCAACCCATCGGAGCCAACGAGCCCGTCATTATGATGATAGTGAGATGGATAGCAGCAGTATTTCATGCTTTAAAATTTCAAATAAAGATGTATTATTTGAATATAAATGAAACTGACTCCATTCTGGTATTTCTAATCTTAAATCTTTTACTGAGAAATATAATAAATTTTGTATGGACAAGGTACAGTCAATAGTATTATAAGTCAAAAGGTGAGTCTTATATTTTTCTCGCGCTTACAAATTATACCCACCTTTAATTAGATTATAAGCATAATTTTCGTTTTTGAAAATTTTTTTTTTCAATTCCTAAACATATATTATAAGCTTGATATAGTTAAAAATATGTTTTGTTTCTTTCGTTCTGTAGTCTTTTTATATTCGATAGAGCGAGACAAAACATATTTTAACTATATCAAGCTTATAATACGTTTATAAGGGCCTAATAATAATTATACATAAAGACTTAAAATGATCAGGTAGTAAACCCACCGAATTACAGTCATTGGTTATTTTTATAAAAAAAAAATTGTATTATTTTCTTTATTTATATTTTTTATCTTTCTAGGGGCTTCATCAGGTACAATTTATATACTTCTATATAAATATTAAATTTTGTATACAGATTAAAAAATATGTAGTTGGTTAAAAAATAAACTATTCTTCTCACATTGAACTAATCTTAATAAGAGGCCATATTAAAGGTTAATTAGTCATATTCACATATTGCAACCCGTGACTTGACATTGACACGTGATTTGACATTGACACGTGATTTGACATTTCTGAAGAGTCGATTTTGACAAACCGCGTCTCAAAATACGTTAATTAGTTTAAAAGTGCCTTATTTAATATTACGTAGTTGTAAGTAAAACAGTATTTTTATGTGTCGAAAAATCAGATCGGTAAGAACGACAATATTGGTTTATGCATCTATATTATTTGATGTATTATACGAATTAAAAAAAGTGTAGTTTTTTTTCTGGTAAGTTGAGCAAAGACCACACATTTTTTGTTTTAAGTTGATTGTTTTATATACTAATTTGTGGTTATTGGGTTTTGGTATATTTATATACATATTTGGTACATTTAAATAAGAAAAGTAAACTGCTAATAATGTTGGGCTTATACAGAACGTACATCAGTGCATAAGGTTTTGTGTAATGTTACTAGAAACAATCCTGGATCGCGCTATATAAATGTTTTCGAGCGCTGAGTACGTATATATATATAACACCTCGACATCAACCACTGGGGCTTTAGGGTCGGCCAGTCAGTGGTTCGACTGGTCGAGGATCCTCCCTTCCTCCACATTTTAAAATTATAGATGTCGCTACAACATATTCCATTTTTATCATAAAATATATTGTAAATTTGATTATTATTTTTTCTAGTTCATTTTTGGATAAAATATATTAAAACAAATTGTCGTTTTTTCGATCTAGTTGGTATTTCATTAAGAGCTCAAGTATATAGTAAATATTTTTTTAAATAAAACTTCTAATTTTATATTAAATTAAAACAATTTTAATTATGTTTTTAGGCACTCAAAATATTCTTACTGCTGTATACAACAGTTTTTAGAGACAAACATTGACACATTAATAATATGTGTCTTTAAAATATTGATTCGATTATTTTTTACCCACAACAAAATCTTTAAAAAAAATTGAGTCTTCAAATGTTGACTGTGTTAAAAATATCCTTTACTAACTGTATTACTTAAATGATGTATTTTTTTTGTTAAAAAGTATCTCGCCTATTTTAATTAACCTTTATAATACGGATATTTATTTTGGACAGTTTTAAAAATATGGCAGCTGTATCAAATATAAAAAAAAAGCAAATTGTTTTTGATTTTTCTGTCGAATAAATATATTTTACGTATCTCACTGAATTTGTATGATCTCTTACATTATAATAAAAAAGATATTGTAGATGTTGTTTTATTAAACCATGTGTATAGATCTCTTATATATAAAATTCTCGTGTCACATGTTCGTTCCCATACTCCTCCGAAACGGCTCGACCGATTCTTATGATTTTTTATGCATATTCAGTAAAACTGAGAATCGGCTACTATCTTTCAAACCCCTAATTTATTTTTTTATTATATGGCATTAAAAAATACATACAACCCTATATTTTCACTCTTCTATTACCAACCCCTGCTTTTTTTGTCAAAAAAATCTAGACCAGTGCGTAGTATGTATAAATACGAAGTCGATTATTATCGATTTTAACCCTTATGTGCGCACGCAGCCAACTTCTACGTTGATACCAGTTTTTTTTCTTTTTTTATGCCAGATATCGACAGACGAGCATGAGGTTCACTTGATGGTAGGTGACACCCAGCCACAGAACATCAGTCAATGATGCATTGTCGACCTACTTTTTACTTCGAGCATTCGGAAATCCATAGAAATCGAAACGCGTAATGTGCACTTTCGGGTTTTCCATCTATGAACGGTGGTTCGTTACCCGGTCGGAATTTCGATATTCCCCCCACCCGATCAATGCCCAGGTACCAAACATGGGGAGAACATACATACAGAAAATTATAAACATGTTGTCCCGGTAGGATTCAAACCCACGACCCATCGATGCGCACGGCAGCTGTTCTACCGAACGTGCCGACGAGCACTTCAAACATTTCTCTTTGAGTTCAGCCGGCCTAGCATGACAACCGCGACAACATTTTGTCGACCGTTTTCTCGTGTTTTAGTCTATTATCGCTCTATTTCTTTCGTTTCTAACATGACAATTACAATTAAAACTCGACTTTTAATATCAAAAATAGATATATTTGTCGATCGATATATCTATCAGTTTTAATCACCTATGTTTAATTAAACTTCTTTTAAAAAGTAACAGCAATAATAGATTTTTTTTAATTATTATTACACTAAATATATAATATATCGTTTTTCTCGGTAGCATTTAAAGTACCTAATAGAATTTAGTGCATTATTCTTAAATATTCTAAACATTTTAGGGTTTCGTACCCACTAGTTTTTTCAATTTTTTTGCTATTAAAACGATTTAAATGATATAAGTATATATCTCCTTTGAAATATGTACCTACACCAGCTCATAAGGATTTGTATCTAAAGCGATTGGTATCTAAATTTACATTTTTATCATTTTGTGGGTTGACACTGTTTAACTTGCTTAACAACGTCTATTTATCCAGTAATATTATTGATTATTATCGGTGCTGGACGTTGTAGATATACGAAGTTCATACAATATATTCTCGCTAAATAAGGCATCAAAATATGGTGGATTTGAGATGCACAATTGCATATCCTTTGTCCTGAATTATACATATGATATACCTACCTATTATGGGTAAAGTTCGTAAAAACAAACAAGGAGAGAGAATTGTGAAAAAACTTGTAATTTCATTCAGAGCGGCTGAAATGTTACGCTTAGATTATTTATAAATAATCAAAGATGTTACGATATGTTAGTATGTAGTTTCACTTTTTTATCTCTCTAATCACTTACTGTCTTTGAAATTGAATCACTGGTACTTTGAGACAAAAACAATTGATTTGAGAAGTACTCTAAATGAAATAAAATTATAAGCTTTTGTAATTAGTGGCGTTATTAAGCATATTCTGTTCTGTGTTCATAAGTGTATATTGTATTACCTTAATGAATAAATGATAATTTGATTTGAAATTTGAATACTTTTCTCTATTCCGCTATTTACAAGAATCTACGTTCAATATAATTATTGCCGACATACCAATCTTTAAATAACCTAATAAGTTCATAACACAATATTTCCATGAGGCAATAGATAAATTACTTGAATTCGGAGACAAAACATTATTACACCAAGAAAATTGTTTAGGTTCTTCGATTTACGATTATTACCTTTATTGTCTATGTCTATGAGTGTCTCGTCATCTGGAATGTTTATTTTATCTATTCAGGGGGATTTCCCGCATTGCTGATGTTTTATAAGTCAGTAATAAGAAACAGACACCGATGTATGTAAGGTCAAATCTGCAGTAAGTACATTTATTTACGTTTTAGAGTTAATTATAACGTCGAAACGTCAAACGAATCATTTCTGTTTGCATTTTATAATATTTAATGAAAAAAATGTAATTTTGTATAATAATAAACAATTTTTAATAAAATTAATATGCAATGTGATATTTGGGGTCGAGTACCTACAAGTTGAGCTAATCCAATATTTTTTATTTATTTAAAACTTTTACATTAAAAACTTAACCTATAGAATTAATCTAAAAAACAGAAAGTACAGTAAGGCGGCCTTATTGCTCAAAGCAATTTCTTCCAGGCAACCTGGATAAAAAGGAATTTGTAGTGTATTTACTATTTACGTGTTCAATATGGCGGGCGTACTAAGCACCTGAGGGCTGAGGCTAACCGCTAACGTAATCAACAGGTAGGTAGAACACTAGCAAAATGCCCTGGCTTCGAACGGGTGCAATGTAGATGTAAAAATAGCAAAGCCTATGTTACTCGCTGATAATATAGCTTTCTAATGGTGAAAGAATTGTTAAAAATCGGTCCAGTAGTTTTTGAGTAAAATTGGAACAAAACCGCAAAAGTTGAACAAAATGACATAGTACTACCCTTCGCCGTATTGCTCGATGCGCTGCGTGGAGCCACACCGGCGCGATGGCGTGTATTTTTTGTTTATATATTGATATTTTTAATTTCGTAATATCTTTTGAATGGAATGTCCGATTTCAATATTTCAAAAACTAATCAACATGTATTGAAACAGTCTTAATACGAAACAATTTATTTGGATAAGAATTAATACAAAGTTATGGATAGCATGGTCTGATTTTAATCGGCATTTCTATTAACTTTTAAAATGTAAAAAAGTAGTTATAGTAACATAACTACAATAGTTAGACATATGGTCTTGGGAAGTTTTTTGTAGATATTCATAGTTTCTATAATATTTACCATGAAAAATGAAATCGGACATTCCATTCAAAAGATATTACGGTGTGGCTCCACGCAGCGCATCGAGTATAACGGCGAGGGGTAGTACTATGTCATTTTGTTAATTTTTTGCGGTTTTGTTACGATTTTACTCAAAAATACTCAACCGATTTTAAAAATTCTTTCACCAATAGAAAGCTATATTATCAGCGAGTAATAGGCTTTGCTATTTTTACATCTACATTGCACCCGTTTGAAGCCGGGGCGTTTTGCTAATGTTCTATAATATTGTTAAACTCTTTTTTGTTCTATCATCAATACTTTCCGCAGCGCATGCGAAAGACATTTTTTGGCAATTTTTTTTACACCTTGGGTTGGTTTTAGTAGGAATTTTCTAAGGATCTCTATTTTTTTCTAGTAATAAATATAGCCTATGTTACTCTGCGACTATTAGAAATCGGTCCAGTAGTTTTTAAGTTTATTCGATACATACCACACGATCTCTTCACACCCTTTTCATACAGAGACATCATACGCAGGCATTTAGAGGGAGCTTTTCCTACAGCGCAACTAAGTGCTGGAATAATTTACCACCACCGTTGAGACTATCAAAAACGTCTTACAGTTTTAAAATTAAGTATAAGAAGTACTTACTGCAAACACAAAGACAGACTTAGTTGCGCTGGGAGAAAGATGAAAAGAAAGAAATAAATAAATAAACGAATACATATATTTTATTATTATTAGTTTAAGTTAAATGATTACTTTTGTTGTGTTTTGCTTTGGTACAATTTGTGTATTATTTTTAAAATTATCATGTTTTTATTATAAGTTAATTAATTTAGGTAGTATAGATGCTGCAAGAGTCACAAGGGGGTGACTGAAAACCAGCGCTGTGATTATCAGCTGAAGCTGAGTCACTGCCCTTTGAGCGGCCACACATCCGTTGTTTTCTAATTTATAAATTTTTAAGCTGTATATATTTTTATTTTTCTATTATAGTTCGTATATTTTGTGTGGAAGCCCAATAAAAATCTTTCATTTCATTTCATTTCACATACCAAAATACAAATCGTTCCTCTTTATAATATTAGTATAAGTATAGATATAGATAAACGATTTTTCCTCTCGTCAATACTTTCTGGCAAACAGCGCTGTCTCATTTGAGCAGCACGTTTAGTTGTAGGCACATTAACCGATAAAGTTTGTTGCAAAAGCAGGATTAAACAGGGGGGTTAGAACGCAAGTCGCAAAACGATTCGACTGATCGTCTCGCTTCATTGTGATTGGTGTAGAGAGTCTCTAGAGAGTGTCTACACCAATCACAATGATCTCTACACCAATCACAATGAAGCGAGACGATCAGTCGAATCGTTTTGCGTCTTGCGTTCTAACCCCGCTGCTATCCTTCTTGGCACCGACTCCAAATATAACTGTCAATATCAATAATGGTGTCGATTGTCCATTAAGGCTGTTGCTTTGAAGTAATTAAAATATTATTTTTTTACTTTTGAGTTTAAGTTTCGGTTGAAGTCGGTTTGTCCACTACCGGTACAAGCAACAAGGAGTTAAATACGGCTTTAATTCTTAAATATTAAGCTAAGTGGCTTTTTCTTCTATATCTTTCTCTCTCTATCATATATTTCATATTTATGGAAAGTTAAACGAGTTGATATATTTCGGGAGATATCGTTGATTATTTACGGGTATTTCCCTTTATTTAGTATTGCCACACATAAAAACGAGAAGCTAATATTTTATTGGGTAACACAGACAAAGTTTAACATGAAGCAGTTATAGGTACTTTGATGCTAAAGACATCTAAGATTTTATTCGAGTGCAAATTAAAATTATTAAATTATATATTTTAATTGAAGTGAAAATACGTACTGTAAGTAGAGTTATTGGTTTATATGGGAATTATAAGGTAGCAATACACGCAAATAATTTTTCTATGACATAGAAATAAAAATGCAATTTATTTGTCCATGATAATAAACTGTTAAGCAATAAATACTCGATATATTTTTTAGATAAATAACTTATTTTCGAAACATTACATTATTAATTACAAAAATATAATGATAAGAAGTCTGTAAAAAAATAGCTAATAAATTATAAGCTAATGTTTTAACATTATAATAAGCACCTAATAAGCACCATTTCTTTAGTTCTATGACGTAAACGTCCAACTCTACTTCGTTTTTGCGGTTCTGGATTAAAAGGCCATAATGTATTGTAATCTTTTAAATCTTTGCATTATCGTGTCGAAATAGATTAGAAAATCAATATAACGCTATAATGGCATACGGTGGCATTTTCGAAATGAACGCGTAGTCAGGGCTGATTTAGGGGAGGGCACCCGGAGTAGGGAATACAATTTTTCTATACAAATATTATAAAGAGGAAAGGTTTGATTTTTTGTTTGTTTGTTTGTTTGTATGAATTGAATAGGCTCCGAAACTACTTGGCAGATTTGAAAAATTCTTTCACCAATAGAAAGCTACATTATCGCTGAGTAACATAGGCTATATTTATTACTAGAAAAAAATAGAGATCCTTAGAATTTCCTACTAAAACCAATCCGAGGTGTAAAAAAATTTGCCAAAAAATGTTGTTCGTCGCATGCGCTGCGAAAAGTATTGATGATAGAACAAAATAAAGTTCTACAATATTATAGAACATATAAATATCTACAAAAAACTTCGCGAGACCATATGTCTAACTATTGTAGTTATGTTACTATAACTACTTTTGTACATTTTAAAAGTTGATAGAAATGCCGATCAAAATCAGACCCTGCTATCCATACCTCTGTATTAATTCTTATCCAAATAAATTGTTTCATATTTAAGACTGTTTCAATAGCTGTTGATTACTTTTTGAAATATTGAAATCGGACATTCCATTCAAAAGATATTACGAAATTAAAAATATCAATGTAAACAAAAAATACACGCCGTCCGCTTCGCACCGCTGTGGCTCCACGCAGGGCATCGAGCAATACGGCGAGGGGTAGTACTATGTCATTTTGTTCAATTTGTGGGGTTTTGTTACGATTTAACTCAAAAACTACTCAACCGATTTTAAAAATTCTTTCACTAATAGAAAGCTACTATATTATCAGCGAGTAACATAGGCTTTGCTTTTTTTTCATCTATTTGCACCCGTGCGAAGCCGGGGCGTTTTGCTAGTAATTAATATATTATAAATTAATACAAGGGATTCGGGATCCCGGCCGTTTTCTAGTCCCGTAAATCCCGGGATTGTAATTGGCCCATCTCGGGATTTTCGGGATTGCCACAAACAGGTATATTTTGCATTCCGTAGACAGTTGCGCATTGACAATATTCTTGCCTAGATTATATTAATAGCATTTATTACATAACGACAAAACAATCCTTAGATACGCCGTACATACAATAATACATACTACACAGATACTTAAGCCCTAACAATATGTTTGTCGTAGAACTTATTGTGAGAAGGGACTTTCCATCTCGGAATACTTCAAAAAGATACTCTTTAGGTCACCTCATATCATAATTTTGTATTACATTATATGTATACCGGCAAAGCATCTGCAAGTCCTGTGATGTTGCAGATGTTCATGGGCGGCGGTGTTCACTTTTCATCAGGTGAGCCACAGGCTCATTTGCCCCCTATACTATAAAAAAAATAAATATTAACTGCGAAGCATGCTTGGAAGTCAAACATTGGATGCTTTGATATTTCTGCGATTGTAATACATATTTTAAAATTCTAAATAGTTTTTTGTGTCGTCATTTTGATTTCTTGCAAAAGTATAGTTTTTATTATTTGGTTAATTTCATTTTCTTACTCCTAAATAGGAAAATTCTTTTTTTTTTTAAATTACACATTTTTTTTCATGTTGAAACCACCAGTCTAATCCCGGGATAGCCCCGGGATCCCGGGATTACGGGATTTTTGATGCGTGATTGAAAAACTAGCCCGGGATTGTGTTCCCTAATCCGGAGCTACCCCGGATCCCGATGAATTCGGGAAAAAATCTTAGAAAGTATCTAAACACTAGTACACCATTTTTTCTATGATATTTTTCGCTGTTATATCCTTACCTATGATAACTGTATTCTTTTGAACGATTATTTGAACTATTGAACAATTATTAGGTATAATGTTCTTAAATATTTAAAAAAATATCATTTTATTTTTAAAAATTTGGAGCCAGGGGCTCCTTTGTTGTCCCAAGGCCTCCACACTCTAAGTCCGGCCCTGCGCGTAGTAATTAATCGTTAAATGTATGGCTAGTGAATAGACATGGGTAACACTGCGCTGCGCCGCGCAATTGCGCCGACACGCTTCACTGCGCAGGGTGAGTAGCTCAGACATTCATAATGTGTTGGCGCACGGCGCAGTACCTCACTCACTGAGTGAACTATGAGTTGACTATGAGCGTGGCGTTGCGTGCGTTTTGGAGGTTTCACTGCTCGCTTTGCGCCTCCCATTTTGTTGCGTCGTGGCGCAATTTTGAGTTGACTCAAGGAGCCGACGCACTACACTGCGCCTGAGTTGCTGAATTGGCGCGGGGAATTTTTCTGAATTCCCATGTCTACTAGTGAACTTAGTAAAATGTAGGTATTTTTTACTCAGACAATATAAATTAGCTACTTGATAGTTTTGGTGTAGTTAAGCGTCAAATTAAGAATGACAAATGACAAGTGATAGACATTCAGATTTCAATTCTGTGTAGTGTGTATCTATCTACCTATCGTAAAGTCGTCTTATTTTATGTGTTTGAAGGGGATTACTAGAGCTGTAAAAGTAACGAAAAAAAAACGTACCCGTATGTATTCGTTACTATACATTCAGTACTCGTTACTATCGTATCGTTACTCGTTACTCCTAATACCTCATAACATGCTATGTTATGCTAGAGAAAAAAATTTACAGAACTAGTTTAAGTTGCGCGCGCAAGCGTGCGATTTAATCTATTGTTTGAAAATTAAGTTACAGTGAAATAATTTTAGAATTTCATGAGACACTAAAACTTTCGTTTATTTCATACTACCTATTACATAAAATTTATGAAATTTTAGTGGCAAAATTTTATGAAAACACTTTTTCACAAGTATATACTATTTTTTTTACTGCATACTCTGTTAAAGAAAACTCTGTTTTGAATATTTGAAGTTACATTGCGTCATTGAAACAGCGTATGTAACCATGATACGAAACATGCGAGTAACGAAAAGTATTCGTGAGTAACGTTTCGTTACTCGGTACTAGATGGCGTACCCGTTACTCAGTAACGAATACATACGGTTTGCTACAGCTCTAGGGATTACCCCTTATTAATCATACAATGTTTTAATTTTACATAATACATATATAAATCGTGTTTACAAAGTTATAAGTTGATGAAAATACTGTGTGGATGTGTAGACACAAAAAAGAATACTTTAATTTATGCACCAATACTAATTTTGTGAACGACAACATGTCTGAAACAGCCATAAAACGCATTAAAACGGTCCCAATCATACTGAAGAAGAATAAAATCATGAATATATCAAATGAAAATTTGTTAAACTATGTTCAAAATCGTCAGATAACACGTGAAGACGTTTTATATATAGCTGATAAAAATGACGATCTATTTAAAGAGTTCCCCAATTTAACTATCATAAATAAATTGAATAATCTAACTAATACTAATAGAACGATCGCCACATACACGGAAAATAGCAAAATAATTGAATTAAACTCTGATAAGATCACAGAATTTGTGGGTCAAACTAAATATGATTTGTTACTCAATGCTATAAGTAGTGTTTTTAATCAAAATTTAAAGATTAGAGCGATCCTGGCACTACTTAAAAGGAAAAATCAAGGTGAATCTGTCCCTCAGCCCAAAGTCAATAAAACCTGCCAGACAGACGAGACTTGTATAGACATATTCAAACTAGAAAGTAAGAAAAAGAAACGGAAACAGCGATGCAAAGCATATGTTGTAGATACACCCTTACATGATAAAGTACAAAACTGTCAGGCCTTAAAACAAAATTTGTCTAAAGCGAGTGGAAATACTGTTGAACAATTTATAGACACAAAACACTTCATAGATGAAGACAGTAACATATCAAATGCCAGCATTGATAATATATCATTGGCAAGCAGTCTAATACCATCAATAGTGGAAAATCCACAGTCTATATTGGATAATATTGAGAAATATAGTCAGAATTTCTGTGAGACACCGCTGAAATTAGCCGATGGAAGTGTTGTCATGTTAAAAATGAAGCCGCAGGATTTATTCCATATAGCGACACCAGAAAATTTAAGAGGGTTATCAGTTGAGGATCGGAAGAAACTGATGTTGCATCAAGCGTACATTGATTGGAAATATTGTTTGGAGCGGGATAATGATGGTAATTTGTAAGTAATCACATTTTTTTTCTATCTTTATATAAATAAATAAGTTTAAGGCTCACTTGATAGTTGGTAAAACCTCATCGATAGGAGATCAATAAATGATGTGCTATTGACCTATTGCCAAGTGGTATAGCCGTTGTATCCAGAACAAGACATTCATCCCCTGCCGGGCTAGCATGACAAGCGCGACAAAATTTTGTCTACCGTTTTCTCGTGTTTCAATCGCCTATCGCTTTATTTCTTTCGGGTCTAACATGACAATTACACTTAAAACTCGACTTTTAATATCAAAAATAGATACATTTGTCGATCGAGATATCTTTTCTATCAAAATTGTCGATGTCGAGATATAATATATCGAGATATTTAACATCTTAGTTTGTCTTCTCTCGCGCGAGATATATCTCGTGGCGGTCATGCTAGCCTGGCTGGAAAACATTCTGATAATTTTTACTTAAGAAAAAATGGAAGACCGAAACAGATGTATGTCCTTGCTCTATTACTGACCATATATTTTTAGATTGAAGATATTTTGTTATACACGGGCTCCTTGGCACTTTCGGTAGAAAACCTGCCGTGCGCATGGATGAGTCGTGCATTTTGCGTTTAAAACTAAATTATATATTTCATATTAAGACAGTGTCCTTTGACGCTTTTCATATGCTGTCTCTATCATAGTCAGACCCATTTTTGACATGTTCCTTGCAAATCACTAAACTTTATCACTGTCACTATACACTAACTCAAAGGGTTTTGTCTTTTTAATCCTCCGCACTAGGTCTGTGTTGTGTTGCTTTTAAGTGTAAATATTTCATGGTTTTTATATCTACTTATTTTTAGACAACATTGTTGTAAACTGAACTATTGTATGAATGGAAAATAGGTCAACAGCACATCATTGACTGATCTGTGGCTTAGGTATCCTACCTAGTACCTATGAAGCAAACCTTACGCTTAATGTCTGCCTATAGCTAACATTGTAAATATCTGCATGTTATTAATATCACTATCTCTCCCTCCCTCTCATTCTATCTCCTACACACTTTCTTTCTCTCACTCTCCATCTCTCTCTCTCTCCCTGTCTCTCTACCTCGCTCTCCCTCTATTTCTCTTCCTCTCTCCCTCTTTCTCCCTCTCTTTCTCTACCTCTCTCCCTCTTTCTCCCTCTTTCTCCCTCTCTCCCTCTATTTATCTCTATCTCCTCCCTTTCTCTCACTCCTTCTCTTTATCTCTCTCTCTCTCTCCCCCCTCTCTCTCACTCTCTATTTATCTCTTCCTTTCTCTCTCCCCCTCTCTCCCCCTCTCTCACTCTATTTCTCTCTCTCTCCCTATCTTTCTATCTCTATCCTTCTCTTTCGCTCTCTCTCTATCTCTCTCTCTCTCTCTCTTAAAGTTTGTAAGTTGTAACTTACTCAGTGTAATTGAATACATAACAATTATATTTTTAGACCACTTCATGTAGCGGTATTGGATAACGATCTAGAATTCTTGCGGAGGCAATGTCTGGTTTTGATAAGTCGGCAAGAATCTGTGGATGTCCTTGGAGGGGGTGAAATGGTATGTGTTCATTCATATTATTACTATATTATTACTATTGTAACCGAGTCTTTGTAAGCTAAACCATTGTTGAAAAGAGTGTCCATGGAGTTTCTTGCTGGTTCTTCTCCATGAGACCCACTTTTTGGAACTGTGCAACTAGACGTTTCATAAGAGCCTGCAAAGGCCTATTTGAAATAAAAAACTTTTGATTTTGATTGATTACCAAAGAACAAAGATGTGCATAGAAGAACAGGCCTTGTAGGCGCGTTTGGCACGGTATCTCTGGGGTAACAGTAGTTCTCCCCCCAGCCGCCGCGGGCTGCTAGTGTCCGTGTGGACGACACTCTGACGTGGAGTCATAGCGCGCTCTCTCGCACCCAGCCGCTGTTAGAGCGGTATTGCCGTTCGCTCGTGAGAGCGAGCGAGACAACTCGAGGGGAGGAGTCAGCGGACTGCTTAGATGTGTGTGATACCAATACATTGCCGCGCGCTCTACAGGTCAAAAGTATCTCCTTTTTCTGTGTCAAAAGTTTTTATGGGCCTGTGCTTCTATGTACATCTATGTTCTTTGATGTTACCAGTATTTAGACCGAATATTGGTTGTTAGTTTCAAATCAGTTGTGGAAGCCGCTGAAAATCAGTGTCGCGTTCTGATTTATGTATTAGGTTTGATTATTTTTTTTAAATTGATATTAAGTTATTTGTTATTATTTTGCTACTGTATTATAGTATAGGACTTATATATTACTTGTTTCCTCGGATTCCGGTAGTATTATTTAACCCCATAAAATGATACCATATCGTAAAATTTAAGTGACATGATTAGGGGGTTTTCAGTTTTTGCAGTTTTAGGGTTTGTGTTTATGTAAGTGACATACATAATGTAAAAAAAAATCGTTCACTCGATATCGGCTCGACGATACTTAAAAGCCGGCAGCGCACAAAGACGGGCTCGTTGACGCATTCGGTAGAACACTTGCCGTGCGCATCGATGGGTCGTGGGTTCGAATCCCACCGGGATGACTGGCTATAATTTTCTGTAAGCATGTTTTAACCACGTCTAGTAACTTCGGGCATTGATCGCGTCGGAGGAATATCGAAATTCCGACCGGGTATCGAAAAACCGTGAAGTGCACATTGTGCGTTTCGGTTTCAGTCTATGGATTTCCGAATGCTCGAAGTAAAAATTAGGTCGACAGCGCATCATTGGCTGATGTTCTGTGTCTGAGGTATCACCTACCATCAAGTGAACCTCATGCTCGTCTGTCGATATCTAACATAATGTTACGGAGAAAGTTCGGAAAGCGATACCGAGAGATCAACGATGAGTTTCGAGTGCCATAGTTCGAGAGCTAGTACGCACACGTATAGTATCAGAGTCAGTGTTTTGTGTGCGGTGTAACTCGATTGTTTTCTTTTAGTTTAATAATTTCTCTTGTACTGTAATTTCTTTTGTTCTTTTTTTTTATTAATCCCGAACACCCATAGCTCGCAACAATAATAAAAAAAAAATGCGTTTGCAGTCCGCGTTGCAATTGTCGATACACAAAGACTCGCCGCAATGTACGGCTGTCCTACTAGAGCTCGGCGCGCGGGTGTTCCAGACGGACACTGAATGCCGGACTGTCCTGCACACGGCGGCGGAGACCAGCGCCGCCTGTGTCAATGTCATCCTAAATCACTGTTCGAAGAACGCTAGGTAAGTGGGTTAGTTACAAAAGCGGACTTGATGATACTTATGTGAATTAATTTGATATATAAGTTTTTGTTTAAAGTATCGGAAAAACTTCCCAATAGCCCATTGATCTGAATTTTGGTATACCTAATTCTAATTCTAATTTCGACTATAGTTGAAACGGATGTCCGGTATCCGGATTAAATAAAACATCCGGCCGTATACCAAACACCTATCCGGCCGGATACCGGATATTTAAAAAAATACGAAATATACAATTAAGTACTTTATTTATATCACTTAACAAACAAAATCGGAAATCACTAAATTTTCATTGTACAACTTAGAAAATGATTAAGTACTCGTACTGCACTAAGGGCAAATTATGGTGAGTAACTACTAATTTCATTAAGAGGATATGTTGAGAAAAATGCAGTTTTTCTATTGCGTGTAACTTGTTCAGGCTGTGGATTATTGATATGAAATTTTGGAATTTGTTTTTTGACTATACTTTGCAGTGTCGCTCAAAAGGAAAACATGTTTCAATGAAATTTTCTCGATAGAAAAAAAAAGTGAAGTTAAGTCTATTTTTACATATTTTTTGGATCCCAAGGCATAACGACAACGAGTTATTTAATTTAATTTATTTTAAAGGATGTCTTTAAGATTGCTCAAAACCGTTTTTTAACCAAATAAAGTATTGTAAAGTTATGAAATGAATTAGTTTTGGCACATATGTTGTTTTATTCCGAGCGCGTTCAAGCTACAGCTATCTCTTTTTTTACATGTCTCAAGTAATTATTTCAATCTCGCTCGCTCACATTCAATAGAGCGATTTGTCGGCCTGCGAGCCTCATCGCGGCCCTTAAAAGGTAAAAAGCGGTTTCGCTTGTCTTTATCAACAAGTCCAGCTTTATATAAAGGTCTTTCGCTGCAGCAGTGTAGCTGGTGCTTGTGAACCCCCGTTCATAGATGGAAAAACCGTGAAGTGCATATTGTGCGTTTCGGTTTCAGTCTATGGATTTCCGAATGCTCGAAGTAATTATTTTTAAGCAAAAAACAAAAACCGACTTCAAAACTACAACTACATAATATTGATATAGCATGTACAAACTTACACTAAAAAGTATAAAATAATATTTTAATTACTTCAAAGCATCAGTTATTTTGAAGTCGGTGCCACACAACCGATGCCGCTCCGTACCGTTCCAAAATTTGTTGCAAAAGCTGAGAAGGAATTTAAACTGTCCTGCAGCCAGTGCAGCCAGCAACATCTAATATATAAAATTCTCGTGTCACAGTTTTCGTTGCCATACTCCTCCGAAACGGCTCGACCGATTCTTACCAAATTTTATATGCGTATTCAGTAGGTCTGAGGATCGGCTACTATCTATGTTATTTTTTTAATTTAAAAAAAAATTGTTTTTATTTTTTTATAATGTGGCATTAAAAAATATATACAACCCTAAATTTTTACTTTTTTATCACCAACTCCTGCTTTTTTGTCAAAAAATCTAGACCCGTGCGAAGCCGGGGCGGGTCGCTAGTTATATATATATTTTTATCATATTTTCGCGGTAAAAAACCAAAGTAAAAGAAAATAATGTAGATATGTATAATTTTCAGTATTTTGTTAAAATTTAGCTCTACCCGTATGCCATTACTTCCCTGCATTCCTTCATTATTAGAGATTTTTTTTGTTTTTTATTTTTTTATTGCATGGTGTAACGGTTGCAGCTCCTTACAAACATTTTGAAAACCAAAAAACTTGGCGATTAAAAAAAGTGGCGGCGAGTTTATTGCCAGTTCTTCTCGTCCGTTCTACGCCCTTGATTTGAGAACTAGCAGTAAATGTAAAATTAGAAGCATTTAATTTCTTTTTTGACTTACATTGTGAAACCTAAATTAATAAATGTTAATTCGAATATAATGTTATGTTTCAGTATTAAATTCTATTTTGTGGACCCGTTAATAAAAATAGTAAAGTAACGCATAATTATTTTTATAGCACTGTGACCTAAACCCGCATTTTACGCACGCTTTTCCGTGACATAAAAAGGCCATTGTCACACCGGAAAAGCGTGCGTAAAATGCGGGTTTAGGTCACAGTGCTATAAAAATATATTATTATAAGATGTAGTTTGACAAATTTAATGATTATTTCAGTAAAATTATTATGGAAGAAGAAGACATGGAGTCAGAATTAAAGCGTTTGTCGGACGATGAGTTGGCAGCGAAGTTGCTCAATAAGTTGTGCTCTGTGTACGATGTTCAAGGTAAACCTTTTGTATGTTATAACGGGCTCGTTGGCGCGTTCGGTAGAACACCTGCCGTGCGCATCGATGGGTCGTGGGTTCGAATCCCACCGGGATGACATGTTTATAATTTTCTGTAAGCATGTCCTCCCCACGTCTGGTAACTTCGGGCATTGATCGGGTGGGAGGAATATCGAAATTCCGACCGGATAGATGAAAAAATCGTGAAGTGCACTGATTGTAAAGTGATTTCCGAATGCTCGAATTAAAAAAGGTAGGTCGACAGCGCATCATTGACTGAAGTTCTGTGGCTGAGGTATCACCTACCATCAAGTGAACCTCATGCTCGTCTGTCGATATCTGACATAAAATAACCTATTAGCCAATTCTTCGAAACAAACCCCTTGACCCAGGGTACACGCCGCTGATGCTGGCCAGCATGAAGGGCGCGCCCGCCGCGGCGGAGGCGCTCACGCTCGCGGCGCCGCGCTCTGTCGACGTCAAGATGCCCACGAGCGGGAACACCGCTCTATACCTCACTGTATCCGCGGCTGTCGCGGCCGCTGAACGTAAGTAACAAACATGCCAAGTGCGAGTCGGACTCGTGTAAGGTTCCGTACAAAATTTAAGTTTAGATGTTTCCAATATAAAAAAAAAATAAAATTTCAAAGCAAATTTACGGTTTTCGGTTTTTCCTTTACTTGTGCTACATGATATTGCTTCATGCCAAATTTCATGATTCTAGGTCAACGGGAAGTACCCTATATAGTCCAAGAGCCCAGTGCAAGATTTCTACCCGAATCAGACTTACGGACAAATTATATACGATTCGATGGCGAATGTAGCGGTGATAGGGTTGTCGGACATGATGAACCCTGTACCTTGACCGAATGGTTGATAAAAAGGCCACTTCCGGTAAAATCTTTCAAGGCTTTTTGTCAGAAGTGGCAGCCCTATTATTTTATGTTCAGGAAGGTTCAAGCTACTGTTTCAAAAAAAAGTATCATAAGTTCGATACCGGTAAACCGATCTAAACCGGTAAACTACGAAAATGGGTCACACTTAGGGTGGCTGCCGCCGCCCCTGACAGGGTGGGGGGTGGCAACCTGGTATTTCTTTGGGCACTAATTTTAATCGTAAAAAATCCTAATCTTAAAGAATTGACCGGAAGTGGCCTTTTTATCAACCCTTCGGTCAAGATACAGGCTTCATCATGTCCGGCAACCCTATCACCGCTACATTCGCCATTGAATCGTATATAATTTGTCCGTAAGTCCGATTCGGTTAGAAATCTTGCAGTGGGCTCTCCTACTAATAGGTTTTGATTATCTTGCTAGTGTCAAAATATGCGGCATAAATCAAAGACTATCTTTTGATTGCGTCGACTTGGAAGTTTTTAATTTTTTTCACTGCTGCACTTGATAACTCCCCGCGTTCCTGAGAAAAAGGGTCTTGATAGATAGACAGTTAGACAGACGGACAGACGGACAATTAACATTATAAGGGTTCCGTTTTTGGTACGGAATTTAGAACCCTAAAAATAGATAAAAAACGTAAGTGCGGCAGTGAAAACTAAATGGTATAATTTAAAAATATCATGGTGAGTGCTCGGAGGTATTGTTTGGAAGCGTCACCGTAGCGCTTGGAAGTCAAATCATTTTCTTCCACATTCCACGTTATTGTGGAATGAGTTACCGTAGCTAACCGTAGATATTCATACGGGCAGGGTTGAAAATATTTTTAAGCTTTTTGTTAATAGTTAAAATTTGTCATTTAAACACTGTCCAAGATTTTGAAATGTGACGTCTTCTCTTGTCACACAATGTCACACTTCGTCAATCCCCCCCATTAACGGGTGACGTACTTTATGGATGGTCCCTAACTTTAAACCTTAATTAATGTTACAGGAGCTGGAAATCTCAGCAAAATCCCTCAGAACTATTTGAATACCATACAAATATTGAGCAAAAATGGCGCCGATCCGAACATAGCTAACGATTCGGGAACCAGTGTAACGGCACTATTGAGCGAGTTCAGGAATAACGAAATAGCCCAAATCCTCGCTAACAAAGTACTCAATTTCGATGAGGAAAAAGCTTTCGATTCCTTCATGCTAGTGAAAAATAATATCGGTGATATTAAAGTAGAGCCAGTCGGTTTCACTAAACAGCCTAAAATTGAAGTAAATAGTAAAAGCACGATCATTGAAGCTCAAGAAAATCGACAAGTCGTTATTAAAAAAGAAACTGAGTTAATTAAAACATTAAGTTCGTTCGTAATGCCGCCGAAACAATATATACAAACAGATACTGTAAACAAAAACAATGTTCCGACAAAAAATGATCCTGAAATTAAAAAAATTGCATTAGAATGTCGAAAAGAGAAAGTTATTGTCCTACAAAACATTCCGATAACTTATGATTCATTAAAAATCGATCAAAAAGTTAGCAAAGGCAATAAAATTAGCGTTAAGAATAATATTCCAATCAATCTCAAAAGTAAAATATTGCCATTGACGTCTATATTCGAAGGAAAAACAGAAACTAAACCAATTCCAAACGCAAATATTTATAACAAGAAGCAATCTTTCTCTAATACAAATTGCAAAATCACGAAAATAAATCCCGACGGTACATTGAACAACCAATTTCTTGATAAAAAAGACCAAAACGCGACGAATATAAATAAAATAATTAACAAAATGGCGGCAACTACCTCAAATATCAAAATCGGCATCCCGAGAACAAATAGTAAAAATTGTACAAAAGTTGAATCTAATAGAAAAGTAATTAAAAAGTTTATAGTTAATGTCAAAGATAATCGTAAAAATGAACAAACCAATAATGCAAAGATGGTGAAGAGGGCATTAATCAATAGTGAAACGGTCAATTTAGATGTGAAAAAAATGCGAAAATAGACCGGTTTTGGTATTTTTTCGCATTTTTTTGCAACATTCATTGTGGCTATAATATGCAGAGGTGAATTATGAGTTTAAAAGGATACAGAGGTCTAAGGCTCGTATTCCAAGACGTCACTCAAGTGGTAATCTATTCTTGAGAACTGTCAAAATGTCAAAATTCTATAGAAAAAAAAGGTTTGACAAGTCTCAAAACTAGATTCAAAACTGAGACACGTCTTGGAATATGGGCCTATGAGTGACCCTGAGTGGTCATATCACTTTCAGCTGAAAACTAAAATTATTCTGATTAGACGTATTAAAGTTGAAATGGTCTTGGCAAATTTATTTATTTTAAATTTTTTATAGTCAAATGAAATTCTATCAAAACTACGGGTATTCGGTGAAAAACAAAATCCATTCTTTGTTTTATGAAGTTGATAATTTATCGTCTTAATATGGTTTTCTGATGAAGTAGCCGACCCAATTACCTCAATAATGAAGTTGTGTATGTATTTTTTTATTATTATAATGATGTATTCTGTTAATGGTTTTCATATGTATACATAATATGTTTTTTATATTATAAATGATTTGACATTTTTGATTGGATTACTTTGACATTATTTTAGTGTAGATTGTTACCTGAATGATAATTTGAAAGGGATAAGGAGCATTTTTGCCAACAATAAACTTATTTTCTTTATTTTTACCTTTATTAATCAAATCAAAATCAAATATTATTTTCATGTAGATGGATTTAAGAGGAAATTTGAGAGTAGCGTCAGTGAATGAAAAATTGACAGGTAATTGCTTGGCTTGGTATGGGCGTGTTATGAGGAGAGATGAAGGGCATGTGTCTAAACACAGAACAGGGAAAAATAAGTAGAATTGCTAAGTAGGCGTGGTATGCGTGTCACTATTGAGTGATATTTCCCTTAACCCATCACAGTCGTGTCACAACACTGCGATGAGTCGGTCGTGTCATAATATTACTTTTTTTCGTAAATATGCCGTACTGTTCTATTTTAGAGAGTAAGAATGATAGCAGAAGGAAAAGTCTTAGTAACGTAGGTGTTTCTTACCATCACTTAGTACAAATTTATATAATATTTTTTCAATAAATCTTAAAATTTCAATTGACCATAAATTTAATAGAAAAAAAAGCTAAAATCATCCTTATACCTTTCCTATAAAGTTCAGTTTAGATCGTTTGTCATATCAAGTGTCAACGCTATTCTCGAATGTTCTATCGCTACTCACTTAGTAGTGATGTGTTAGGTCGAATGTTTTTATCGATATACAACGCGTCAGTAATCATTTTATAAAATATTAAAATTTATCATTTTTATTTTTAATAGCACGATTGTTATATCGCAGTCCTAAATACCTTAATTAATAAATTATTAAAAAAATCGAAAGTGTTTTTATTTCTTGTTTGCCCTTCCTTCGAGTTGAAATTAACCAACGGATTGACCGAAAATTTTGAAGAAAAACTACTTATCTTCCTTGCAAGAGAAAGTAGACCCTTTCCCAGACACGAGGCGATTAAAATTTAAAAAAAACACCTTAACTTCAACAGAGAAGATGGTTTGAAACTTTCCAACACCTGGGATCTGATAATTAAAAATCTAAAACCCCAAGTCAAACATACTTAAAAACAAGGGAAGATGGCATGTCAATATTGCCACGATATAGATAATTACAGTAACCATTAACTCCGTTGGAATAGATAGCGTTAATATGGCAACTTTGTGATATTTCATCAGACAACATTCATCTTTCAGTCTGCCCGTGACCACATTTGCTGAAAAAATTATTTATAAATAATGAATCGCATTTTAACCCTTATAAAGTATTTTATTTAAATGTGTGATACTCGCGTTAATAAAATAGAATAATAATATAGCTTCTTAACTAGCAATCGCGTTTTCATTAAGTGATTTATACAAATGTTTATATTCAGACTATTAGTAATACAGAACTGAAAATTAAAAAAAAATATTATACCTACAGGTACTTTTTCAATTCTTTCTAACCCTAACTTATACCTTCTCGCAAAGGCGGATCTACATTTTGATTTGAAAAAATAAATAAAAATTGTATCAAAAACAAAATACCTTATTATTTGGTTTCACACCAGTTTAAAACGGCGCTATACTCCGGTATAATTATGATAATCATACAACATAGCACTTAAATCGTAAACAAAAATAATGTATCAAACATCGATAATGTTTTTAAACGTGTCCTACACTAGCCGGAAATGACGAAATTATTAAATTTATGACAAATCATGACACAGTTTTCGACTTTTTGAAGTGATGATTAAAATCACAGAACAGAAGAAGTAAGTAGAAGTGCGATGTGTCATAATTTGTACCGGATCGAGTGTCGCCAAATTCACACAAATGAATGGAGTATTTAATACTGCACACAGTTGCAATTTTTATTCGATTGGTTGTTTTTATTTAACTCAAAACTACATAAATCACACTGGTCCTACAATTGATAATATATCTTAGTACTTCGCGATAACGGTTACTTTGTAATATTGAAACAAACTAATAAATAATTCCTCTACTCGATAATAGATGTCGTTATTCTTCTTGCACGCAATAATGATTTTAATCATCACTTCAAAAAGTCGAAAACTGTGTCATGATTTGTCATAAATTTAATAATTTCGTCATTTCCGGCTAGTGTAGGACACATTTAAAAACATTATCGATGTTTGATACATTATTTTTGTTTACGATTTAAGTGCTATGTTGTATGATTATCATCATTATACCGCAGTATAGCGCCGTTTTAAACTGGTGTTAAACCAAATAATAAGGTATTTTATTTTTGATACAATTTTTATTTATTTTTTCAAATCAAAATGTAGATCCGCCTTTGCGATAAGGTATAAGTTAGGGTTAGAATGAATTGAAAAAGTACTTGTAGGTATAATATTATTTTTTAATTTTCAGTTCTGTATTACTAATAGTCTGAATAATAAATCACATTTGTATAAATCACTTAATGAAAACGCGATTGCTAGTTAAGAAGCTATATTAATAGTCTATTTTATTAACGCGAGTATCACACATTTAAATAAAATACTTTATAAGGGTTAAAATGCGATTCATTATTTATAAATATTATTTATCCCGACGTTTTTTCAGCAAATGTGGTCACGGGCAGACTGAAAGATGACAGTTGTCTGATGAAATATCACAAAGTTGCCATATTAACGCTATCTATTCCAACGGAGTTAATGGTATTTACTGTAATTCTCTATATCGTGGCAATATTGACATGCCATGTTCCCTTGTTTTTAAGTATGTTTGACTTGGGGTTTTAGATTTTTAATTATCAGATCCCAGGTGTTGGAAAGTTTCAAACCATCTTCTCTGTTGAAGTTAAGGTGTTTTTTAAAATTTTAATCGCCTCGTGTACTAGTCTGGGAAAGGGTCTACTTTCTCTTGCAAGGAAGAGAAGTAGTTTTTCTTCAAAATTTTCGGTCAATCCGTTGGTTAATTTCAACTCGAAGGAAGGGCAAACAAGAATAAAAAACACTTTCGATTTTTTTAATAATTTATTAATTAAAGTATTTAGGACTGCGATTTAACTATCGTGCTATTAAAAATAAAAATGATAAATTTTAATATTTTATAAAATTATTACTGACGCGTTGTATATCGATAAAAACATTCGACCTAACACATCACTACTAAGTGAGTAGCGATAGAACATTCGAGAATAGCGTTGCCACTTGATATGACAAACGATCTAAACTGAACTTTATAAGAAAGGTATAAGGATGATTTTAGCTTTTTTTTCTATTAAATTTATGGTCAATTGAAATTTTAAGATTTATTGAAAAAATATATAAATTTGTACTAAGTGATGGTAAGAAACACCTCCGTTACTAAGACTTTTCCTTCTGCTATCATTCTTACACTCTAAAATAGAACAGTACGGCATATTTACGAAAAAAAGTAATTTTATGACACGACCGACTCATCGCAGTGTTATGACACGACTGTGATGGGTTAAGGGAAATATCACTCAATAGTGACACGCATACCACGCCTACTTAGCAATTCTACTTATTTTTCCCTGTTCTGTGATTAAAATCATTATTGCGTGCAAGAAGAATAACGACATCTATTATCGAGTAGAGGAATTATTTATTAGTTTGTTTCAATATTACAAAGTAACCGTTATCGCGAAGTACTAAGATATATTATCAATTGTAGGACCAGTGTGATTTATGTAGTTTTGAGTTAAATAAAAACAACCAATCGAAGAAAAATTGCAACTGTGTGCAGTATTAAATACTCCATTCATTTGTGTGAATTTGGCGACACTCGATCCGGTACAAATTATGACACATCGCACTTCTACTTACTTCTTCTGTTCTGTGTGTCTAAAAAAGTTTTGAATATGAAAAAAAAACATGGATGACGACTGAGTTGTTGAGAATGTGAAAGGTGTGGCTGATAATACGAAAGGAGAGAATGGAAAAAGAGAAAAGGGCAGGAAGAAGAAGAAGAGTTTGGGTGGCCGTTAGTCATGGATATATGTATGTCAGTGACGCAGCGTTGGTGGCCGCCCGGGGCGGAAAAAAAGGCCGCCCTCTTATATAGATATTTCAATTTAAAATTAGAAATACTTTAATTCTAAAGAACTTTCGGCAATATTATCTTTAAATAAAATGACGTTTAAATTTATTTTATTTAATTTTTTCAAATATTTACAAGATATTATTATTTATTATTTTGAAATTTTGCCGCTTCCTAAAATTGCCGCCCGGGGCGGGCCGCCCCTGGCGCTCCCGCTACACTACGCCACTGATATATGTATATGCGAAACTACGACTCCGATTTCAGCCTTCGGTGGCCGCATCTAGTAGTCGCATTCGGTCTCTTGTGGTCTTTTTTATGTCAGAAATCGACAGACGAGCATGAGGTTCACTTGATGGTAGGTGACACCCCAGCCATAGAACATCAATCAATGATGCGCTGTCGACCTACTTTTTACTTCGAGAATTCGGAAATCCATAGACTGAAGCCGAAATGTGAACTTCACGGTTTTTCCATCTATGAACGGTGGTTCGTTACCCGGTCGGAATTTCGATATTCGTCCCACCCGATCAATGCACGAAGTTACCAGACGTGGGGAAGACATGCTTACAGAATGTATGGATTTCCGAATGCTCGAAGTAAAAAGTATGTCGACAGCGCATCATTGACTGATGTTCTGTGGCTGAGGTGTCACCTACCATCAAGTGTACGTTTCAGCGGCTAAATGGGTGTTTTGGTCGAAATTGTCGCTAAGTGTAACGCACCCTTAGTATTTTATAAGAAATAATTAATGTTTAACTGGTTATTTTTGTTGTTAATTAACTTAATTGTATAATTTTTTACTTATTGTAAGTAAAATTTAACTATTATATTTAATTTAATGTATTTGTTTAGTTAATCACTATATGTATATTTTGTATTTGGAAAAAGACGTTTGTATGTAAAAATTTGAAACAAAAGATACTGGTAGTTTTTTTTTACTAATTTTGAATATCGTTGGTACGAAGGTAAAACTCACTAAGTGTAATTTTGAATAAAATAATTGTTGCTAGTATTGCTTATTTTAAGCGTACATTTACGATAATAACAAATTACTAACAAGGGGAGTTTGAAACTTGGGAATAACAGATTCCCATCACTTTTATATATATTGTAGGGCAGGGTCCCCTTAATAAATATATAAAGCGGCAAGACGCCATTCGTTTTTGTTATTGAGAAATTTCAACTCAAAGTTCTATATGTACCTATAAAATAATAAATTATAAAAATAAAAAAAAAGTAACTCAACCGGGACTTGAACAACCGTCCTGTCGCTCAGTAAGCAAGAGCGTTACCACTACGCCATGGAACCATTGCTGCAACCGGTAAAAAGGTTCCTTCTACATAAGTTACATATAGAACTTTGAGTTGAAATTTCTCAATAATAAAAACGAATGCCGTCTTGCCGCTTTATATATTTACTGACCTACAATATATATAAGTGATGGGAATCTGTGATTCCCAAGTTTGACACTCCCCTTGTTAGTGTGTATTGCGCTTCACAAGTTATGGTCCATAATACGCAATTAGTGCTTTGTTCTTACCGTAGACTTACGCTTGAAAAAAGCATTAGTGACAAAATTTATTTATATTCAAAATGACATTAAATGTTTATATTTGAAGCAACGAGAGAGAATGAGATAAAACGGTACACCTTTTACCTTCCAACAGCAGTACAGTTCAGAACGAAAGTGAAAAAAAAAAATTATATTTAAAAAATCTTGGAAACGTCCTTTTTTCCATAAGACGGCAGTATTAATATTTCATACTGCCTGAAAAGGTTTTACGTAATATTGTCTTTTATTCTCACCAGTATCACACATTTAAATAAAATATTGTATACCGGATTAAAACGCGATTTATTTACAGTCTGGCTTGTGACCACGGTTGGTGAAAAGCATCCGAAACTTCGGGCTAAATAATATTAACAATATAAATAATAAATCGTGTTTTAATCCGGTATAAAGTATTTAATTTAAATATTTTTTTTTACGTTTAAACAACCGTTAAGGTTTAATATAAGAAGAACAAAAAATTGCATTTTGTTTATGCAAATATAGTTTAAACTTTAGGGAAAAATTGTGTTATTTAATATATATTTAAATAAAATGTATATTAAATATGTTCAAATGAAACTATAATAAATACTAAAACTTACACCTTTATTTTATTTATTTACACTACGCACAATTTTAAACGTTCACATTTACAGAGAAACGACTAAATAAGTCCCAAATTTGAGCAAAATCGTTGGTATAATGTAATGGCAACACTGATAAATGTCAATCGGAGCAATACATTTTAAGAAAAGTTGCCAGAAATAATAACGGACGGCATTTTCAGTCTTATTTAATTTCGATATATTATCATTTGAGTTTTATTGAATGTCATCTTTGACATTTCACAATGTTGCCAAATAAAATACATTTACTTAAAGTTCACATTAAAATAGTAACAATTTGTAAAGTTCTTTAAAATCGTTAAACATCTTACGCTAAAGTTTGAGACTATAAAACAAGTCTCAAGAATAATTGTCAATACATATAGTTGTTGTCAATGTCACCTGCATCCGCGATGTCATGTTTAAAATAAATTGAGTTTGAGTAAAAAATAGTGTTGGAACAAAAGAATATATAGTTGGTTGAAAAGTTACTCAATAAGTGTCATTTGAATAAAAATAAATTTTGCTACTATTACTCATTTTAAGAGTAAACCTAGGGTTAGAATGAAGAACTATTTACGTATTCCGGTCCATAACTGAACTATGACGCGCAATACATACTTAGTAAATTGTTCCTATCGTACGCTTAAAATAAGGGAAAGTAGAAACATTTATTTTTATTCAAAATTACACTTAGTGAGTTTTACCTCTGAACCGACGATATGAAATACGCTACATTTAAAATTCTATTCTAGTATCGGTAATAATATGAGTTGAAGCAATCGATTAACATATATAATATAGTAAATAGATAAACACTAAACAATTTAAAAAGTAGAAAGATATAACTGTGATGCACCATACACAATATCATTAGCACTACGATACACTAAATACCATACCAATAGACTAACAAAACAAACAAAAAATGGTAAAAAAATAGTTAAAAGTAATCCTATGAGTGGACGGACCCGAAAAGACTAGCAACTAACGGTAATAAATGATTTATTAACAACATTTTTCCTTGAAAATGGGTAAAAAATATAGAATGGCAACCCGAGCCCCACAAAGAACAGAATATTTACATTTATGAGCGTGTGTCGAATTTTTATTTATAGCACTTTTTGACTTAAGCCCGCATTTTACGCACGCTTTTCCATGAGCTATATAGGCCATTTACACACCGGAAAAGCGTGCGTAAATTACGGGTTTATGTCACGTGCTATAAAATAGTATACGATACTCATGACTTAACTTGTCTATTGTTGCCCGACGTTTAGCTAACTTCACGCCGTGCAATAATATACAACTTAGGTCACACGTATCGTAATGTACTATTACGCTAAATTTGTTCAAAATGACATGAATCTAATGGACGGTTCTATCACAAAACGCTGTATGATACCTAATTATGATTAGTAAAATGTTAGTAATAGATCTTCATATCCAATTTTACATCTAAAAGCTTATTACTCAAAGCAAGTCAGATAAAGTATAAGAAAATAATATCAAATAAGGAAAAAAATCGTGTAAAGTTTCAGTTTCAACCACACCGGAGAATAACAAAGCAATCTCATTGTGTTTTTGTTAAGGCTGATGTCTGCTTTCGGTAAATGCCTATATTTTCGTCAAAATATATAGTCAAATATAAATACATGGCCTGCGCTTCATTCATTATTCAATTTAAAAAAGAGAGTAATTGCAATATAATAAATTTGCAAAGTACATAATACGATATATGAGAATACATTTAAAATTAATGATTACTATAATTATTATTTGTGGCTATGGTATTTTTATCCTAAAAATACTTTGAAACTGTCTTGAAAATTTATTTTATGGTATTTATAAAGTTATATATCGCTAATGATTAATTTCAATCAATATAAGTCGATGTAATGTCTTGCACCTGGCAACACAAGATCTTAGAGTTTGCAAGACAGTTACAAAAAATAATTTTAACTTCCAGTAATAAACAGCGCCATTTCAAACTATATTGTTGCTATTATAGTGTATTCAAAAAGTCAAAATTAACGTACGTAAAATAATAAAATATTTTCGATTTAATATAAAAACTTAAATCTTTATTTTATTATCAATCCATAATAATTTATAATCCAATGGTTTCAAATGCAATTCCATTTTATAATCTTACTGGTACGAAGGTATTACTTCGGCGAGTAAAACCTTCGTGCCCGTTGACAGCTGACAGTTGACAGTTGACATTAACAGTTGAATTTCCCGCTCCGCTAACAAGATGGCGCCGCCCAGAACTATCAGTGTAAAACTTATTTTATATATTATCTCCTATTATTGAGTTCGTAGCCGTTCTCTTTGCTCGGAGTCTTGGCCGGAGGGGGCTTCGCCACCGCGTGGCCCTCCAGCCGCAACGTGCTCTGACGGTGTGACGATCTGGTTAATAAATAAAAACGGTTAAGGTTAAAGATCAGATTTAATCTAAATATTATTACTAAAGTTCAACGTATATTTGTAGGAACTCTATTGGTCCGGGAGCCTGCAACGTTTGGAAAGTAAGAATTTTAGGTCAGCTGATTTTGTGATATGTCGTCCATCTTGCTTTTTCGGTTAGAGTCAGGGCTGTCTGGCAGGCGGTAGCGGTTGCGTTCGTTTGTGCGCATCCAATCTGTCAGGTGATAATCCTGGATTTTAAAAGCATTTTAAGACGCGTAATTTTTAATTTTTTGTTTTTAAATAAGTCTACCTGACATACTTTTTTTATTGCCAGACATTTCTGACGTTGCTAATTATGTGCCATACGCGATTTTTTATTTATTTTTTATAAAAATTTCAAAGTATTTTAGAATGTCTGTAATTTTAATATTATGTTATTTAAAGATAATAAAAGCTTGAAATTAATTTGCCAGACATTAATTCGGTTGTTAAACCTTGAAAATAAAATAAAAAAATCATGAAAAGTATTGCAGTACGAAGCTAGCAGTTCGAGAGAGACAGTTGGAGAATAAGACAGAGAACCATTGAAATTGTAAGATTAAATTATAGTAGGTATAATATATATATTATATATATATAAAAGATAAAATTAAATATATAAATTTGTACTAAGTGATGGTAAGAAACACCTCCGTTATTCGCTTCGCGTCATAAGTCATAACACTGCGTTGAGTCGGTCGAGTCATAAAATTACTTTTTTTCGTAACTATGCCGTACTGTTCTATTTTAGAGTGTAAGAATGGTAGCAGAAGGAAAAGTCTTAGTAACGGAGGTGTTTCTTACCATCATTTAGTACAAATTTATATATTTAATTTTATCTTTTATATATATAATATATATATTATACCTACTATAATTTAATCTTAAAATTTCAATGGTTCTCTGTCTTATTCTCCAACTGTCTCTCTCGAACTGCTAGCTTCGTACTGCAATACTTTTCATGATTTTTTTATTTTATTTTCAAGGTTTAACAACCGAATTAATGTCTGGCAAATTAATTTCAAGCTTTTATTATCTTTAAATAACATAATATTAAAATTACAGACATTCTAAAATACTTTGAAATTTTTATAAAAAATAAATAAAAAATCGCGTATGGCACATAATTAGCAACGTCAGAAATGTCTGGCAATAAAAAAAGTATGTCAGGTAGACTTATTTAAAAACAAAAAATTAAAAATTACGCGTCTTAAAATGCTTTTAAAATCCAGGATTATCACCTGACACGTTGGATGCGCACAAACGAACGCAACCGCTACCGCCTGCCAGACAGCCCAGACTCTAACCGAAAAAGCAAGATGGACGACATATCACAAAATCAGCTGACCTAAAATTCTTTCTCGAAAACGTTGGTACCTCCTATACTATATGGTGTAACAGTCTCTAGCCAGTGTAACATTGCGTATTCAATTACTAATGAGTAATTTATGTCTAACTTAAAGTAGAACTTTACTTAAAACCTAAGTTTAATATAATTGAATATATGGGACATTCCACGCGAAGATAACAGGTAAAAAAGTCGATGATAACGATATCGGTTGGTCAAAATTTCAAAGTCCCTTAACTTTTTAAATAGTCATTATATTGCAAAAAACACAATAATTGATGCACGTGTCAAGGACATGCATAGAGACAACATACTTAAATATTACTAAAATAAACATCGACTTTTTTTTGCGTAATGTGCTGGATGCAATACTAGTATTAATAATACACTTTATGAACTACATTTAAATTCAAATTCAAAAACCATTTATTCATTTAGGTAAGACAATGTAAACTTATGAACGTCATTAAAAAATACCTATTAAATGCTTCTAATTTTACATTTACTGCCAGTTCTCAAATCAAGGGCGTACAACGGACGAGAACTGGCAATAAACTCTCCGTCACTCTTTTTAATCACCAAGTTTTTTGTTTTACAAAATGTAAGGAGCTGCAGTTATTTAGTTAGAAGCAGTTGATGCTTACCGGATGAGGCAAGTGACGGCCAGCAGGATGAGCAGGACGCCCAGCGCGGACAGCCCCCACGAGAGAGCGAGACGCGCGACCGGCGGGACCTTGGTGGCCAGCCGGAGCAGCGACGACACTTGGTCGGGTAGTTCGTTTATACCCTGGAAGACACGTGCTTATTAGAAATTATTTCCACCTATACATAGAACGACCTGATAAAAGGATACACTAGCATTTTGCAGCCATAATAACCCATATTAAAAAAAATATCAATATAAAATATAGATAAAGCGAATAGATCTATACTAATATTATAAAGAGGAAAGATTTATTTTGTTCGTTACGTTAACTCAAAAACTATTTTAAAAATTATTTCACCATTAGCCATTTCACCATTATCAGCGCGTACCTCTTTATTTATTTACTAGCAATCCGCCCCAGCTTCGCACGGGTGCAATGTATCAGATCATGATAATAAAATCGGTCAAGTAGTTTTATACTTAAGTATATGTAATTTTCCCGTTTTTGCAACATTTTTCAGTGATGCTTCGCTACTATTGGTCGCAGCGTGATGTTATATAACCTAAAGCCTTCCTCGATAATTGGACATCAAACACATTTTTTTTTCAATTCGAACTCACCTCCTCGAACCACAGTATCGGGAAGACGATATCGGGGAAGTTGGCGACCTGCTTGATGTCCACCACCTGCGACACGGCCAGGTTGATCTGCACGCGGGCGCGCGCCTGCATCGCCGTGCCCATCTCCTGCGAACGACATGCGCATTGTGCTCGTTACTGCGACGTATATACGACAGGTATTGCCATAGTGTGTAATGGCGTAATGTTATAGTATGTAATGGCATAATGTGTAATGTTATAATGTGTGATGGCATAATGTGTAATGATATAGTGTATCAAAATCAAAAGTTTTTTATTTCAAATAGGCCTTTGCAGGCTCTTATGAAACGTCTAGTTGCACGGTTCCAAAAAGTGGGTCTCATGGAGAAGAACCGGCAAGAAACTCCATGGACACTCTTTTCAACAATGGTTTAGCTTACAAAGATTCGGTTACATTAGTAATAATCGGCTGTATATATAATGTGTATTGCCATAGTGTGTAATGGCATAATATGTTATGTTATAGTGTATAATGGCATAATGTGTAATGTTATAGTGTGTAATGGCATAATGTGTAATGTTATAGTGTGTAATGGCATAATGTGTAATGTTATAGTGTGTAATGGCATAATGTGTATTGCCATAGTGGGTAATGGCATAAAGTGTATATCAGAGAAGTCGGAGTAAGCCCTGCAAGTCCACTCACCGGCTGCACATCGATGTAGAGCCTGTGCTTCTCAGGGTCTGGAGGGGAGACGCCCTCCACGGCCTCCCGGAAGCTCTCGTCGGCCAGATAGAAGTGGGGGAACGATAGCATTATTGGCGAATCTGAAAAATAGTTACGACAGCTACAATCTCATTGCTCGATAGCTGAGACCAAAAGTTTTTTTTTTAATGTATGGAGCAGGGATTGAATACCGGTTAATTAACTATGGGAGTTTAACCGAAATAATAAAGGTTTTTGATAATATTATTTCGTTTTCCGTCATATTAACTGAAAAAATTAATGTGGTAAGTTTAGTGTATTACTCTTTAAAACTAATATCATCTCGTATCTCAGTCAGACACGTATTTTGGAAAATAAAAATTAACTGGTTTCAGTCCCTAGTACAGAGAACAATCATCATGGGAGAAATATTTAAATTCCGACCGGGTAACGAACCACCGTTCATAGATGGAAAATCCGTGAAGTGCACATTGCGCGTTTCGGTTTCAGTCTGGATTTCCGAATGCTCGAAGTAAAAACTAGATCGACAGCGCATTATTGACTGATGTTCTGTGGCTGAGGTATCACTTACCATGCTCGTCTGTCGATATCTGACATAAAACTAATATTTTCGTGCAAGTACGCGGAATATCGACAACGTAAGGATGGAAACCTAACTTAGAAATGTTAGAGTTTAAAAAGGAAGTTGCTCATTTCTAAAGGCCGGCAACACATCGGACATAACCTACCATATTGACACAGTGAGACATTGAAGAGTCCGTTGGGCGCGCAGGGCGGACCGTTCGGACAGAAGCACTTGTTGTGCTCGTTGTTCGCGAACACGTCCTCTGGCGGCGTGAAACGGAAACCTTGGACTCCGGCTGAAGACTCCACGTCTTTAAGATACCTGGAAGGAAGCAGACATTATTTAATACAAACTAATATTATTACCTCGATCAGATCGGGGACGGTCTTCAAAATGGCCAGGTCAAAAGTACTCGAAACCGACGAGTGTGTATGAAAGCACTGATGAAAGTAGAAGAAGCGAAAGTGGTATGTAAGGATCGGAACATGTGGAATTCCGTGATCTCTGCCTACCGCAATGGGAAAGAGGCGTGATGTATATGCATGTATGTAATATTATAAAGAGGAAAAATCTGGGGGCACGGCCTCCGCCAAGTCGAGCTACAAGGGGCACGGCCGTACCATCCTTTTCAAGAAGTTGTTCGGGCCATTTTCGACCCCCTATAACTTCGTTGTGGATAAAACTAGAAGCCTGAATTTACAGTAACCAAGCATTTGTTTGTTTGTTACGATTTAACATAAAAACTATTCGACTTTCTATTTTAAATAGAAATATTGCATCCGTGTGAAGCCGGGGCGTGTTGCTATTTTATATCAGATACGAGATACGAAACAGGGTGGTGCGGAGAATGCAGTGACAAATTTTGAAAGGATTGCTTGGTAGGTTTGAACATGTCGAGAGAAATGAAATATTCAGTTTATAAGATGAGGGTTTCGCATTCAAAATGGTCGAACGTACCTCGAAATTGGGGATGTATTTCAAAAGGGCCAGACCAAGAGTACTAGAAATCGACTAGCGTGTATAAAAGCGTTATTGAAAGTGAAGGAAGCGAAAGTATGCAAGGATCGGAACATGGAAATTCGTCATCTCTGCCTACCGCAATGGGAAAGAGGCGTGAAATATGTATTATATCTGTCGAAGTGTACACAAACAGAATCGGTTTCGTTTCATACGACCGTGTAATAGAGAGAATGTAACAAAAACCATAATATACTGTGACAATGGTGCACGGTTACGGGCGCGTGTCACACCGTCGCGTAATCTTTTGTGAACCCAACATTGTATTAGGTGTACAAATAAGTTTCCGCCGTTTTTTATCAAACTTTAGATATTTATTGTGGAAGAATGGTACATTATATTTTATTCAAAGTATTGTCAATTACTAGCCACTACTTTTTCCCATATTTCTGGTAGCATTCGGATACCACGTCGGAAGAACTCTTCATCTTTTGAAGTTACCCACGAATCGACCCAATTTTTATTATCTTCATTTGTTGTAAAGCGCTGCTCAGACATATCATGCACCATCGGCTGGAGAAGGTGATGATCGGAAAGGGCAAAAACTGGTGAAAATGGCGGGTGGGGTAGGGATTCCCTATTAAGCCTTTCCAAATAGTTCTTGACCGGCAACGCAACATGCAGACGAGCACTATCATGTAGATGATTCATTTTATCATGTCTGGAGTAGTAATGGAAGCGTTTTTCTTTATGTGCTCGCTTAATCTCATTAAATGTGTTCGATAGAAAGCTCCAGTAAAGGTTTCGCCCGGTTTGAGCTACTCATAATACTAGACACCGAGTTGATCCCACCAAATACACAGCATAAGCTTTATCCAACAATATTTCGTTTGGCTGTCGATGTTGAAGCATGACCAGGTGGTTCCCATGATTTTCTCATCTTTAGGTTATCAAATTGAATCTATTTTTCATCACCAGTAACTATGCGATGCAAAAAACCTCTTTATTTTAGGGCTGGCAAGCGAAATTTCGCACGTGCATAATCAGCGTTCAACATCTCTCGGTTTCAGTTCATGTGGAACCCAATTTCCTTGTTTTAAACGATATGAAATTGCTTGTTGAATCACTTGTAATATAAGTGAGAGTCTTTCTAGCCTTTGGCATGAATATTCCTTCAAAAATTCTTCGAATTTCAGGTCTTTGTGCGATTTCAGCCTTCCACTACGTTTTTTTGACTTTCACATCAATTTCACCGATTCTAGTCTTTTGAAACCACTCACGACAAATTCTCTTGCTTAAGGCAGCTTCGGCATAAGCTTTTACAAGCAATCGATGTCGCTCAACTGCAGATTTCTCCAAAAAAAAGAAGTAAATTAACAGTTCCCGCAAACGGCACTTATTCGGCACAAAACTTTTTCTTTTAAACGAAAAAAAATATGTGATGCTGATACAAAATCACTAAAACTCCAACGTAATGTTTTTACCAAATGTCCAAAATTACAATATTTCATGTCACATCTGACAATTTCAACGAAACTTTTTAGTGAGGACATATTTTATGTAACGGCGGAAACTTATTTGTACACCTAATAATAATATTGTCTTTTATTAACGCGAGCATCACTCAAATAAATATAAAAATATAACTTTTACCGAGTAAAATCCTATTTATTCTGACGGTACGAATGCTTCCCAGCAAACGTGGTCACGGGCAGTAATCCAGCATTGTGGTATATTTATACTATGTAATAATTACTTATCATGTGTTTGTATCATGTATACTATTCATCTGTATCAAATTGTGAAATAAATAAAACAAATAAATTTATGTGCAGTCGCAATAAATAATCTCGTTAGTTATACTTTGACAGACTCCATAGCTTAGTGGTATGCGCGCTGCGTTTATCATCAGAAGTCCCGAGGAATAAAAATCAAATAAACGGGCATGGAATAGAATAATATCGTCAAGGATAAAAACATTAAAAAAGAATTGGTCGATGAAATAAACACAGAAACTGAAATGAAAAAAAAAAGTGAAATGTGTCTGCCCTATTATATAATATGCAATATTTTCTTTTGTTATAACTGTATCTGTGAAACATGTATTAGGACGCATCTATATTTATATCTTGTATATCTTCTAATATGTTCTGTTCTTGTGATGTGTTTCCCTATAATAAATAAATAAATGTCTCAGGACTCGCTATTTAACTCTAGTAGAGTTCATTAGTTTAGCCTACATTTGAATGCTATATAATTTTAGACCTTATTTTAATATTGTTGATATAATCTTAAATGTGTTTGTTATTTATGTGTGGTAGAATAATTAGTTTTGTTTTTCCAAGTAATTCAAAGTAATTCAGTAATTCAAATAAAAATGTAATTGTTTCTGGCTTGTTATTCTTTAACAAGAGTGTTAATTTACTTTAAGAATAACTTTAAAGACATAAATGTTAACTCATTGTTTCATTTAGTTGGGATATTATTATAACATTTTCAAGTTTGAAGTAGTAATGGATAAGTAATGGTTACTTAAGATTTAAAAACAACATACTTTCATATATTAAAATAGAACTTTAACTGGTAATTACAAATATTTTATGTAAAACTTGATTTTTCAATCAAAACTCAATTTTGAAAAGCGATTAAAACACCATTGCTCATTTTACGATAACTACAGAAATCGTTTGATATATTCTCTGAAAATATAAAAGCGTCAGTTACGCTTCGGTGTAATAGACGTCCACGTTCACACATCGCGTTACACAATCGTTGGCTCCGATATCATTGCGTCATAAATCAGTTAATAGTGTATTGTTTCCAACTGAGTTCCCATTATATCGCGCACATAACCGCCATCATCTTATTATCTTCTGTTATAAGAACGTTGCTAGCCCAGTGGATGGACTTAACTGTAACGCAAGTAGTAGACGAGTAGTCAATGAAAATTATGATCATTACTTTCTGAAGGCCTAGCACGAACGACTATCGAAAAAGTATTCGTATCGTCGAGCTGTCATTTGTATGAAAAATCATTTAAAATCTCATACAAATGACAGCTCGATGAGAAGAATACTTTTTCGCAAATTGTTCGTGCTACGCCTTCAGGCCACAGAATACATTTCAATATAGTTTTTATTTTAACAACATCAAACCTCAAACTAGATTCAAAATCCATGTGTTGAAATACGTAGCTTGATCACTTTCACTTTCAAAAGCCACTTATCGCTCTCAAAGCAGCTTCACCGCTTTCAAAGTAGCTTTAACGCTTTCAAAGTAGCTTTAACGCTTTCAAAGTAGCTTTAACGCTTTCAAAGGCCACTGATTGCTCTCAAAGGAGCTTAATCGCTCTTAATGTAGTTTGATCGCTTTCAAAAGCCATTGATCGCTCTCAAAGTAGTTTGATCGCGCTCAAACTAGCTCAATCGCCCCCTAACTCGCTAAATCGTTCTCAAAGTAGCTTGATCACTTTCAAAAGCCACTAATCGCTCTCAAAGCAGCTTAATCGCTTTTAAAGTAGCTTGATCGCTTTCAAAAGCCTCTTAACGCTCTCAAAGTAGCTTGATCGCTTTCAAAGCCCACTGATCGATATCAAAATAGCTTGATCGCTCTCAAATTCAATTGATCGCTCACAAAGTAGCTTAATTACTCTAAAAGTCCACTGATCGCTCTCAAAGTAGCTCAATCGCTCCCTAACTACCTAAATCGTTCTCAAAGTAGCCCGATCGCAATCATACTCACTTGAGCGGCAGCAGCCGGCACAGATCCTTGTCGTACACCTTGAGCGTGTCGTTCCGGGTGATGTGCGGCGGGAAGATGGAGCCGTCGGAGCCGGCGATGCTGTTGCACTCGTCGGTCGCCCAGTGCGGCAGGCTGTCGCGGTGGTTGTACCGCTCAATGATGCCGTACTTGGTGATGTCGCTCGCGCCCGTGAACATCGTCACCGGGTCGGGGGCTGTGCCGTTTTTCTGTGGGTATTTAACAACTTTATTGCATTATAAATATATGAGGACCTACATTACAGAATAAATAGAGCAAAAGGTATTGAGGAATCAGTAAATTTTGGATGCGATTTGTGCGCATCGATTGCTAGATAGCAACATAAGAAGCTTATTATTAATCTATGTATACTAATATTAAAAAGAGGTTAAGTTTGTGAAGTAGGGGCTAATCTCTGGATCTAATGATCCGATTTTAAAAATTCTTTAACTAATAGAAAGCTACATTATCAACGAGTAGTTTATTTTATTTTTTGTGTATAACATTTATTATACAATTAATTATCTTTAACCTTAATGAAATTCTTTATTATTTTAGAACAACAAAATTTATGATTTTTTGACAAATGATGATATTATCTTAAGCAACAATACACTATTATTGTAGCTCAATCAATTGTTGACGATAAACATTTTAATAGATGCGGTGAAATCTTTAAAAAAATAGCTTACTGAGTGGATGTTTACTGTATCAAGTACTGTGTAATAGGAAAAAGGGATCAACAAAGTTTTTGATGGGCTAGTTCGGATGCCGTGCGCATCGATGGGCTGTGGATTCGAATCCCACCGGGACAACATGTTTATAATTTTTTGTAAGCATGTCTTCCCCACGTCTGACAACTTCGAGCATTGAACGGGTGGGAGGAATATCGAAATTCTGACCAGATAACGAATCACCGTTCATTGATTGAAAAACCGTAAAGTGCATATTGCGCGTTTTAGTCCATGGATTTCCGAATGCTCAAAGTAAAAAGTAGAGCGACAGGGCATCATTGACTGTAGCTGGAATATCACCTACCATCAAGTGAACCTCATGCTCGTCTGTCGATATCTAACATAAAAAGACGGCAAGCTCTCACCCCGTAGAACAACCCAAATTCCTCATACGGTAGCTTCTGCTCCTTCGGCACCACGTCCTTGGCAAGTTTGAGCAGCGGGTCCTCGTACCCCCACAGCAGCTGGCCCACGGACACCTCCACGAACGGCTTGATCTTGAGGATGTCCATGATGGACGCCATCGCCAGCCGGAGGAACCGCGCCGCGTGCTTCGACTGAGATGTAGCACTCTGAAATTAATAATACGAATAAATTTATTATGTAACAATATCATTTACACATCAGTGGCGGGCCATACAAGCCCAAAAGCCCGGTTTAACGTTATATGTTTTTATTTATTTATTAATTATGTGGTGTACCCACATCATAGATAATACAATTTTCTACAATTTTTATTGTTCTAAAATGTATGACAATTATGGTGAACTTAAGAATTGCAAACAATACTCCCTAATTGCTTTTGAAAAGAAACAAAAATAAAAATTATATCTACTTAAGCTACAAAAAAAGAAAAAATAAAAATGTTAGTACAAATTATATAAATACAACGTGATAATTAGAAAAAAAGGAAATTCTAATTTGACTAATGCAGATAGCGGACCTGCTAAGTGCTTAACAACACTTTATTTATTATTCTTATATAGCTAATTAAACTATGTGATCAAATAAATTATTTATCTACTATATAAAAATAAGTCGGGTTTTCCTTGCTGACGCTATAACTCCAGAACGCACGAACCGATTTCCACGGTCTTGCATTCGTTGGAAAGGTCTCGGGCTCCGTGAGGTTTATAGCAAAGAAAATTCAGGAAAAATTTCAACAGAAAAGCGGGAAAATCTCTTTTCTTTAAGAATAATTATATAATTTCGAAGCCAAAATTGTGGCAGAACAACGTCTGCGGGGTACACTAGTTACTTATATAACTTCGATAAAATCTGAGGCAATATCAAAACTTTGTTTCATCGAAACTTGACTCCAATATATCAAGGGGTATACCATACTATTAGCATAACTGTGTATTATTAGGAAAGACGAGCGATATTAAATCAGTTTTAATTGTAACGCTGATCTAGTATACTACTACTAGGAAAGATTTGTTTGTTACGAATTAACTCAAAAACTACTGGACCGATTTAAAAAATATATTTCACCAATAGAAAGCTACATTATCAGCGAGTAACATAGGCTATTTTGTGTATAGTACGTCTACATTGCACCCGTGTGAAGCTGGGCGGATCACTAGTATTACAATGATCTAACTGCTATATATATACATAATATTGTCTTTTATTAACGCGAGTATCACACATTTAAATAAAATACTGTATACCGGATTAAAACGGTCCTGTCCCCCCGCGACCACGGTTGCTGAAAAGCATCCGAAACGTCGGGATAAATAATTTAAACAATATAAATAATAAATCGCGTTTTAATCTGGTATACAGTATTTTATTTAAATGCTTATACATTGTTAATTTCAAAAAACATGACAAATATAATAGGGTCCAATTTGAGTGTAATAACGTATGTAGGTAAATTATAAATGTTTGTCGACAGCAGACAAAATCAACAAAAAAACCAGGTAATTCAGATAAACGTCAAGGCAAACAGGAAACCATTTTATTAAATATAATAATTTCGTTCTAGGTCATATTCAGTTGAAGGTGGAATAGCGTAGTGGTTTTATCAATGGCGAAATAAACCCATCAAAATTCACCCTCATGCTCATAAATGAAAGTGAATTCCCGAGTTCCCTAGTGGGGCATGGGGGCAGACACATTTCTGTGTCTGTTTCACTGATCATCGCTTACTAATAATGCTAGTGTATTCTTTAGTAATTATTTACCAGAATACTGATAGAATACTTGTACCATATTTCTGATGTCCTGGTACTTCTTAGAACCTGGGCATGGGGCAGACACATTTCTGTGTCTGTTTCACTGATCATCGCTTACTAATAATGCTAGTGTATTCTTTAGTAATTATTTACCAGAATACTGATAGAATACTTGTACCATATTTCTGATGTCCTGGTACTTCTTAGAACCTGGGCATGGGGCAGACACATTTCTGTGTCTGTTTCACTGATCATCGCTTACTAATAATGCTAGTGTATTCTTTAGTAATTATTTACCAGAATACTGATAGAATACTTGTTCCATATTTCTGATGTCCTGGTACTTCTTAGAACCTGGGCATGGGGCAGACACATTTCTGTGTCTGTTTCACTGATCATCGCTTACTAATAATGCTAGTGTATTCTTTAGTAATTATTTACCAGAATACTGATAGAATACTTGTTCCATATTTCTGATGTCCTGGTACTTCTTAGAACCTGGGCATGGGGCAGACACATTTCTGTGTCTGTTTCACTGATCATCGCTTACTAATAATGCTAGTGTATTCTTTAGTAATTATTTACCAGAATACTGATAGAATACTTGTACCATATTTCTGATGTCCTGGTACTTCTTAGAACCTGGGCATGGGGCAGACACATTTCTGTGTCTGTTTCACTGATCATCGCTTACTAATAATGCTAGTGTATTCTTTAGTAATTATTTACCAGAATACTGATAGAATACTTGTTCCATATTTCTGATGTCCTGGTACTTCTTAGAACCTGGGCATGGGGCAGACACATTTCTGTGTCTGTTTCACTGATCATCGCTTACTAATAATGCTAGTGATTTAGTTATTATTTACCAGAATACTGATAGAATACTTGTACCATATTTCTGATGTCCTGGTACTTCTTAGAACCTGGGCATGGGGCAGACACATTTCTGTGTCTGTGTCACTGATCATTTTTCTTTGCAGGCAAGTAGGTGATCAAATCATCCAAATACTTTTAAGACCGGGTTTCAATATAATTAAAAAAAAAGGCCCTCCCTTGAACAAACCAACCAATTACATAGCTATTAATTTTGTCGGGCTCGTTGGCACGTTCGGTAGAACACCTGCCGTGCGCATCGATGGGTCGTGGGTTCGAATCACACCGGGACGACATGTTTATAGTTTTCTGTAAGCATGTCTTTCCTACGTCTGGTAACTTCGGGCATTGATCGGGTGGGAGGAATATCGAAATTCCGACCGGGTAACGATCCACCGTTCATTGACTGATGTTCTGTGGCTGGGGTTCTACCATCAAGTGAACCTCATGCTCGTCTGTCGATATCTAACATAAAAGAAATGAATTATATTCTCATTAGTACACCGCCAAGACTAACCAACCAGCCTAGATCAAAATCGCAACCTTGAATACACCAGCTTATTAAGGTTTTTCGGCACTAGTTGCCTGAACTGGTTGGCCTCACCCAACAGGCGACAAAAACGAAGGCTATGTTTAATGACCTCTCAACCGATGCAATGACCCGTTACTGATAAGTTTGAAGATAAAATATTGTTTTTGTACAGTACTATATAATTAAACTAGTGGACCTCGCAGACGTTGTTCTGCCACAATTTTGGCTTCGAAATTATATAATTATTCTTAAATTTGAATATGCCCATTTGCCCACTTTTTTATATAATTGTCTAATATGTCACTCATTTGCAGTGGACATCTGTTATTCCAAAAAAGCTAAGAATGCATGACGTGAGCTGTCAAGATAGCGGAGTTCCGAACCTAATTTATTTTAAAATTAATTTTTGCATATATTTTTTTCTTGAATTTTTCCGATATTTTAATAGCTATTCCTTTATTCGGGACATAGAGGAATCCAACAAATAAGATATCGTCAAAATCGGTACAACCGTTCTTGAGTTATAAACGGTGTAACTAACACAACTTTCTTTCATATATATAGATTACTAGCAATTGCCCCCGCAACCCCCCTTGTGGGTTGAATTTCGTAAAATCCGTTCTTAGCTGACCTCTACTCGGCGAAAGGAATATTCCTACCATATTTCCAGTTGCTACGCCTTATGGTTCCAGAGATATCGTGATGAGTATCTATATAGGTGGGAATATCTTTTATATATATAGATAGATAGATGTCACATTTATGATATTTCATAATATCTCACGTATATATGCACATATATCTATAATATTGTTTCTTTATATTTAAGATAGCGGGCATATAATTGTATTTAATTTAGTTTTTTTACAGAATTTTTTTCTTTTCTTTTTAAATTCTCTTTTGTGTTTACTGGCACACCAACAGTTACCCAGGCAAATGCTGATAATCAGCGCTGTAGCCAGTACTGGTTTACAGCACAAGCTGAGTATCGGCCTTTTCTTTCGCCACGCAGCATATTTAGTTTAAGTTGGGATTAAGAGTGTAATTATTAAGAATGTAGTGTAAACATTAAGAACGTAATGTAGTGTGGGCATTGAATAAATATTTCTTATTCTAACGCAAGAATCACGCGTATCATTCGTATACATTGCGGATATCAAACACAGACGTCACTCTAAATCAGCAGTATGTGAACACACTCTAGACAAGCCAAACCACTACATACGCTTCGATCAACCGAAAATCCGCGCAAAACAAAATAGATTATTTCCCAGAATGGTACGCGAGGATTTTAAAATAAAAATAACTGACCAAAAGCGAGTCGGACTTGCACAGCGATGGTTTCATACAAACTTTTAGTTAAGTAAAGATTTTCCCAATAAAAAACTTACTTACAAATTTACTGTTTTCGGATGTTTTCCTTTTATACTCATGTTACATGACATTGCTTCAGGCCAAATTTCATGATTCTAGGTAAACGGGAAGTACACTATAGGTTGATTCCCTTGTGAATGTCAAAATATGTGACATACACAGTCTTGACAGATGGACAACGAAGTGATCTTGTACATACAAAGGGTTCCGTGTGTGGTACGGAATACGGAACCCTAAAAAGACCGGAGTTGTGGTGATGTTTTTTCGCTTGATTTTCAACTTCTGACATTCATTTAAATGGCACGGTTTTAGGACGTCATCATTAATTGCTTGATGTAACTTACTGACGACGAAATACGTTTTGACTCGTTTTCTCAGATTTAAAGGTACATATATAGAAGTCTTAAGTATATCCCTTATATAATATTTAAGAGTATCTACCGAGTATCTAGTTGTCTCTTTCGGCGACATTCCGAATCGGTGGTAGCTTTTAAAGAGTAACGATTCTTTTTATATACATATATACAAGCTGACCCGGCAAACGTTGATTTGCCATATAAATAATTTCTAAAAAGCAGGGATTGGTGATAAAAAAGGGTTGTATGTATTTTTTAATGCCACATTATAAAAAAATAAAAAATAAAAATTTTAGCGTGAACAACCCTTATCACTTAGGGGTATGAAAAATAGATAGTAGCCGATTCTCAGACCTACTGAATACGCATATAAAATTTGGTAAAAATCGGTAAAGCCGTTTCGGAGGAGTACGGTAACTAACATTGTGACATGGAAATTTTATATATTAGATTATATTATTATTATTTAGATATATATTATATATTATTATTATTATTATAAAACTAGCAACACGTTCGTCATCCATCTCTTTGGTAATTGAAACATTTACTAACAATATCCACAACCCAAATTAAAATTACTTTTGCTCCATGTTTACAGTTAACCAGCTAGATCTTTTCGAAATAGATGTGATAAAAAAAATATTTATAACATCTCAACAGAGGATTATATATAATGTTATGTTATCATTTATCAATTTTTAATTCAACTTAGCAAAGATAGATAAAAAACCAACGACCCTACAATTCTAATACAAAGAGCCTAACCTTTAGACAAGATACGGATCTCGTTATGCACACTTGTATATCACATATAATATGCAAGTGGGTTACTTTCACTCGCTAAGGACACAAAAATACTTTCGTTTTACCTCAACTATATGATTCTGTAATCCGAACGAGAGCTGGTCAAGAGCGTTTCGGCGAATTACTCAATATTATTACGTAAATAGCATATTCAGTGTGCTCTCAACCAACTTCTTCATTGTAATATTGATTCGCCAACTCATTATTTGAATATTAATATCGATGGCTAACATTTTGACGGGCTCGTTGGCGCGTTCGGTAGAACACCTGCCGTGCGCATCGATGGGTCGTGGGTTCGAATCCCACCGGGAGCACATGCTTATAATTTTCTGTAAGCATGTTTTCCCCACGTCTGGTAATTTCGGGCATTGATCGGGTGGGAGGAATATCGAAATTCCAACCGGGTAACGAACCACCGTTCATAGATGGAAAAATCGTGATGTCCACATTGCGCGTTTCGGTTTCAGTCTATTCGAATATTCGAATGCTCGAAGTAAAAATTAGGTCGACAACGCATCACTGACTGATGTTATGTGGCTGAGGTATCACCTACCATCAAGTGAACCTCATGCTCGTCTGTCGATATCTAACATAAAAAAAACGTAAATAGCATATTCAATTTGCTCTCAACCAACTTCTTCATTGTAATATTGATTTGCCAACTGATTATTTAAATACATCGCCATTCCTCTTTACAAGAAAGTAATTTAAAGTTCAAAATAGACGAAAATAAATGAAATAAATATATGAGCAACAAAAAGTTTGTCGTAGATTCATGAAACTTAGACCATATGTTTACGTCATTTGACGATGTGGTTTTTTTTATTACAGTTCACTCTCGCTAGTCCGCCACCATAAATCCGGATTATCGAATACGACGGATTATTATGTACAGGAACATGATATTGAAGGAAACAACAAATAATTACATAATACTACATGACCCGGCAAACGTTGATTTGTCATGTAAATAATTTGAAATTTCTAAAAAGCAGGGGTTGGTGATAAAAAAGTAAAAATTGTTGTAAGGGTTGTATGTATTTTTTAATGCCTCATTATAAAAAAATAAAAACAATGAAATTTCGTCGAAAAATTAAAAAAATAAAAAAATTAAGGGTGAACAACCCTTATCACTTGGGGGTAGGAAAAATAGATAGTAGCCGATTCTCAGACCTACTGAATACGCATATAAAATTTGGTAAAAATCGGTAAAGCCATATCGGAGGAGTACGGTAACTAACATTGTGACATGGAAATTTTATATATTAGGTTATGTATTAGTACGTATATAATGTACATTCTGGTGAAAACAAGCCAAATTACTTAATTAAAGTTGTGTCAGTTTCAAAATGACAAATAACTTTAATTACTCAGGTTTTGAAAAATACTACTCTAATTTGGCTTATTTTTTACTAGACGATGCGTTTCGGTGGATTACCGAACCGAAATTTGTTAATTAATTTAATTTAATTAATTAATAATGGCGGATTACAGGGAGATTACAGATTTCATGGACTTCAAAAAATCGGCGGATTATAGTAGTTGTTGGATTATCGAGCGGTATTTGTATTTTGTACAATTTTTTCAAATCACTGAAACAATATTTGCCTTTCATGAAAACGTGAACATTGTAATGTCAATAGTTACTTAGTTTAAAATTAAGAGAGAGAATTAATAGAGCATATTTAAAGCGTTTACCAAAAAACATGATTTATGAATGAAGTCACTTCAATACTAGAAATGCAATATGAGTTATTGGAGGATTTTAAAACTCCCCCACACTTTACAAAGTCCAACAACTTCTAGAGAATATTTACTCGTAAATGCAAACGTTTATGTAACGTTTATATTTAAGACGCAAATGGTGTTATTATTTTAATAAAAAAATATTATAATAAATGGATCATTAATTTTTTTAATAGACCTATTAAGTTGCTTGTATTTCCCGCATTAGACGGTGATTGCATAATCACCTTCATTTAGTTACTGTACCAAAGTGACTTTTACTTTATCTGTGGCGATACATGTACACTTTAGAATAATGGGTTTAGAATCTTGTCTTTTTGACAATTACGGACAGAGAATTTTGTATGGAAATGTGATTGTCATTTCCATTTGTACTAAAGAAGATTGTACTTATTGTAATTGTAATAATCATATAAATAAGTCGTTAATTTCACAAATCGATTCACCATCATACAAAATAGCTGGGAAATGGGGTGTCCTTCCGTTTAACCCAAACCTCCGATTAATCTGCACTTTGGCATTTCTATGTATTTTTACGCGCTTATCAAGAATATGATATTGAAAATACCCGGAAATTAATGAATGATGAAATTATTTTTTTGAAATTATTTCACGTTTATTTTAAAAAAAAAATTGATTTTTTAGAAGTAATGTCAAACGAAAGACAATCTCTAATTGTGAATACCCGATCGATCAACAGATTCGTAATAGGAAAATGTACGATAACCAGAGCTTCGCTTGGAAGTAGGACGCCCTGGTACGAGCGGGAAAAACTTGCAAGTATGAAAGTATTAGCTATTCGGGTGCATGCAGAGTTGAAATTGAAAACATTCGTACAGAAAAACGATCCGTACTTGTTTAAAAATAAGGAGTACAATCTTATTTACAAAAAAAATCTTTAAAGTATAAAATACTTGCATAGGAAAATGAACCGTATTTGTTTAAGCAAAATCCTAGGCAAGGATTTGATACTTAAAACTATTTCCTTACAAATACGATTCTGCTTTTAATCATTAAGCAAATACGGATCGTTTTCAGATGCAAGTATTTTTAGTGAGTAGCGGTATAGCGAGTTCTGAGCTCGTTAAAGTATTAAAAAACCTGGTTTTCGACCCTGGTATTTTTACGGACGCGTACTTGGAAGGCCTGGTATATTTACGGACTCGTACTTGGAAGGCCTGGTATTTTTACGCACGCGTACTTGCAACGCCTGGTATTGAATTCGGCAAGTATGTATATTGTATATCGCCACTGAGTAAGTACAGCGGTGGTACAAACGGCTACATGACTCACCAGCATGGGTATGTTCGGCACCACCACGGAGTCGTCGTCCGGGCCGGCACTCAGCTCCGGCATGAAGGTGTAGGTGCGGTGGTAGTAGAAGGTCAGGGTTCCGTTCTCGTTGTCCGTGATGTTCATCTTCTCCCACTCCTCTCTGTGAATAGAGATATTTCTTTTAATCTACAATATACTAATATTATAAAGAGGAAAGATTTGTATTTTTGAATTTTTGTATGTTATGAATAAACTCAAAAACTACTGGACCAATTTTAAAAATTATTTCACCACTAGAAAGCTACATATTCACGAGTAACATAGGCTACTTTTTTACATCTACATTGCACCCGTGTGAAGCCGGGGCGCGTTGCTAGTTATAAATAAACTCAAAAACTACTGGACCGATTTTAAAAAAAAATACTTCGACAAATAGAAAGCTACATTATGAGCGAGTAACATAGGCTATATTTATTTCCACAAATAATTAGGGATCCCCACTAAAACTTGAATAATGTAACCCAAGGTATAAAAATAAAGGTTGTAGGGAGTGTTCTCTGGATCTACTGAAGTGATTTTAAAAATTATTTCACCAATAGAAAGCTACATTATCAGCGAGCAACATAGGCTATGTTTTGTGTATAGTACATCTACATTGCACCCGTGCGAAGTCGGGGCCTTTTGCTAGTGTTAGATACGAGCATATGACTGACGAACTCGTTGGGGTGTTTGGCGCACCTACCTTGCGCTCCGATGGGTCGCGGGTTCGAATCCCGCCGGAAAGACAAGTTTATTATTTTCTATAAGCATGTCTTCCCCACGTCTGGTCAATTCTAGCTATAAACTTATCACGCCCGGTGAGATACAAAGCCGCGATCCTTCGAAATCCAGAGCCTACTGTACGCACTTTCCCAACGGCATGTTATATTCAAAATAATATATACAAACATAATCTTCAAGTTACATAGCTTTGAGGCAAATACAGTATCAGCAATTTGCACCTGGAATTTCTATGCAAGTTACAAAAAGCCTTATGACAAGGGATCAAATGTCAAATAGTTAAAATCACGCTACTGTTTGGGGCCCCAAACGTTGCCCTAACAATTCCCTCTGAGCACAATACTGAATATAATTAGACAAACCTTGATTTAGTATCATTACGTACATGCCATCTCGCGTGATAATACTTTAAATACAGATATATTATTATGAGTTCGAAAGTCAATAGGATTTTATTATTGGTTCAAGATGAAGGTTAAGTACATAGTATTTCATATTTTACATTATTTAACCCTTCTTCGCATGTTTTTTTTCTTTATTTGTGAAATAAAACAATAAATACTTAACTTTTATACAAACTCCGATACTTATATATTTTCTAAGTTAGACAATATCTAACACAGTGGTTCCCAAACTTATCCCTTTTCAGCAGATCCCACTGGTCAGCACAGGTATATTTGCAAGGAAGAGGGAATATTCACTATCACAAATAACAATACATAATTAATATATAATTTTTAAATTTTTTGTGAGCAATTGACAGTGAAAAAGCAGAGGACTTAACATATTGTGGCAAATATTTTTGACAATATTTACCACGTTGCTTTCCAGCCTTTGCACGAATGTCTGATATAATATATAATCTATATCTATACATATAATAAAAGAGTAGGATCGTAATTACGCTTCACTAAATATTTTCACCAGAAATTAAGATGGGTGATAAAAAAGGGTAGCAGAATGCATAATGCAATTATTAAGATTGTCTGTCTGTCTGTCCTTCTGTCTGTCTGTTTGTTCACGCTTATCTCCGAAGATACTAAACCGATTATCAAGAAACAAATATATTTTTTGTATTTTTTTTTGAAAGTACTATATTATAACAATAGAAAACGTATTATATTTATGCATAAAGTATTTTTATGAGATCTTTCATTTCGCCTTTTCATCAATCCAATTAGATCGTAGAAGAAACTGTCAAAGACTACTCTAATAGCTCTTTTCCGCAAGAAATCATCATGTACAGAGGATTTAGGATATATCATATGAAGAAAGCTCAGCTTATGATGAAGCCCACGCGAACGAATCGCGGGCATCAGCTAGTTAAATATAAATAGAAAATAAAAACGAACAAATACGGTCAAACTATCTCTTTTTGATTAGACAGAGACGGGTGACAACAGTGCCCTTTAAGTTGAACGAACAGGTTTTGAAATAAGCAATAACGTACTGCAGTAACACAATATCAATTAGTATGTAAGTGTGAATACGTTTCTATTGGATTCGATTTCTTGGAAGCCGACGGTGTTGTCATCTTAGTCAATAATGTTTCAATAAACAGCAGTGTTTTACAATAAAATGCCGATATAAAAAGTCACCCAGTATATTGAAAATGCGAAGAAAAATTAAAACTACAATATGTGGTAGAGCTTATAAAAATTAACATACAAAATAATGCTTTACTTAAAAAAGGGTTAAAATCAAACTTTTATTCATTATTATTGTGTGAACTTTTTTTCTATAACTAAGCACTAACGAATAACGATGGCAGCACTTGGAGCGCATGCAATCTAAGTAATCTAACTAAACACTGGACAGCTTATTTCTATCTATATAAAACAAAGTCGAATTAGGTACAGGATTTTAATAAAATCTTAATTTTTCGATTCCTCTATGTCCCGAATAACATAATAACTGTTAAAATAAATTAATAAACTAAATTACATATTTCGTACTAAGATTCCTATTTCCTAGCCAAAACGAGACATTGGAATCTCAGGACGCTTCCTTCACCTCTTCTCGAAGCATTTCATCGTATTTTTGTACCCTTATTCCTATTTCCTATTGCTTCTATTATAGGGGGATACAATTTGTCGTATTCCTTGTATATCACTAAACTTTATTACTGTCATTATACACTAACTCGGAGCCACATTTTTATCATGATAATTCAAACTAGCCCAATTTCGAACGGACTGTCCAAAAACATCACAAAATGATGCTATCATTCAACTAACATAATATAATCAAAAACCTCACAAGAAAACATGAGAATAAGTGTGTAAATTTAACAAACAAATTATATTTAATTACTGTCAAAACTACTACTGTGTGTGTTACTGTTAAAAGAATTAAAGAAAATAATCTCTTTAATTTCCTAAAAGGAAAATTCCGACGGGAGTTGAATCCACGACCCATGCAATATGTGTAATGTAGTAATTAAACAATTAAGCGGCCCAGCTAACAGAGGCCCTACAATATCATAATACAGCCCTGGATATAAATTGCAATTGTTATTAACTTCGAGGTTAGCAATAACTTAGAATATAATATATTGATCTTGTCATGACTGAGTTTATGGGGCAAATAATACTACATATCCAAGAATATTTAATTTATACATATATAAAAATGTACTTTATCCGACTAAGTGAATCATCAACATCGAGCGAATGAAGCTATCTGTCCACTATACCGTATCATACTATGACCGATGAACGTATTTACCAAATAACATAGATGTACATAGAAGCACAGGCCTTATAGGCGCGCTTGGTACGGTTGTCTCTGGGGAAAAAGTAGTTCTCACCCCAGCTACCGCGGCGCTGCTAGTGTCCGTGTGAATGCACACTGACGCTGGAAACATTATTTATGGTATGTGAAGTGGGCTGACTCCTTAATTATTATGCCCAATACTATCATAATTCCATCTTGTAAATTGTAATCTTGTAAATAAAACTATGTGGGTTGCCCACAATCTAATAAACAATACTCACGAATAAACATAGGGCCCCAACTCGTCCAGGACGGGCTTGGACCCGTTGTTGAGGAACTCGTCCGCGTTGGTCACGTTGTACACGTAGACGCGGACGAACGGCCGCACGGGCGGGTGCGCCCACCAGTCGAACGTCATCGAGCCGGGGCGAAGGACCAGCTCCTGGGAACAACAGATGTGGTGTGTTAACGTGAGGATTGCCAAGCTGATGGAACTGTCTGTGTATTTTTACCCGGAGGAGGGTTAAGGCTAGGGAACACAATCCCGGGATCCGGGATTTGTTACATAACGACTAAAACAACGCCGTACGATACATACGTACTACACAGGTACAGATCTTATAATGTGTTTGTCGTAGAACTTAGAAGGGACTTACCATCTCGGAATACTTCAATACGATAATCTTTAGGTAATTACCCAACGAGCCAACAGGGGAATCATCCGATCACCTCAAATCATAAAACTGTATAGAAATTACGAGGCAGGCTTGGAAGTCAAACATTGGATGCTTTGATATTTCTGCGATTGTATTTTAAAATTCTAAATAGTTTTTTGTGTTGTCGTTTTGATTTCTTGCAAAAGTATAGTTTTTTATTGTTTGGTCTATTTCATTTTCTTACTACATACCTATATTGTGCTTAGTGTTGTGCAACGATATTAAAAACTTTTTATTTTTAAGAAATTATTCATTATTTTTCATTTGAGCCCAATTAGAAACCACAGTCTAATCCCGGGATAACGCATCATAAATCCCGTAATCCCGGGATTGAAAAACATGCTCGGGATTGTATTCCCTAGTTAAGGCCCATTTACACGATGCAAGTTTCTTGCATACAACAAATTTGAAGCAATACTACAACAATTTGCGTGGTCTAAACAACACGTTTTTTTCACGCAATTTCTTTGTTTTTTATTTTTTTTCTATCTAACCTGCCTTTCATCAAACTAAATTGGACCCGTTGTTCGAATGATCCACGAGTTCATTTGCATCAGACCCGCCTTTCCGTTTGCCCCGGGTTCGAATCCCGTAGAAAAACAATAAAAAATATTTCACTCGGGCGGGACGCAAGAGGCTGATCACCTACTTGTCTCTAAAGATAAATGTTCAGTAAAACAGGCACAGAAATGTGTCTGCCCCAGTCCGTACCAGGGCAACAGAAATATGGAACAAGTATTCTATCAATCTATACTGGTCAATAATTACTAAAGAATACACTAGCATTAGTAAGCGATGATCAGTGAAACAGACACAGAAACGTGTCTGCCCCATGCCCCACTAGGTGACTCGGGAATTCTAAGAAGTACCAGGACATCAGAAATATGGAACAAGTATTCTATCAATGTATACTGGGAATTATTAGTAAGCGATGATCAGAAAAACAGACACAGAAATGTCCCATGCTTAGTTAAGCGTGCTTCTAGTTAGACGTCGCGAAAATTTAATGAAAAATATTTTTAAAAAATATGAATATCTAATAATGCAATAATACGATTCAGGCCAAGGGTAAGCAAAGCATGGCGTACAGTCACTCTGACAAGCTTTCGCAACGCTAAACAATACGAAACTGCTCGAAGGAAATGCTAATTTGATATTATCCCATTCCTAACTTATTATGAATGTCAACGCTAAACAATACGAAACTGCTCGAAGGAAATGCTAATTTGATATTATCCCATTCCTAACTTATTATGAATGTATGTTCATTTGTTAGTCAGTTGTCGTTTCTATGAAACGGATTAAACTTCTAGTGCGATCGTCTAATGACTAATGACTTTAATGTGTAACTAGTAACATGTCCCGGCTTCGCACGGGTGCAATGTAGATGTACTATATTAAAAAAAATCCTGTGTTACTGGCTGATAATGTAGCTTTCTATTGGTGAAAGAATTTTTAAAATCGCTTCGGTAGATCCAGAGATTACTCCCTGCAACCTTTATTTTACACCTTGGGTTACATTATAAGTTTTAGTAGGGATCCCTAATTATTTCTAGAAATAAATATAGCCTATGTTACTCGGTGAAGATGTAGCTTTCTAACGATGAAAGATTTTTTAAAATCGGTCGTTTAGTTTTTGAATTAAATCGTTACTGTTGCGACATCTACAATCTGCGCCAAGAATCAATACAAAGACGTCTAATCCTGAATCGCTATAAGTGTTTCCGAGCACTGAGTATATATACAACACCTTGACATCAACCACTGGGGCCTTAGGGCCGGCCAATCAGTGGTTCGACTGGTCGAGGATCCTCCCTTTAGGTTGGTTTGGTCCACAGTAACACACAAACAAATCTTTCCTCTTTATAATATTAGTATAGACAATGTTAAACAATTTAATCTGCTCTCATAAATTCATTATCGATAGAACTATGATAGAGTCGATAAAATTATCATGAACCGTGAAATATCCGATTGTTTCAAGAGTCTTACAAAAGGTTGTGGGAGCCATTTTAATCAATTAACCACGCGGTCTAACCTTCACCCACATCATATTATTGAGTTTGGTAACGACAGTAGGCAGCACCGACAACATTAGAGCTGAGACAGCAACACGCGACCGAGATATTAGTAGCGATGAGATATACTTATTCGATACAGGGGCTTCCAAATACTAGTCCGTAAAAAAACCAGGGTCGAAAACCAGGTTTCATAATACTTTCATCGAGCTCCGAACTAGCTATAGTAAAAAATACTTGCATAGGAAAACGATCCCTAATCTCTTAGAGATAAGAACCACAATCGTATTTACAAGAAAATACTTTAAAAGTATAAAATACTTGCATAGGATTGTACTCCTTATTAATAGATCATTAGGGTTTTTCCTATGCAAGTCTTTTATGCTTTATAGTATGTTTTTGCAAATGCGATTTGCTCATTATTTGTATGGCATTACGGTTCGTTTTCCTATGCAAGTATTTTCATACTTGGAAGTTTTTCCCGCTCACACCAGGGCGCCCTACTTCCAAGCAAAGCCCTGGTTTTAAAACCCGGTAGCGTAAATACGTCTCATCTTTAGATATTAGGTATGTGTTGCCGCACATATAGTCACCGGTGGCTATTTTTTGTGTATAGTACGTCTACATTGCACCCGTGCGAAGCCGGTTTCTAGTACTTTATAAAGTTCAAATGAATACTGTTAACAGTAATAGCCTAACTGGAGTACATTACATAAAACTGAATAAAGTATTTTGTTTTTGTAGACTTTATAAAAACCTATACGTAGGTACACATATTTTTTCTTCATTAAGTAAAGCAAAAAAACATACAAAAAAAACTACAACATAAAAGAGCAGGTAAGTCCGGTTTATTCTCTGTACTACTCACAAGACTCCAACAAAATATGTACTTTAACTACGCTAGCAACGAAATTTACATGAAAAAATATGTCAGCGAGTAACATAGACTATGATATTATACGGGTGTAATGTAGGTGTACTACTATACACATTTTTTGTGTATAGTACATTCACATTACACCCGTGCGAAGCCGGGCGTGTTGCTAGTCTACCATAAAAATACTTTAAGAACGTGCTAGCATGACCGCCACGAGATATGTCGCGGACGAGAGAAGACAAACTAAGATGTAAGACATCTCGATATATTATATTTCGACATCGACAATTTTGATAGAAAATATATCTATTTTTGATATTAAAGTCGAGTTTTAAGTGTAATTGTCATGTTACACCCGGAAGAAATAAAGAGACAATCGATTAAAACACGACGTTTTCTCCAGTTTTAATCGATTATCTCTTCGTCGACCAAATTTTGTCGCAGTTGTCATGCTGGACCGGCTGCATGCAGTCTGAAGAATGTTTCAAACGATACAGCAATAACTGTATGAGCTTTCTGTGTGAATCTATACTAATATTACCCCGGCGCCAGATATAGCTTTACTTATTTGAACACTTGAGTGCTTATTATGTGTGGCACGGGACTTTGACTATGTGTAATGTGTTCAAAGTTTTGCACTTTGCCATGCGGTTTCGTTTTTTTAGCGCACATCAAAGCGTTTAAAGTTGTATATTGTGTTCAAATGTTTGCGTAGCCTGCGGCCTGCCACACTTGCGCAAAGTCCAGATGCGCGAGCGTTGTCGAGCGGAACGGTTGTGTGAACTATGGAATGATAATTATGAAATAAATACAAATTTGCAAAGTAAATGTATTGAAATAATAATTAAAATTCATCAAATATATATTACACTAGTGGACCCCGCAGACGTTGTTCTGCCACAATTTTGGCTTCGAAATTACATAATTATTCTTAAAGAAAAAGATTTTCCCGCTTTTCTGTTGAAATTTTTCCTGAATTTTCTGAATGCAAAACCGTGGAAATCGGTTCGTGCGTTCTGGAGTTATAGCGTCAGGAAGGAAAACCCGACTTATTTTTATATAGTAGATAAGAAATATTTATTTGTAAAGAACATGGTACAATTTCTATATATTTTGTTGCACATGTAAAAAATAATTATAGGCACATTGCGTCGTCCATCTTATTTGTTGTCTACCGTTGTTGAAATGTTTGCGAAGCATGTCTGGCAGGTTGCGTCAATAAGTGTTCAAATATGTTTTCAAAGCTTTGCAAAGTCTTCGAATAAGTGTTCAAATAAGTGAAGCTATATCTGGCGCCGGGGTTATAAAGAGGAAAGATTTGTTTGTTACGATTTAACTAAAAACTACTGGACCGATTTAAAAAAATATTTCACCAATAGAAAACTACATTATCAGCAAGTAACTTAGGCTATTTTTCGTGTATATAACATCTACATTGCTCCCGTGCGAAGCCAGGGCGCGTTACTAGTAAATATATATATTACTCACATGGTCAATGAACAGTCGGACCCAGGTGCCGAAGAATATAGCGCATATTATACCAACAAGAAGCAGCACCACCGCTGAAGCGAGCACGAACCCTGCAAAGAGAAACGGATATAGGAACAGCTGTTAGCCTCAAATAACTTGACGGGCTCGTTGGCGCGTTCGGTAGAACACCTGCCGTGCGCATCGATGGGTCGTGGGTTCGAATCCCACCGGGACCACATGTTTATAGTTTTCTGTACCTAAGCATGTTTTCCCCAATTCTGGTAACTTCGGGCATTGATCGGGTGGGAGGAATATTTCAATTCCGACCGGGTAACGAACCGACGTTCATAGATGGAAAAACCGTGAAGTGCATATTGCGCGTTTCGGTTTCAGTCTATGGATTTCCGAATGCTCGAAGTAAGTAGATCGACAGCGCATCATTGACTAATGTTCTGTGGCAGAGTATCACCTAACATCTAGTGAACCTCATGCTCGTCTGTCGATATCTAACATAAAAAAACACGACACAGAAATTAAAAGTCTCTATAGATGTAAAAACAAGCGCGACCAAAGACAGGGGAATCAATCTATATAAAACAAAGTCGAGTTAGTTACACCATTTATAGCTCAAGAACGGCTGCATCGATTTTATTGATCTCTTCTATGTCCCGAATAACTATACAAATATCGGAAAAATCAAGAAGAACTGCTTAAAATAAATTACGTTCGGATCTCCATCTTCCGCAATTGACAGCATTTCAAAAATCAGACAACTGTCATCTTTCTGTCTGCCCGCGACCACGGTTGCTGAAAAGCATCCGAAACGTTGGGATAAATAATTTAAACAATATAAATAATAAATCGCGTTTTAATCCGGTATACAGTATTTTATTTAAATGTGTGATAAAAGACAATATTACATCCTTCATGTTCAAACCATGCAGAATATCATCTAAATAAGTTCAGCGATTTATAGTATAAATCGAAAAAGACAGACATAATTCTTTAGGAATATTTAATAAAGTGTCAAATATATTTTTTAAACCCAGCATTGTTTTTAAAAACATTTTTGCACCACAGCGGTCAACGCGCCCAAACAATATGCTAATTGACATGTCACGATACAATCAAACAAAACAAATCCTACATTATTGTTTGTCAAACAATGAGGAAGTCAAAAGTTCATTTAATTTATAAAATTTTACAAGGTTAAGAACTTTAACTTGTAAGTTTATTTTTTAAATTTTCCAATATTTAAAAGAAATACAACAAGAAAAATAATCGTATAAAATGATTTATTTGTGAACACATAAAAACCTATAAGTTAATATGAAAAAAATAAGTGCCACAATACAGCATTTCGCTTGCTGTAAACAACCAGCGCTGCCGGGCTAGCATGACCGCCACGAGATATATCTCGCGCGAGAGAAGACAAACTAAGATGTTAAATATCTCGATATATTATATCTCGACATCGACAATTTTGATAGAAAAGATATCTCGATCGACAAATGTATCTATTTTTGATATTAAAAGTCGAGTTTTAAGTGTAATTGTCATGTTAGACCCGAAAGAAATAAAGCGATAGTCGATTGAAACACGAGAAAACGGTAGACAAAATTTTGTCGCGCTTGTCATGCTAGGCCGGTTGATCTTCCGATACTCAAAAAAAGGTTGACCATCAACCTGGGAATCGAACCCAGGACAAATGGGTTTGCGACCGCAGGACTACTACGCCTTTCTACTAGTTACCATGTTCTATAAGTTTAAAAAAAACTCTTGTAAAATAAAGTTGTAGTTCAGAATCTCGTTACCCATTATTTTGATTTATTCCGGTCGGATACCCGGTATCCGATACCCTGAAGATCCGTTTTATTTTATAATATTTTCTATTCCGGTCTGATCCACCGTTCAGAGGATCACAAATAATTTTAAATATTTTATTCCGGTCGGATCCCCTCGTTATCTATTAACAGATTTTTGGGACAGTCAGCAACAAAATATACGTACAGGGTTTATTAAAATACATATTATGTTCGTAATACTTATTGAAATGAAAACGTGTATCTAATATATATTGAGGAACAACGACTCGTTTTGACAAAGTTGTAGTTTGTTGATTGTCTGTGATAATTTTATATCGTAATTTTATGTTTTGTTATTGTTAGTTGAATAGAATGGCCAAATTCTAATTAAGGTTTGTCCAAATAAAAGTACTAAATACCTGATTGCTTGTGATAATTTAATATCGTAATTTTAAGTTTTTTTATTTGTTATTAGTTAAGTAGGATGGTCAAATTCTAATTAAGGTTTGTCCAAATAAAAATACCAAATATCTAATTGCCTGTGACAATTTAATATCGTAAGTTTGTTTTTTTATTTGTTATTAGTTAAGTAGGATGGTCAAATTCTAATTAAGGTTTGTCCAAATAAAAATACCAAATACCTGATTGCCTGTGATAATTTAATATCAAAATTTTAAGTTCTGATTTTGTTATTTAATTAAGATGGTAAAAAATATATTTTTCATTAAGGTTTATCCAACAAAATAAAGACCAAATGCCTAATCGCCTGTGATGATTTTATATACTTAGTTATTTTAAGTACTGTTTTTGTTATTTTATTAAGATGGTCGAAATCTTTTTTTTAATTAAGGTTTGTCCCAATAAAAAGACCAAATGCCTAATCAGGCCTGTGAAGATTTTAATATTTTAAATAAATAAAACAAATATGTTTTACATGAACAACTGGTTTTCTCTTGACTGTACTTTCCTTTCAAAAACAATGAGGGGATCCGACCGGAATGACTAAATTTAGAGTGGATCAGAACGGAATTAAATAATAATAATAATCAGCAGTGGATCCGATTAGGGGATCCGACCGGAATAACTCATTATGGGCATACCTACTTTATAATAAGCTCTATCTACCTAGATATTAAATAAATAAGAACAAAATTAAAAACTGCCCAAGTGTGAATCGGACTCGCGCACTGGGGGTTCCGTATAAACTTGACATTTAAGTAAAGAATTTCCTAATAAAAAATACATATTATACGGTTTTCGGATTGTTTCCTTTACTTGTGCTACATGCCATTTCTTCATGACAGACCTGAGTTTTTGATTTGATTACCTACGGAACCCCAAAAATAATGAAAAATGAAACCAAGTATATCTATTTCGTATATCTTTCTCTACATCAGTTTACGAGGTTTTATGTTTTACGAATATCACCAGAAGTACGCCGGGACTAAGTTGAGCCATCCGCGTCGTATTCAAAATGGCAGTGTTTGCAAAAACGTCACGTACGTTGTTTGTTTTTCTTCGAAATATCATGCGGTGAGTCGATCAGGAAATGTATTGTTAACGACAAACACAAACAACGATCAAGTTTAACAACTTTAAATATAACAGTTCAAGAACTGTAGTGTGAAATATATATTTTGAAGGTTTTGCGTGGAAATTCTCATAATCCGGAATTGTTGGGAGTTATCAATCTGTATGTTGTAATTTCGACGGGCTCGTTGACGCGTTCGGTAGAACACCTGCCGTGCGCATCGATAGGTCGTGGGTTCGAATCACACCGGGACAACATGTTTATAATTTTCTGTAAGCGTGTTTTTCCCACGTCTGATAACTTCGGTCACTGATCAGGTGGGAGGAATATCGAAATTCTAACCGGATAACGAACCTAGATGGAAAAACCGTGAAGTGCACATTGCGCGTTTCAATTTCAGTCTATGGATTTCCGAATGCTCGAAGTAAAAAAGTAGGTCGACAGCGCATCGTTGACTGAAGTTCTGTGGCTGAGGTACCTACCATCAAGTGAACCTCATGCTCGTCTGTCGATATCTAACATAAAAGTGCCAGAGCGGTATGTGTGGAGGCGCCATCGCCTACCACTCCTGATGGTACCACCGGCCAGAACTAACTTATTAGGAAAAGCATCCATAAGCAAATATATATTACACTAGTGGACCCCGCAGACGTTGTTCTGCCACAATTTTGGCTTCGAAATTATATAATTATTCTTAAAGAAAAAAGATTTTCCCGCTTTTCTATTGCAATTTTTCCTGAATTTTGCTATAAACCTCACGGAGCCCGAGACCTTTCCAACGAATGCAAAACCGTGGAAATCGGTTCGTGCGTTCTGGAGTTATAGCGTCAGGAAGGAAAACCCGACTTATTTTTATATAGTAGATGTCTGTCATAAATTAAGTTTGTGATAGAGCAGATGTGTTGATGGTACGATTGAGTGAGCTCGCAAGACTAGTTTTATTTATCTATATCTATACCAATATTATAAAAAGGATAGATTTGTATTTTTGTATGTTATGAATAAACTCAAAAACTACTGGACCGATTTTAAAAATTCTTTCACCAATAAAAGCTACATTATCAGCGAGTAACATAGGCTTTTTTGTTTATAGTACATCTATATTGCACCCGTGTGAAGCCGGGGCGCGTTGCTAGTTGTAAAATATAGGTAATTTTAGTAATACTGTACTCTCTCGCTAGTCCGCCGCTCGATAATCCGACAACTACTATAATCCGCCCATTTTTGCAAGTCAATGTAATCTGGCGGACTAGCGAGAGAGTACTGTAATTAGATGAGATGTTTTATGGTTTAGGTTTTTTTTCTTATTATTTTATATTGAGTGATTGTTGATGTTGTTCTATGGTTGTAGTGGATTACATTGAATAAAACCTCTGAGAGTATTTGAATGAAACGTTTGGTATTATCTGACTCAACAACAGGATATTATATATTATGTTAATTATTGTACGTTAAAAAAATAATTGCAGATTGTATCGTATTTTTGTTTGAGTATTTTTTTTTCACCGCCTTAGCTTGGCGCCTCTGTGGCTCATTGGTAAGCGCGATGCGCTTAGCACCCGAGGTTCGATTCGCGGGGAAACAACATTAAAAAAACGTTCGAGTCTGATCACATACTTGCCTGTACAGAACAATGATCAGTAAAACAGACACAGGGTCTTTTATGATGAAAAATGTAACATAATATGTGTTCAATAAAAGCTTTATTATTATTTAGATTCCCCAGTCTCGATGTATTGTGTATGTAATCAAATCTTATAAGTTCAATGTGATTCACTTTCCAGTGTTCAATTGAACTGTAATTTTCCATGAGTCTGTGAGTTAATTCAGAGCTGTCCAAGGCAATTTTATTATTCGATTTTTTGTAAAATGTAAATATTTTGCGGCCCTCCAATCTATTTTTTAGACAAGCATGAGGTTCACTTGATGGTAGGTACAGAACATCAGTCATTGATGTGCTGTCGATCTACTTTTATATATATATTTTTCGATTATTATAGTTAATTACTTAAAGATGTCATGTGGAACATGGTGTAATGGTCGCAGCTCCTTACAAAACATTTGTAAAACAAAAACTTGGCGATTAAAAAAGAGTGGCGGCGAGTTTCTTGCCAGTTCTTCTCGTCCGCTCTACGCCCTTGATTTGAGAACTGGCAGTAAATGTAAAACTAGAAGCATTTAATATGTATTTTTTATTGACGTTCCTAAGTGTACATTGTGTTACCTAAATGAATAAATGATTTTTGAATTTGAATTTGAATTTTTACTTCGACCATTCGACCATAGACAAACCGAAACGTGCAATGTGCACTTCACGGTTTTTCCATCTATGGTGATGGTGGTTCGTTACCCGGTCGGAATTTCGATATTCCTCCCACAAAAAAAAACCAAACATTTGTTTTTTTTTTATTTTGCAGATGTGTATGGGCCGCAGTGACCACCAATGGTGAGCCACCTGTCCGTTTGCCCCTTATCCAATAAGAAAAGAAGAGTTATAAAACCAAGATCCCCACCGCTCGGACCACGGCGGTCGGCGAGTGTTGCCAGGCGAATGAACTTATTACATTTTAATTTAATTTCTTCAATCGCAATCAGACCGTGACACTCAGGCTCGTCTAAGCTATGAACATTCAACATACAGATAGTTTCATTACATTATAAAGATTTTTCTTCCAATTGAAATAAAACCTTTAAAATATTTTCCAGGGATCGTCCATTAACCACGTGGGTCTTGAAAAGGGGGGAGGGGTTCGGGAAAAAAATCACGAATTATAAAAGGAGGAGGTGGGGGGGTATAATGAGACATCACAATGTATTTATTTTTCGTTGGACTCACGATTTCTAAACCAAACAGCGGCGTTTGGCCTTGTATTTAAAATTCTGAAAATTTCAATATACTTTGTACTAAAAAAAATACACATGATTTTGGAAACGGGGTGGCAGTGGTGGTCTAAAACCTCACCACATATCACCAGGGAGAGGGTAGGGAGTAAAAAAGTTGCTAAAAAACACGTGATCACCTCACCAACTATTGGCTTGATAAAAAAAAGAATATGTAAATCATAATAAAATTTAGGCCGGATTTAGGGGACGGCATCCAGGGCAACTGCCCCGGGCCCCACAATAGATATATCGGAAAAAAAAATTTAAATTCCGAAGAATATTCTCTAGTAAACAACTTTTCCTTTGATATTTTTTTTTCGCTTTTTTTACTTTTATCTACTGTATTTTAACATATTGTTAGCATGAAAATAATTTGGGACCAGGGGCCTCCACTTTTTTGTTGCCACAATTGAGGCCTCCACACGTTTTAATCCAGCCCTGAATTTTATACCCTCACGTTAGAATTGATTATTACAAAAAAAAGGTGTTTTCATAACTGGATTCACTGAATCGAAAATTCATTTAGTTATAGAAAGTTAGTAATTGTTTCGAAACTAAAATAATTATGTATTTGTAAATAGAGTCTAGAGAGAGAAAAAGGATTGGTTGGCTGCGCGGGGGATTTTTACGTAATACCTAAGGTAGGTACTTATTTATATTTTTTTATCAAGATGATCTACTAAAAGTTTTGAGCATGGAAATTAATTGCTCCAAAATATAGATTTTTGTAATAATTAAGCAATATCCTATCTAGCCTATATTATTAAAATAACTAAATTATATATTACTAAGAGAGTGTCCTATAACACTTTTCTTATGGACACATGTTGTCGTGTTCATTGCATAGCACAAAACTTTTTCTTTGAAAATGTGGCGACCTAATTTTTACTTCGAGCATTCGGAAATCCATAGACTGAAACCGAAACGCGCAATATGCACTTCATGGTTTTTCCATCTATGAACGGTGGTTGAACATGTTTACAGAAAATTATAAGCATGTGCTCCCGGTGGGATTCGAACCCACGACTCATCGATGCGCACGGCATGGCAGGTGTTCTACCAAACGCGCCAACGAGCCCGTCAAAATATAGTTGAGTTTGAATCGATATAATTATCACACGTCGTATTCACCACGCGATATCGCGTGAACAAGAATCCGTTGCCGCTAGCGATACAACATAGGAAACTTCAAGAAACGAGCCTATGCCTACCTCAAAGGCCGCAACGCATCTCCTCTTTTGTTCACGAACGGCGATGTTCACTTTCCATCGCGTGCCCTATACATACTATAAAAAACGGGCAAAATTATCGCAGAAGGTAAGGCATAATGAATCCACTTGCAGTCCGCGCACACCCGGCTTAACCTCGACGATCGAAACCGAGTGAACTAGTAAAATACCACTTACCGCATTACTCAACGCGGTAATTTAATGCGGAGCGCAATTTAGGTTAGACCGGCCGCTACGTTCACTGTCAAACGATTTAAGGGTCACCGGTAACACGATATTATTAAACTAATCTATATCTATACTAGCGACCCGCCCCGGCTTCGCACGGGTCAAGATTTTTTGACAAAAAAAGCAGGGGTTGTATGTATTTTTTAATGCCACATTACAAAAAAATAAAAACAAAAAATTTCGTCCAAAAATTAAAAAAAATTTTTTGGGGTAGACTACCCCTAACATTTAGGGGGATTAAAAATAGATGTTGGCCGATTCTCAGACCTACCCAATATGCACACAAAATTTCATGAGAATCGGTCAAGCCGTTTCGGAGGAGTATGGCAACGAAAACTGTGACACGAGAATTTTATATATTAGATTTATCTATACTTCTATACTCTATACTAATATTATAAAGAGGAAAGATTTGTATGTTGTAAATAAACTCAAAAACTACTGAACCGATTTTAATTCTTTCACCAATAGAAAGCTACATTATCAGCGAGTAACATGGGGTTTTTTGTGTATAGTACATTTACATTGCACCCGTGTGAAGCCGGGGCGCGTTGCTAGTAAACAATAAATTTGTTAAACAAAATGTACCTAAAAAGTTTTGAATATGAAAGTGGATGGGTATAGGGGAAAAGGGAGGCCAAAAAATCATGAAATGAAATGAAATATTTTTATTGGGATTCAACACAAGATATTGTGAACAAAAATAGGAAAATGAAAACTTAATCAACAGCTTGTACATTATTGGCCGCTCAAAGGGTAGTGACTCATCTTCAGCTGATAAAGACGTTACGTTAGACTTAAAGTTTAAGGCCAATAATGGATATAATTTCTCTTGGGAAATCTCGTCTATCAAGGGTCTTGATAGACGGACGGACAACGAGGTGATCTAAAAACTGCCATTTTGATACGGAGTACGGAATCCTAAAAACGGGTGAAAGTAAAAACAATAACACCAAAACATTTTCATGTAAAGTAACGCCAAGAGTTAAGAAGTTATCAGATCTTATGGAGAGCCAAGCTCCTAGCTCTACACGTTCTAACGGTTAGAGTTAGAGTCTAACCTAACAATCTCTCTCATCACAGCCAGCGAAAAATCAAGTTTAGAGGCCTGTACTACCTCGCCGGCTCGAGTTACGACTTGGCCGCAATGGACACTTGTAAAGCATTCAATTCTGAAAAAAACCCGTCTATAGTCGAAGCGATGCTATGAAATGCCACCGAGCTATAGAAATTTAAACATGAAAAAGCCAAAGTTTCTGTGTTTTTTTAAGGGGAAATCTTCAAACGCCTGGGTCGAGGTCTTAATATTGATATTAAGGGCCCAAACTTTCAGGGTATTTTTTTTTTGGGTACTTGCAACAAAATTTCACGATGGGACCGAAAAAAAAAAATTGTTGAAAAAAAAAAGCACCCTATCCTACACCTTAGTAAAAATGTGTCGCTTAGCCAACATATTAAAATAGTACGTAAGAAAGAAAAGTTACCATTACTAAAGTTACCATAATTTAAAGTTACCGCCATTTTAAAAATAATAACGTGCGAACAAAGTCGCTGATATTAACTAGTTTTATTTTAATAAAATGCCTTAATTGCGAATGGCATAGACAACAAAAATAGCTTTTCTGAGGTTCACCGCAACACAATATTGGATTATGTTGTCCTTTGCGTAATTCGACAGGCGGGTAAAAGGCAGTGTCCTATAATTTCCTATGGGTCGCAGGTTCAAATTCTGCTTAGGACAAGATTATAATTTTCTGCAAAAATCCTTTTTTTATGTCACTGGGAATTAAACAGGTGGAAACAAAATATCGAAATTCCGACCGGGTAGCGAATAAACGTTCTTAGATAGAAAACCGTGAAGTGCATATTGCGCATTTCCCAATGCTCGAAGTAATAAGTAGGTCGATAGCGCATCATTGACTGATGCTTTGTAGCTGAGAAATCACGTACATTCAAGTGAAATTCATTGTCTGTCAATATCAAAAATGAAAAATAATATAGTGTAACGAATTGAAATGATTTTCTACAAAGATAGTATGTATTAATATATTGGGTAACTTCATCTTAACGACCGACAGGAGAAAAAAGATAAAGATATGAGTTACACTGAGAAACGCCTAAACCTTAAACCTTACAGTAAACAATAAAATAGTTGAAAAAATTTTCAAAGATCCTTGATTAAACTCCAATTTCCCATTATAAACGATTGAGCAAGATTGCATATTTTCATTTTAGTAATGAGCACACTTATAGCACGTGCAATTAAATTTCACTATTCAAGGTAACACAGTTGATTAAATTTAAAAATGGAACACTAACGTAAGCCCCGCCTCTCGTTCAGATTTCGAAAAAGAACTGTCACTTTTTGAAATTCGAACGCAACCATTCTGATGCGCGCGCGCTCGGCGACTGACTGCCGGTCACTTTTATGAAATTTGTTTTTCTTTCTTTGCAAAGCGAATGTTTGTTACATTTGCCGTAGTTCGTTTTGTAATTATTTTATTTATTGCTGCCTCTGTCTCTTTTACTGTTTGTGAGCAGGACGGAGGACCAATAAGCGCAGTTATGTGTACCCTAGCCTGCTGATGCAGTTCCACAGGATGGACGATACCGAAGTTCAACAGGATCGTATTTATATGCGAAAAACTTGGGCTAAAGCGCCAAGTTCGTCTGTGGAAAAAAGGCACAGAATACAATTGTGTTTCTAAGATGAAGTTACTATTAATTAATTAAATAAATAATAAAGATATAAATTAATTAATTTATAGCTTACTTGATTAATTATAATATTGTCTTTTATTTATTTTTATCGCAACCGTGGTTGCTGAAAAGCATCCGAAACGTCGGGATGAATAATTTAAACAATATAAATAATAAATCGCGTTTTAATCCGGTATACAATATTATATTTAAATGTTGATTAATTATATCAATAAAGGCGCAAGCCTTTCTAATATCGATGGGCCAATCTAATAATTTGGGCATTTTCACTTTTTTATGGTAAACGCATCTTATTGATATAATTAATCAACATTTAAATAAAATACTGTATACGTCTACAGAATCTGCACATCTATTGGTTGTTTAGTTTTTTTGTATTATTTATACAACTCTAGTGTTATTCTAATATTAATTCATTAAATATATATTGCTTCTTGCTACCTATCTATCCTCTCCATGCAGTTGCTTGGTGGAGATAGCTAAAATGCTATAAATATAACTTTTTTTTTATAACAGAGCGGACAACCGATCAGGTGGGTTACATGATGGTAAGTAATCACCACGGCCCACAGACATCCGCGACTTAAGTCTCAGATGCGTTGTCAGCCTTTCAAAAATTTATAGGCTCGCTTTTTAAAACCAACGAGGTCGTAGTCGGATGGAAACACAGAGGGTGGTAATTACTAATTCTGTATAACTTTGTGTTGCATATTTTATCTATTCATCGTAATATTTATTTATAACAGCGCCATCTCTTAAATATAGTAGGAATTAATTGTATTAAAAGTGAAACTAAAATATTTTCGCTATGATACCAAAATTAAAGTGATTTTAGTTAAAATTCATAATGAATTTTCCAAAAGGACACTAGCTAAATAGATATAAGTAAATAGACAGGTGTTGTCTGACTATTGCGCAAACAATAGAAAAGAAATTTAGTTTGCACCAAGTTATTATGGATTGTAATGGAGCTACATATTATATTATATTTACACTATTAACTATTATAAACAAAAATAAATTTCCTGCAGGTAAGTATAGGCTACATTTTATTACTCTAAACGGGGTGAATATCCCTATTCACCCCGTTTTACAGGTCCAGGGGAGAATAAGGACAAAATCGAGATTGAAATTAGTAAATTAATCCAATTAAACACAGATAATTTACTATATTTTGAGAGAAAAATTGTAGAAGAGTAATGGCTTAGTGAGCTGGATACATTTGTATGACATGAATCAATTGTCAATAATATGGAATAAACTTAGCGTCGAAGTTGCTGCTTCAAAACCGGCGCATTTATCGGCCTCAGAACTTTCCTTTTAAATAAGTTTTTACGTATTATTTTGATCTCCTGGCTTTTTGTGGGTAAATAAGTGTTTCTAGAGACGCAGACTAAAGTATCGCACGTACTATTCATTGCATATTTTTAGAATTAATGGTAATAAATTGTCTTAAGATGTTTTCTATAGAAAAAAGAGGTTAATAGGGACGCAATATGAGGTGAATAGCGATCACCTTAAGATCATAAGGGACAGCAAAGGGTCAATAGGGATAGGGTTGTCACAACCGTAAAAACAGGTTTCTGCATTATTAACTACTTTGGTTCCTTTCAATCTGGTTAGGTTTGTGACAACCCTATCAGTTTTTCCCTATTGACCCGTAGCTGGTCCCTATTGACCCCTATAAGCGGGATGCTATATATTTTAAAGAATTACGAATGGTTATTTCATGTTTTAATATATTTCTGTATGTTTTCCATAAAGTAATAGTGTTATTTCAAATTTCTGCATTAAAATCTACATTAGTTTCAAAGAAAAATAAGGAGGAAATGTTTTTTCAATTACAGTTTTGTCCCTATCGACCCTGTTTTACGGTACCTAGTTACCTACCTACTTATTTATCATAGAACGAAACATTGACACTTAATGACAACTGTCAAATAGACAAAGCAGAAAGCGCCTTCGATCAATACCTACATATTTATTATTGTCAATGGAAAACGCGATTCTTTAACTGGTTTACGAATTACGAAATACAAACAAATAATTATTATATTGAATTGATATTGAAGACAAAAAGAAACGTATAACCAACTATAACATTGCTAAAAAGGAAATTCTTCTAGAATTGATAAAAAAGTAAGTAAACATTTAAAACTATACCCATATAGAAACATTTCAAGATTTTTTGTTAAATTACAAATAGGGTAATGGTATATTGTATTGTTTTCAGATAGCAGACATTTTTTGAAAACAATGAAACCAACGCCAATATGATCATCTTACAGTGTAACGATGTACACAATACAGTGTCAACCCACATGGTTGAAGTGTACGTAACTACGTAATATTATACTGTAATAATTTCATTAAGCCATATTATATTCAAGCGTCGACCAGTAAAGTCGTTTCATTTATATAATAGAAACCCCCAACATTACATGGCGACCCTGCCAAGGGGCAGAGTAATAGTATTATAATTCCTTTAAATAATTAAATTTACAAGATGTGTAACTCAAAAATTGAAAAGGAAGAAGTATTTATAAATCAAAACGCTGCAGGTAACAACCGGGCAGATTTAAGAGACATCGGGTGGCACTTGGGTCAATTAAATATTGTGACCTATGTAATTTTGGCTTTCACCCTCATCGTATTTGCGTACTTCGCAATACAATAATAGAAACCCCCAACATTACATGGTTGCCATTTTGAGAAAATTGAGTTTGAAGTTTTAATAAGGTTTTATTAAATTCTTTTCAAAAATAACAAAGGTAATAGATTTTTTTTGTAATTATTATTATTACACTAAATGTAGATGGTTTTTCTTGGAACAATCAAAATAATAGAATTAAGTGCATAATTGTTAAATATTCTAAACATTTTAGGGTTTTGTGCCCACTAGTTTTTTCTATATTTTTGCTAATAAAACGTTTTAAATGATATATATATATATATTGAAATATGTACTCCAGCTCATAAGGAAATTATTGGTATCAAAATTTACATTTTTATAGTTTATTGGGCTTTTACGCACAAGTACCTTGATACTGATTAGATATACATATTATGTTCATACTACTATTAATAAGTTAAAACTAATTTTATTAATATATTTTTTGTTAGCAAAATAAATCACTATTGAATAAGTAAAGTGTGTATTTATTAACATTGTCCTAATTACAAAATTTTAATTCATCCTCAACAAGAATTATCTTATAAAGCTCTACAATACATGTTGTAGAAACTAGGTATGAAAAAAATCTAGCCAACAATAAATAATAATAATGGCTAATGAGTAATTTACATATAACTTAAAATACTACAGTTTTACTTTACTAAGATAATGTCCAGTGACTTTTTTAATGTTTTAATTTGTTTATATTGTGTCCTTATCCAAGCAGATACACTTTTTTTCTAGGCATTTCCCTAACACTCAAAAGGTTTAGTTTGCTCGAGTCCTCTCACCATATCCGTGGTGTTTAGGAGCTGGATGCCCCAAAATACTTTGTTTTGAAATCTTTGAATTTCTTGGTTAATTTTGGCAGTGCAGCCCCAGAGCTTTACACAATACATCCACATTGGCTTTAAAATTTGCTTGTAATCTTGTTTTGTACTGATAGGGGTGGTGATTGCTTGCCTATCATCCAGTACATTTTTAAAAATCTTATATCTAATTATTCACATTTCACGCCTAGGTACTTTGCTGTTTTTCCATATGGGATTCGTTTATTGTTTAAATATTTAGGTTTATACTATACTAGCAAAACGCCCCAGCTTCGCACGGGTACAATGTAGATGAAAAAAGAAAAGCCTATGTTACTCGCTCATAATATAGCTTTCTATTGGTGAGTAAAATCGTAACAAAACCGCAAAAATTAAACAAAATTACATATATGACCCCTCGCCGCATTGCTCGCTGCGTGGAGCCACACCGCGACCGGCGCGATGGCGTGTATTTTTTTATTATATTGACATAGGTATCTTTTGAATGGAATGTCCGATTTCAATAATTCAAAAAGTAATCAACAGGTATTGAAACAGTCTTAAATCCGGGTCTTACACGACAATTACACTTAAAACTCGACTTTTAATATCTTAAATAGATATATTTGTCGATCGAGATATGTTTTCTATCAAAATTGTCGATGTCGAGATATAATATATCTCAATATCTTACATCTTAGTTTGTCTTCTCGTCCGCGAGATATCTCGTGGCGGTCATGCTAGGCCGGCTGGAGTCCAGTCGCGAGAGTCCGACATAACCTGTCGCCGCTCTCACGGCGGCGGGTATCATTGATGATTTTCCCCACGAAAAAAAAAAAAACATTTTTTTACTAAGTGGCGTTTTAAGGTCCACTTAAATTGAGACGCACCTAAATATAAGAGCTGCTTATTTTTGACGTTTGATAATACGAATTTCGATTTTAGGAGTTTGCTCAATTGTTTAGGGGGGCTCTTAAATATTTGAGTGTTGTGTATTCGGCCAAGCCACTTTATATTTTAGACATTTGACAAAGTCCAAAGTTACCTTTCATTGACATGTTGTAATTAATATTATATTAATTCCCGTATCGCACTTAACTCTATTTATTTTCTCTGTATTTTCTGCTAATGACTTCACTTACTGCCTTGTGCAAAGGAATAATTGCCATTGAAACAGACACGGAAATGTGTCTGCTTCGTGCCCCGTGGATTGATTTTCTCTTTACCCTTACCCTTGATCACCTAGCAGCTAGCTACGCCTTAAGAGAAAGGAGAAAAGGAAGAGGACGATCATTTAATGATCTATAGAGATAAGCGGTACAGATGACATTGGCTGTTGTCTATACTAATATTATAAAGAGGAAATACTTGTTTGTTTGTTACGATTTAACTCAAAAACTACTTGACCGATTTTCAAAATTCGTTCACCAATAGAGAGCTACATTATCATTTTTTTTTTGTATATAGTACACCAGTGCGAAGCCGGGCGGATCAGTAGTGTTTAGTAAATATAAGCAATATTTACTAAACACTCGATCGTCTCACAACTTCGTGTTTGATAAACATTACAATATTAAGTGTACTTCCGAGTATGTAAACAAGGCCATTACACACTACCGGCCTCGTTGGCACGTTGGGCTTCGATTCGTCGCGGGTTCAAATCCCATCCAATCTAATACGTTTACAATTAACTGTATGATTGTAAACATACATTATTTTCTCTAACGAACCTCCGTTCTACAACAAAATAGAAAAGCTCAGAGTGTGCGGTTCAGCTTATGATTTCCGAATGCCGGGCTCGTTGGCGCGATCGGTAGAACACCTGCCGTGCGCATCGATGGGTCGTGGGTTCGAATCCCACCGGGACGACTGACGACGACGATGTTTATAATTTTCTGTAAGCATATCTTCCCCACGTCTGGTAACTTCGGGCATTGATCGGGTGGAAGGAATATCAAAATTCCGACCGGGTAACCAACCACCGTTCATAGATGGAAAAACCGTGAAGTGCACATTGCGCGTTTCAGTTTCAGTCTATGAATTTCTGAATGCTCGAAGTAAGAAGTAGGTCGACAGCGCATCATTGACTGAAGTTCTGTAGCAAAGGTCCATCCTACCATCAAGTGAACCTCATGCTCGTCTGTCGATATCTGACATAAAAAAAAGATTACCCTACACAATTCAAAACTTGTTTCTACCACTAATCAAACATCGAATATCATTGAATAAAATTCGCAAATTATTCCCCGAATAATATTCACATAAGATTAATTTCGTTTGCTCCACCTCAATAAAATAAGACTATTCCAATCATAATACATTTTGTATCTGATATTTGGACGGTGTTAAGCAATACAGTGTCAACCCACACGGATGCCATTTTGAGAAAATTGAGTTTGAAGTTTTAATCAAGTTTTAATCAAGTTTTATAAAATTTCTTTTAAAAAATAACAGAAATCATATATTTTTTTGTAATTATTATTATTAAATTAAATGTATATCGTTTTCTTGGTAGCAATCAAAGTAATTAAATTTAGTGTATTATTGTTAAATATTTTAAACATTTAAATAAAATACTGTATACCGGATTAAAACGCGATTTATTATTTATATTGTTTAAATTATTTATCCCGACGTTTCGATAAAAGACAATATTATATTTTAAACATTTTAGGTTTTCGTGCCCGTTAGTTTTTCAATATTTTTGTTAAAACGATATAAATGATATGTAACTCTTTTGAAATATGTACTCCAGCTCATAAGGAAGCGATTGGTATCAAAATTTAAATTATTGTCATTTTGTGGGCTGACACTGTATTGCTTAACAGCGTCCATTTAATATATTCTTCAAAATGAAATAAAATGACTCCATCAACATTACCCTTGGACCTTTACGAGGAATCTGAAGGCAATTATATATTATTATGTTACCATCAATCAGCGTCGCACCAGGGGCACAGCGCCGTAGATACGGGGCCTCGAACCCTATCTACAGGGGCCCCGAATATTGAAACTGAAAATTTACCTTCCATTAGGGCTTCGCCGCAGTTACGAAGACGCCTACCGAATTTTGATACAGGGCCCATCAAGGATAAGCTTTTTTTATGTCAGATATTGACAGACAAGCATGAGGTTCACTTGATGGTAGGTGCCTCAGCTGCAGAAAATCGGTCAGTGATGCGCTGTCGACCGACTTTTTACTCCGAGCATTCGGAAATCCGTAGACTGAAACCGAAACGCGCAATATGCACTTCACGGTTTTTTCATCTATGAACGGTGGTTCGTTACCCGGTCGGAATTTCGATATTCCTCCCATTTAACTAATTTTCGCTAAAAATGGCGGTTACGACATAATATAGGCCGTAACCCATCGATATAAATAGTCGTGTTTATGTAACCGCCTCCGCCTTTCTCTCGCCGCTGCCGCTTCGCGTGTCATACGCGGAGCGTGCCGGCGACCGTCCAAGGGCGCTAACATAAGCGCCCACCCCAACGACCGCCCTATTGTGATAGGGCGCGACCCCGCAGTCCCCTGCATGCCATTTCCTGGCGCAAACAGGGTTCCTTTTTTACAAGACGAAGACATACACGTTCCGCCTCCGTAGATCAATGCGTTTGAGTTCGAACTTCGAATCAAGGGAAAAAAAAGATAATGTTTCGGCATTGTTCGAGCAGGGCACAGAAGGCTGATCACCTACTTGCCTGTAAGATCAGTGAAACTGACACAGAAATGTGTCTGCCCCATGCCCCACTAGGGGACTCGGCAATTCTAAGAAGTACCAGGACATCAGAAATATGGAACAAGTATTCTGTCAATATATACTGGTTATTAAGTACAAAAAAAAGTAAAATAATTAGGTAGCGATGATCAGTGAAACAGACACAGAAATGTGTCTGCCCCATGCCCCACTAGGGACTTGGCAATTCTAAGAAGTACCAGGACATCAGAAATATGGAACACGTATTCTATATAGGTATATGATATATAGGTTATTAAGTACCAAAAAACATTAAAATTTTAAGTTAGTGATGATCAGTGAAACAGAGACAGAAATAGGTCTGCCCCACTTTAGAAGTGTTCATAATTTGAAAACAAACATATTTGGGCATTTCTATGCAAAAAGAATATAAGAGTTCACTTCGACTAAAAATAATTGTTTAATAATGACGCAATATTTGCATTATTAATATCGGGACGAGTTTGCGACTGACGTCTTTTTATTTATTTTTTTCATAAACCTGTTTTGATTTGAGTTTGGATTAAATGGATTCTTGGTAATAAATAATTAAAAAACGATTACAAAATATTCTTGAGCCACTAACTGTTACCCGCGACGTCGTCGGCTTTTATTAAATCTTTTTCTCTATAAAAATTTGATGTTTGATTTTGAATCGAATCACTTAGATATAAAAAGTGAATTCCCGAGTTCCCTAGCGGGGCATGGGGCGGACACATTTCTGGGTCTGTTTCACTGATCATCGCTTACTTAAAAAGCTAGTGTATTCTTTACTACTTAATTATTAACCTGGAGTATAGATTAATAGAATATTTGTTCCAAATTTGTGATGCTCTGATACTGCTTAGAGTTCCCGAGTCCCCTAGTGGGGCATGGGGCAGACACATTTCTGTGTCTGTTTCACTGATTATCGCTAACTTATAATGTTAATGTTTTTTTGGTACTTAATAACCAGTATAGATTGATAGAATACTTGTTCCATATTTCTGACGTCCTGGTACGTCTTAGAATTCCCGAATCCTCTAGTGGGGCATGGGTCAGACCCATTTTTATGTCTGTTTGACTGATCACACACATACATATACATCACACCTCTTTCCCATTGCGGTAGGCAGAGATCACTACATATGCTCCGATCCTTACATACCACTTTCGCTTCTTTTACTTTCATTTCATATACACTCGTCGTTATCGAGTACTTTTGACCTGGCCCTTTTGAAGAGCGTCCCCGATCTAATCGAGGAACTGGGAATATGTCACGTGATCGTGGAAATAAGCCTGTGATCGAATGTGACCCCCTGATCAAATCTTCCCGTGTAAAAGGGTTTATATCCGACTATCAATTATTAAAGTAATTCCAAATATGTATATTATGATGGAATTCAGACTAAATAAAAATGGATGTCTATACTTATATACATATTAAATCGCTTTACCGATTTAATTCGTCTTTTTTTAAGTTTTCTAAAACTTCTGGTTCTAACGGAGCGAAATGTTAAGACAATTGCGCAGAAAATGGCATAATAATTTCAGAAAACTTAACGACTATTTTATCTTCGCGAGTTTCAACAGTTCCTGTATTGCACCCGTGCGAAACGGGGGCGGGTCGCTAGTATATTATATAAAAAAAATTAGGATTATAGATGGAAAAACCGTGAAGTGCATATTGCGCGTTACGGTTTCAGTCTATGGATTTCCGAATGCTCGAAGTAAAGAGTAGGTCGACAGCGCATCATTGACTGATGTTCTGTGGCTGGACTATCACCTACCATCAAGTAAACCTCATGCTCGTCTGTCGATATCTGACGTAAAAAAAGCTTATGTGATGATAAATGATAATACTTGTCCAATGTTTAATAATCCCATATCAAAACAATTGATTAGGAATACAATGAATAATCAATTTGTTTATTTTACATTATTACGTAAACATTATAACAGTATTACGTCAGTGATGCTGTCGTTTGAGTGAATTAATTTTAATGAACGCGAGGCTATTGAAATTTAAAAAAAATTCAAACTTTAATAGAGAAAATGGTTTGAGACTTTCCAACGCCGGGTATAGAGAAATTAAAAATCTAAATCCCCAAGTTAAACATACCGAAAAACATGAGTACACTTAGCTAACATTAACAAAGCGTAAACATAGATGGCGTTAGTATGGCAACGTTATGAGAATTCAAATCAGACCGATTGAAAGACAAGTATCCATGGTCTAGCAATAAATTAAAAAAAAATCAAATCATACAGCTGTCACCTGTCAATCACTGACACATTCAAACTACTACGTAAACGTATTTAAGTGTTTTTATTTAGATTTTCTAATGGAAAATTTCCTAAATATGTAATTATTTGACATTGACAAGATTTGATTCGATTATTTGACAAGATAGTTTGACTTCAGGTATTTCATAATATAATATTATTAAGTATTATTAACTTAACAGACATTTTTGCATTTAATGTCGTTTCAAAGTTAATCTTTATTTAATTAGCATAGATAGTTCGACTTGTGCCATAATGATCATCATTAATTAACATTTCAGTAATGATTGTCAAATTGCCAAGGCTTTATAGAGTACGACTGGTCTTTACGATCCGTCGTATCAGACCAATCAAAACTACAAATCGACAGTGTATGTCAAGATCGTTAACGATTTACTTCATCGAATACGATATCGGAAATCAAAACAAAATACCATGCAATCATGAAAATTGTTATTGCTGTTATATATTTATTGTTCGATTTCAAACAAGTAAATGATCGATCGTATCGACCAATCGTTTCGTTTATGAGTGGCATTTTTGAAGCGATCGATCGACGATTTTCGTCTGATTGATCGAAACAATGAATCGTACCGGGGCCTCTTATGCCAACGGTACAAAATACGTATTTAGCTAGGGACAGGGACAGACACTTTTCTGTGTCTGTTTCAATGATCATCGCTAACTAATAATGCTAGTGTATTCTTTAGCCAGTATACATACATTGATAAAATACTTGTTCCATACTTCTGATGTCCTGGTACTTCTTAGAATTCCCGCGACCACTAGTGGGGCAGACATATTTTTGTGTCTACTTCACTGATCATTTTTATTTATTACCCTTCTAAACCCAAGATGACTTTTTTAAATTTTGTTTATTTTTACGGAAATTGAACCCAGGACCTTCGCTGCTAAAGTGAATCACTGAGCCGTGGAAGCGGTCATATTGACTGTCCTTATCTAATGTTTATTTATTTAAATAAATATGCTACTTCATAGTTTCAAGGATTTTCCTAATGACATGTAGTAAAAACAGTTTTTGCATCTCAATTAAATATTTTAGTTAATTATACTAATAAGTAATAATTAACAAGGAAGTTATAAAATAATTAAACAGTTAAAATATTTTTTTTCCTAGCCTTTTTAGTATAAATTTGTACGTTAGAGGCAAAAAATCAGTTACAAATATTCCCAGGATTATTATCTAAGAATGAATACAATATTTATTTTATAAAAAATCCTAATATCAGTCGAGTAGTGACATTTTAGAGAACCTACTTATTACAATATCTGTTATAAATTATAATATACATCCATACTAATATTATAAAGATTTTTATTTTTGAATTTTTGTATATCTATACTAATAATATTATAAAGAGAAAAGATTTGTTTTTTTGAATTTTTGTATGTTCTGAATAAACTCAAAAACTACTGGACCGATTTTGAAAATTATTTCACCAATGGAAAGCTATATTATCAGTATAGGCTATGTTTTGTGTATAGTACATCTACATTGAACCCGTGTGAAGCCGGGGCGGATCGGTAGTAATATAAATATAGGAGTAAAATTGTATTGCTTACAATAATTATTTAATTTAATAACTATATTTCATTGTCTTGTCCTATTGTCTAAACTACAATGCGTGTGTTTCTCAACATTTCGAGTTTGCGAAGATATTATTCTTCTCACAAATCTGAAAGAATAACAATTTCGCGCGGAAAATATAATGATTTTAATATTATGAATGACTAGCAATGCGCCCCGGCTTCGCACGGGTATAATGTAGATGTACTTTGACTAAGGTGTAGGATTTGTAGAGAACTTAAGACTAGGATTCACGCAGAACACTACGCTATGATGAGAGTGTTAGGTTAGGGCGTGTAGACCTCGGGCAGCGGTCTCCTTCTGTGAGCGCATTATGCTGCAGAAGGAGATTGCTGAACGAGAGCGGGAGAGGGTCGCCGTAGACCCTCTGAGGGCAGAGAGACGGGGCGGGAGGAGAAGAAGGCGATATGCGCACCTTCTCGTCTCCCCCCATAACGTCCGTCCTCAACCGCAAATACCGCTGGGACCCCTGGAGATATGCTCTGCGAACCCAGGGATCCCGTAAAGGCGGAAAGTGGGCCGTGGTGTTTTTATTGGGTAACCGAAAACCGATCTTGTCTCCGAGGAAGCTTAAGGCCTCGGAGCAGACGCAACGGCAACGGCAGACGCACTCCCCGCGCCAATGAACCGCCCAGCGTCGGGGGTGTGTTAACACATTTTCACCACAATAAAAAAAAAAAAAAAGGGCGTGTAGTGCTAGGAGCTTGTCTCTCTTGTCAGTGCAAGTAATATATACCTACTCGTCTTGGCGTTACTATACATGTTTTTTTAGGATAAGTATAACAAAGAATACCGGGACAATATCTTCCTTTTACTAAATTTCCGAACCGTATCGGAAACTTGGGAACCTTCAAGAAACCGGCCTATTATTTCCTAGGTCGGCAACGTTCAATACTTCTGGTGTTACGTATGTGCAGGGGTGATCCTTTACCATCACGTGAGCAACCTGCCCGTTTCCCCCCCTATTCTAAAAAATATGGAATAATCGATTATTTCCTCATAATGATTAAGTCTCAGGAAATATTCCTAAAATTGTACGAAAAATGCTTCGAACAGGTTAATAGATAAATAACCAGTTCGTTGTGTTAATTTTATATCGAATTAAAAAATCATTAAAAATTAGAACAAAAGAATTTAAAGGCAAGTTTTTAGTAGGTATTTTAAATATTTATAAAAATCTCAGTCTATTGATTTATAGTTTGTGAAAATAACGCCAATACGAGACAGGATTCACGCTAAGTACCAGAGGTTCCGGAATCCTATCCCGGGAAAACAATAAAATTCATCAAACACACAAAGAAAAATTCAGTGAAACAGACATAAAAATATGTCTGCCCCCTGCCCCAATAGACTCGGGAATTCTAAGAAGTACCAGGACATCAGAAATATGGAACAAGTATTCTATCAATGTATACTGCCTCGGGAATTCTTAAAACTTATTCTATGGTTTAAAGAAAATGTTTCGAACAAAATAATAAAATCATTATGTGACCTCATTTATGTTTTTTAAGTAGTAAAGTTTAAAATTATCAGTTATGCTATATACAAAATATACTGTATATATACAGAAAATAAAAATAATAAATGACCCAAAATGTCCGCTGCGAGGTGCAACCGGTTTAATTTATTAACTGCAAGTTACAATTTGTGTTAAATTCTTAATTTAAATAAAATAACATTTACCGGATCAAAATGTGATAAATATTATCCCGACGTTTCATATGCTTTTCAGCAACCGTGGTCACGGGCATACAGAAAGATGACAGTTGTCTGATTTAAAATATCACAAAGTTGCCATATTAACGCCATCTATTGCTACGGAGTTGATTTGCTGTACTAGCATCATTTGCGGCTACGATCAGTACGAAAACGTCAACAATCCTCAATCGCACTATCGAAGTGTTTCGGAGCGCGCGCTGAGTATAAATATGTTCAACATCTCGACATCAACTACTGGACCAACCCCTATCCCGATAAGACTCTCTGGAGAAGACCCAGACACGTCCTAGAGGATCCCGATGATCCTATCACTATAGCCAATGCTAGGTTAGACTCCGCCCGGGCGGACATTTCACCTCAGACCCGCTTACACCGCGTTCACCGGCGAAAGCGAGGAACCTTGTTCCGCGCATCCCTCACATGGTTGAGCTACCATCCAGCCCTTCAGGCTCCCTCCCCTCCTACGGCAGCCCAAGCCGAGGTACGTGTCTCGCAGGAGACGCCCTTAGGCGTGTCGTAGCAAAAACCCCAAATTTCAAGGCTGAGCCACAGTGCTCGCCACTCTTGTTCGTGTTAAGCTGTAGAGGCCAATAGGGCCAACAGTGAGATAAAATACAAAAAAAACAACCACTGGGGCCTTAGGGCCGGCCAGTCAGTGGTTCGACTGGTCGAGGATCCTCCCTTTAGGTTGGAGGAAGACCACACCTTCCTAGTTCCTATCTCCACAATCCGACTACCCACTTCTGCATATTATTTATTTTACTCTTGACCTTATTCTTTGGAGAAATGAACTTCATGAAAGGAACCCATTATTCGACTGCAGTCTTCGAAACATGATGCGTTTTAAAATATTTATTTTTCTTATTAATTATACCTATAGATAAGATTAGCTTTACAAATACAAAAAAGCTGGTATTTAAGATAATTTCCGTTTTTATTATTTTTACCTATCGTATTTTATTATCGTACTATCGTTGATATTATATTATTTAGCCTTCTTACATCCGCCGACTTTCTTCTTCACAAAACTTAGTCATACAATATTTTATGAAGCAATTCATAACATTTAGGTATTACATTCCAAACAGGTCTTGATTACAAAACAAAAACACAGGAAAAAACAAAACTATAAAACACCTAAGACACGACGATGAAGCAAAAAAATATTAAAATCTTAAAACGTCTGTCAATTTGATCTTGATAGCAAAAAGAATTCTTGAAAATCGGAACATGTCAAGTCGCCACGTACAACGTGTTTAGGAATTCAATAAACGTTGTATTTTTTAGTTCTTGAAGCTGACGTATTTCTCGTATGTTCTGGGTTGCCAGAAGGTTACTTTTGTAACCTTTTAGGTGATTTTGAACTCCACCAGGTTATTTCTAGGTTACACGACTGGAAAGGTTACTTTTAGGTGATTTTGCGGAATTTTTAGAATTTTTAATTTCTTACATGAAACCACCTTGAAACGGAACGCAATGTTGGCTAACGAAAAACTTTATTCGTAGTAGGCAGTGAGTGCAAATCTCAGACGAATAATCCTCTGAGGTTCAACTTCTAAAAACTGATCTCTTTCGCGCTGATGTAGCCAAAATTTTCAGTCGGATATTCGGTAGGCTAGGTAAGTTTCTATAATTTTTCACTTGCAAATTACAGTAATATGTAAAAAAATTGCTAGTAAATACAACTTAAAATGAAAAATATTGCTAAATTATCAATATTTCTGTAAGTATATACAACGGACAAAAAAATAAAATAAAGGTTATTTTTCATACTAGAAGGTTACTTTTTTATCCATTTTAGGCAACTTTTGACAATACACAGCTGGCAACATATATACAGGCACTGTTTCCTTTTAAAATTTTTGAAGAATAAATGAAAACACTTGACAACAACATTCCAATAAGAGTGAATTACTGGCAATCAGTATCCTGTGTTTCAGACACATTCTAGGTGAAAATACATGGCATTTAGAAACAAGTGTTTTATTAAGTTGTATGCTTAAGTAAAAGCAGATAACAGACACTTAGCTCATATGTATTAAAGTATGGTCTCAAGGCGACCAAAAGCAGGTTTTTTATTTCAAGCGTATTCACATCAGGTGAACGTCCACCTGGCAACTTATCGATTTGCATAAAATACACCTTCATGGCATCCAGCCTTTTTGCCATCGTAAAAAAATCATAGAAAATACCTACACGTTTCTTAAATAGACGAAAATAACGGAACAAACGATTTGTGTACTTGGCGCTAGAAAGCATGACAGTAATAAAAAAAATACTTACACCACTTCCTAAGGAAAGCACTCGTCAATTTAGCACAGAGTTTGTCACGGCCCTGCATTTTGGCTATCCACACACACAAACACACACAATCACAGAATCCGAAGCGGTTATTCAAGAGCACACATCACGCGCAACACCTCTAGCGGTCGTTCGGCGACTGACGTATGCGGTATGGCGGTTTCTCGGTGCGTACGCGCAGCTCTGCAACGAGAGAAAAATAAGAATTATTTCTGTAAAAGGTCATGGCTAAGGACCTTGTGGCTTGTTGGAAGGATTATGTATAGGAAAAATCTTGAATCTAATTCTTATTCAAGATTCTTGTGATATTAATTACATAGCAATTTAGCTTCAAATATTATCCTGTTAATTTTTTTTTTACGTTAGTTATCGACAGACGAGTATGAGGTTCATTTGATGATGAGCTGTCGACCTACTTTTTTTCCTTCGAGCATTCGGAAATCCATAGACTGAAACCGAAACGCGCAATAAGCACTTCACGGTTTTTCCATCTGCGAACGGTGGTTCGTTCGGAATTTGTGGGATACGAATCCACGACCCATCGATGCGCACGGCAGGTGTTCTACCGAACGCGCCGACGAGCCCGTACACATTGTCCTTTAAGTCATGAGTCATGAGACTGGAAGGCATTTTAATGGCAAATTAAGTTAAGAAAGAAGTCACTTAAAAGTAAATTATTGAGATAAAGCAAATTTGTTGAATGGCCTTATTGATTATATTGATACAGAACTATCACAATTATAGATTAACATAGGTAATTTCATTTAAAAAAACATTATATGTGAAATTTTGCATGCAAACTAAAATGGCTAAATGATGCCGGGGACACTCATGTGACCAGAGCAGCAAACACGCTTCTGGAGATACCCTTACATCGTACAACAGCTTTTAGGGGTAGCTTCAAATTTAGTGCATCAAAGTGCTGGAACGACCTTCCTCCGCCTTTACGCTGCCTTGGTTCGGTTTTTAGTTTTAAAAAAAATCTTAAACGACACCTTATTAATGCACAAAAAGCTTGTACTCCTCAAAGCGACAAAAAGCTCTTCTAGTCCTCACACTGTTCCCTATTCTGTTCTTCATGTGTTTTATGTGTTTTTCATTAGTTATTTATTGTTATATATTTTGATTTTTGGTATTGTGTTGTATTCTATATAAAAAAAAATCCAGGTCTTTCAATTCGAATTAGTTTATATGTATAGCTTTTATTATGACTATATAGTATTTTTTTTTTTTAACTATCTTCCACTACTGTCTTCTGCCACACTGGGGACTACTGAAAATCAGCATCAGAGCTTATGCTCTGACATATGCTGAGGACCTCCCCTTTTCGTGGCGGCACTTCTTCCTATATTTATTAATAGTTAGTTTATATTTTAAGTTGTATTATTTATGATGTACTTTTACTTACTTCTGTGCCGTCCCGAATAAATGTATTTCATTTCATTTCATTTCAAATTTAAATTTTAAGTAATTAAGTAGTCTATATTATTCTAACAAGTTTGTTAAGCCTGTAAGCCGTATAGGTAAGTCCCTATTTAGTTTGTTTGTTTTTTTTAGTTTAGATATCTACAGACGAGCATGAGGTTCACCTGATGGTAGGTGATAGCTCAATATTAATCAATGATGCGCTTTCGCCCTACTTCTTTACTTCGATCATTCGGAAATCCATAGACTGAAACCAAAACGCGCAATATGCACTCCACGCTTTTTCCATCTGTGAACGGTGATTCGATACCCGGTCGGAATTTCGATATTCCTCCCACCCGATCAATGCCCGAAGTTACCAAACGTGGGGAGAACATACAGAAAATTATAATCATTTCGTCCCGATGGAATACGAATTACGAACTCACGACCCATCGATACGCACGGCAAGTATTCTACCAAACGCGCCATCGTGCCCGTCAAAAATATTATTACACAAACATACCTACCTATATTTCGAAATACATTTTTGTTAAAAAACCTAAGTATAACTGATATTTCAAAAAACACAGAATTTTAAAATATAACCTTCAGAAATTAGAATAAACCAATAGGCATCTTCAAGATATTTGTGATATGAGGTCAAAAAACAATGAATTCGACCATAAATGCAAAATGAAAAATAATTTTCCATAAAAGGAAAATTTCAACTGTATTGCCTCCATAAAGATTTTAAACTTCACATTTACCATAGAAGTATGTAAAGCCTTAATTACATCAAATTAAAATAATAATTCCAATGTACCAAAGATCATGGCCGCCATCTTTCCGGCTCAAACGCCTTGACGCAAGGTAAGATACAAGTATTACATTGACACTAGATTTACTATATAAAGTAATAATAATAATTTGAACGCGGAAACAGATCGAAAATTAAGAGAAAGATGAAGTAAAATTAAAAAATCATTATGTCACGTGTTATATGTTTTTTTTAAATGTCAGATATTGACAGACGACTGACATTTCAAGGTGGAGCGATGACATACGAAAAGTCGCTGGATCACTATGGACTAGGATTGCCAGAAACAGAAATGACTGGAAAATTTTGGAGGAGGCTTTCACCGCACCGGCGCCGCGGCGGTCCTTACATAAACACCATAGCTTAGTGAATCTAAATACACTTATAATTAGTCATCATAGCATAGAATTATATTTTAAAGAAACTAAATAGGTATATGCTTAGTTATAAGAGCTAGGATAAGTATATAGGTTAATATGTAAATACTGTATTACTTTGTAAACAACCATATCTTGTATGTAAGGAATAATAAAGCTTATTTTATTTTTTTTATAGACAGACGAGCGGGAGGCTCACATGATGACCTAAGATTAAGACACAGGACTTAACCATATTCATCTTAAAAATATTAGGTGGTTTGCATATTATGTCAATGGTTTGTGAAAATGTAACATTGATAAACAATATAATCATAAAAATAATATTGCGAATTTAAATGCAAGCCCCGATTTTTAAAAACAGCTTAATATTACGTAAAACAATAAAAACAAAATCTTGATATTTTTTTGCGAAATAAGATTTTAAAGTCACGATTCGAGATTGACATAAGATTTATGAAAACGTGATATTGCGTATAATTCAAGGACTATTTATTATACGAGCTGTTTACACTTAAACAGTGGCGTATTGTAGGGTAAATGCTCCTCTTTTTTGGTATTGGAGGGGAATCTTAGAAGTTAGAATCTAAGAAGTTATACTTGTGGTGACTGGTCGGATTTGAATTCGTATATGCGGTGATATAAGTTATTTCGACTATGTGTTTGTATTGTTCCCACGATAATGTAAGTGCGTGCTCCTATATTATACATAGTTAATTACTTCAAGATGTCATGTGGAACATGGTGTATTGGTTACAGCTCCTTACAAACATTTTGTAAAACAAACCCTTGGCGATTAAAAAGAGTGGCGGAGAGTTTATTGTTTCTCATCCGTTGTACGCCTTTGATTTGAGAACTGGCAGTAAATGTAAAATTAGAAGCATCTAAAAATAATATTTTTTTTGTGCAGTGCGGATCCCTTTGCCGCCCCCTTATTTTTTGCAATTGATTTAATATCCTAAATAATAGAAGATCCTTATTGAGAAGCCTTGCATCACTTATGCATAGAATCACGGAATAGATAAGCCTTTTTTATCTATTCTGTTCATAGAATATTCTACCTGAATATATGGGAAAAACAACAAAACACTTTTTTGTTGTGAAGCCACCATCCGGTGCGTTTTCCTTAATGTGAAACGACGACATGTATTTTTGGGATAATAAATAAATACAATAAGTTCAAAAGTCGTTACAATCATTGATGTTTAATTGAGACAAGTAACAGTCACAGTTGTTTTGTAATGGCTTGGCTGTTACTAGTATTTGTTGAACAGTTGTTATTTAATATTACACGATATTTTCAATAACAGATATATCAGAACAACAGGAATAACTGTTATCTTTGAATACCTGTGATAATTATCTGTTACGATAAATACGCGTTAATCCTAGCTTCGACTCTGAAAGGTTGATTCTTTCAGTTGATTTTGCACTGAGGTGCCTCACTCACTGGACTCAGACTTCGAATCCGACTTTGATTCTGATAATAATTGGAGCGTCCAATTTTGAATCAGATTTCTGATTCTTTTTACAAATGACATTTTTCCAGTTCTTGATGTCAGATATCGACAGACGAGCATGAGGTTCACTTGATGGTAGGTGATACCCCAGTCATAGAACATCAGTCAATGATGCGCTGTCGACCTAATTGTTTTACTTCGAGCATTCGGATCTGAGTAACGTCTTTGAAACAGTTAATACGCAACCTTGTTAAACGCGTTTCCGTCAACCTGAACAAACCATTCTTCTATCTTTCGTCTTAATAATACTACACATAACAAATCCCCAACTTAACCTAGTCTTGAACACTTTTTTAGACGCTCAAGACAAACTTGTTTTGCATAACATTACACAACTCTAGAAAGTTGTACTCAATATTTAACCTAAATTGATAATTACGCGATTGTGAATCTTATTTCTTTTGCAATAATGTCTGTTTGACGTATCACTTGTTTGTTGATATTAGCGAATATTTGCTGGATCTCATCAGTGTGAATAAACTAATACATTACATTATGTCATATATCGATTGATGAACGTGAGATTGCATAGGACATCAATCAACGATGCGCTTTTGACCTATGCTGTCAGATATATATAGATTACGGAAATGGAAATCTGCACTCCACATTTTTTCACACTATGGTTCAACTTCAATATCATTATTCTACAAAATACTTGTTATATACATACTATTTATTGTACGTTTCAAAGATACGTAAATTTGGTATTTTGTATAGTGATATTTTTTAACGAATAAACTCAAAAGTCGAGTAGGACTGATTTTAAAAATAATTTCACCAATAAAAAGCTACATTATCAGCGAGTAATATAGGCTATTTTTGTGTGTAGTATGTAGTAGTACTATGTACCCGTGCGAAGCCGGAGCGTATTGCTAGTCTGATATAATAAAATCGCTATCAATCTATGGGTCTTTTTCAAATTTTGCCCAAGAAGTCGTCATTTATTTTAAAATTACATATGATTTTTTTCTGTTAGATATCGACAGACGAGCATGAGGTTCACTTGATGGTAGGTGATACCTCAGCCATAGAACATCAGTCAATGATGCGCTATCGGCCTACTTTTTTCTTCAAGCATAGACTGAAATCAAGACGCGCATGCACCTCACGGTTTTTCCATCTATAAACGGTGGTTCGTTATCCGGTTGAAATTTCGATTTTCTTCCCATCCATTCAATGCCCGAAGTAACCAGATGTGGGGCAGACATACAGAAAAATATAAACATGTCGTCCCAGTGGGATTCAAACCCACGACCCATCGATGCGCACGGCAGGTGTTCTACCGAAGGCGCCAACGAGCCGTCTAAGTCAAAATTATGTATATTTTGACGCCGTTATTTTTGCTTTATAACGTACCCCGATCAGATCGTACGTTCTTCAAAAGGGCCAGGTCAAAAGTACTCGAAACCGACGAGCGTGTATGAAAGCATTGATGAAAGTGGAAGTAGCGAAAGTGGTATGTAAGGATCGGAGCATATGTAATTCCGTGATCTCTGCCTACCGCAATGGGAAAGAGGCGTGATGTATATGTATGTATGTACCAAAGTTTTAATTGTTAATGGTATCTAAAGAGGGATTTGTTCTTCTTGTAGCTCACAATACTATTGCGATATCTTGCACAGTTTAGTAACACACGTGAGAAACCTGTTGTATTGTTACAAACATTTATGAAGCTGTGTACTAAAATTCACCAGCTCTGAGGGTCACATTTGTAATATCTTATCAAGTACTAGCTGATGCCCTCGACTTCGTTCGCATGGGCTTCATAAATGATGATAACTTTTCGACAACCGATTTCGATGAAACAAAGCCTATCTGTTGTGAACTCTTTACTTTTCCGGGAGGAAAAGTATCTAAGATGTTGACCGGGGATATAAGGTACCACCCAGTAAAATTTCATGTAAATCGGTCCACCAGTTTCGGAGGTTAGCCCGTACAAACAGACAGAGAAACGATCGGGATTTGTTCTATTTCTCTTCTTACATCTACCTGACTCGGTTTTTAGCATTTTTTTTTGCTATGTACAGACATTCAAACTACAGTTTTATCTATATCTATACTATATATATATATATATTATAAAGAGGAAAGATTTGTATTTTTGAATTTTTGTATTTTTGTATGTTATGAATAAACTCAAAAACTACTGGACCGATTTTGAAAATTCTTTCACCAATAGAAAGCTATATCATCAGCGAGTAACATAGGCATTTTGTGTATAGTACATCTACATTGCACCCGTGTGAAGCCGGGGCGCGTTGCTAGTTATATGTATAGATAAAGGCCCATTCACACGATGCAAGTTTCTTGCCTGCTGCATACAATTAAATTGAAGCGCTAAGTGTATATATCATTGCCTGGTAGCCTTGACTTTGGAACATGTCTTATCGTCCAACTGAATAAGCCTTGGTCCTCATGTGTGGAGGAAGGAAGGTGTGCTCTTTGTCCAACCTAAAGGATGGGAGGATTGATGCTTGCGCTGTTGTATATACTATATACTCAGCGCTTGAAAACACTTCGATAGCGCGATTCAGGAATAATGACAGTTTCGTACCGATTGTAGCCGTAAATTGTAGATATCGCTACAAATTAATAATAGTGCAACTTAATATACCTTGGCACTCATGTATGATAGATAAATAACGACTATTCTCATCGTACAAATATTTACGTATAAATGTGACGCATATTATAGTTGTATGACTCAAACCGTTCACGCCTTGTTAAGAAAAACCGCAACAATGAAATGCTAATTAAACAGATATTATCCTTACTCACAGCAGATACAAACTAAAATCTGTGGTTTTATAACTTATCTACTATGCTGAAAATAAGCGCTGGTACCGCGTCCCAGCTTACGCTGAGATTTTTGCTGATATTTGCACTTCCTTTATTAACTTGTTTAGAGTACTAAGCTATTATATTTTTGTCTTTGTGGAAATACCTATATATTTATGGCGGTCTCGTTGATGCTTTAGATAGGAAGGGATAGTTTTCCCTACGTCCCCTCCTAATTCTGGTAGAATATAAAACTTACGACCTACCTATATGGAAGAAAAGATCTACGCGTTTCAGTTTGTCTATGGATTTTGAAATCCTCGCGCATCGTTGATTGTTGATATGTGCCTGCCATCAATGTATCTTCTTACTCGTCTTTTTTATGTTAGTTATCGACAGACGAGCATGAAGTTCACTTGATGGTAGGTAATTCCCCAGCCACAGATCATCACTTAATGATGCGCTGTCGACCTACTTTTTACTTCGAGCATTCGGAAATCCATAAAATCCACCTGACTAAAAATACCGATAAGAATCAACACCGCGACTCCCATACGTAATGCTACTTAACAACCATTGCACAGCGTCCAAATATATCGGTCTATAAATCATAGGCCGCTCGATACATTTCGTCACAGCAACACAATTTCGCATCAGTGTTGCCGCATACGGAAGCCGAATTCCTGCGCTGACGTCGTAATTATTTACGAGCGATTGATTACAAAATATTCCTTATCGTATTGGTTCATCGAAGTGTTGTTAACCACTAGATAATTTAAATTATTATAAGATATTGTTAATATGTAATGCAATTAGAAAAGGAAGACAAAATAAACTATTTATTTTAAAAAATTGACCAGCCAGCCTAGCATGACCGCCACGAGATATGTCGCGGACGAGAGAAGACAAACTAAGATGTAAGATATCTTGACATCGACAATTTTGATAGAAAAGATATCTCGATCGACAAATATATCTATTTTTGATATTAAAATTCGAGTTTTAAGTGTAATTGTCATGTTATACCTGGAAGAAATAAAGAGTTATCGATTAAAACACGAGAAAACGGTCGACAAAATTTTGTTGCGGTTGTCATGCCGGCCAGCCGGCCTAGGCTGGTGCGAGTCGGACTCGCTCACGACGGGTTTCGTATTTATTTACTTGGAACACTAGGATTTACTTGATAGCAAAATAAAAGGGCAATCTCGTATAATTTAAGATTTATTTTTTATTTAAGATATCGACAGATGAGCATGAGGTTCACTTGATGGTAGGTGATACCTCAGCCACAGAACATCAGTCAATGATGCGCTGTCGACCTAATTTTTACTTCGGGCATTCGGAAATCCATAGACTGAAACCGAAACACGCAATGCACTTCACTGTTTTTCCATCTATGAACGGTGGTTCGTTACCCGGTCGGAATTTCGATATTCCTCCCACCCGATCAATGCCCGAAGCTACCAGACGTGGGGAAAACATGTTTACAGAAAAACTATAATCATATTGTCCGTTTTGGGTGGGATTCGAACCCACGACCCATCGATGCGCACGGCAGGTGTTCTACCGAACGCGCCAACGAGCCCGTCAAAAGATTGAACTTGTGAAAATTACAGAGGTAAGGTTCAAAATTGAGATGTGTTTTAACCATACTTTTAAAACGTCAAACTTCATGTTGACACGTGTACCCGCGACAAAGTACAATAGAAATTTTATATTAAATCAGTCAAGTGGACCAATATCATTGGGCCATTTGAATTCGGAACGTGCTTACTCGAGCGAGGCGGCGCGCGCGCATCGCGCTCTATTGAATCGACATTTTTAGACATCAATACAGTTAGAGCAATGACAAAAAATTGCATTTTTAATGCACAAATAACACCTATAACACCTATAACAGAATCAATTTCATATAAGAATCTTTTATTATTTCTGTTTGAAGACCTAGATTAAGAAAGTGACTCACAAAGACACCTACGGAAATCAGGCTTGCAAAATGTTGATATTCAAAGCTAGTTTTATTGCTTATATTACATATATACATATATGGTTTGTGTGATACAAAATTATCTATCATATGTTTTAATTATTGATGTGCTGGATATCCGTAACTTTTTCATTTTTGACGGATCTTTTACCTTGTTAATTTTCAATATATAGATGAAAATCTTGGAGATTAGATAGCAATGAAAACCTATTAAATTCCATTCAGATTATTTTTGATTTCTTAATATCAAATATTTTGCACCTTTATATTGGAATCTAAATACATAATTGGACGTTGTTAAGCAATACAGTGTCAACCCACATGGTTGCCATTTTGAGAAAATTGAGTTTGAAGTTTTATAAAATTTCTTTTAAAAAATAACTGAAATAATAGTTTTTTTTAATTATTATTATTTGACTAAATATAATGTCGTTTTTATTGGCAGCAATCAAAGTAATTGAATTTAATTCATTATTATTAAATATTTTAAACATTTAAGGTTTTCGTGCCCACTAGTTTTTTCAATATTTTTGCTATTAAAACGATTTAAATGATACACATCTCTTTTGAAATATGTACTCCAGCTAATAAAGAAGCGATTGGTATCAAAATTTACATTTTAGCATTTTGTGGGTTGACACTTGACACTGTATTGCTTAACAGCGTCCAATTTATATATTCAAGGTCACGCGCATCAACACTGATTGAGTGAGAAAGTTAAGAACCATATTTGCGGATCTTGACACCAAATATCCGCAGGTATTCGGATCCGTATCCGCGGATATACATTTTTATCAATCCGAGACATCTATTGTTGTCTAATAAGTAAAACTCAGTTCTAAATCAACCCTATCACTTAAAGATTTTGCCTTTTTATAGAACAGGGGTCAAACGGGCAGGTGGCTCACTTGATTGTAAGTGACCACCGCCGCCCATACACATCCGCAACACTAGAGGGCTTGCAGGTGCGTTGCCGGCCTTTAAGGAAAAAAGGAGTAGCGGAGAGTTTATTGTCAGTTCTTTCGTCCGTTCTACACCCTTGATTTGAGAACTGGCAGAAAATTAGGAGCATTTAAATTTTAAGTTAATAAGTGTACATTATGTTACCTAAGTGTTAAATGATTTGAATTTGAAAATTATAGTGAGGTTCGGTCCTTGTCACTAAAAAATTATAATGACCAAATAAAATAATAATTTAATAATTTTAATAACATTCTCTTTCGCCAGTACTAGTTAGTAGGGTAATGTCTTTACTTTTGCAATGAGGATAAAAACACAAGGTAGGTTAAACGAGTTGCAACGTTTCCGCATAGCTAGTAATGACGCGAGATACAATTATTTCATATTATTGGACCGTTGGCGCTGTTACCGAGTTTACTAAATATAATACTTCCGCCATTTCTGTTACTTACACATATAAGTAGATAAACTTATTTTTGTTAAATATATTGGTGAAATAATTTTTAAAATCGGTCCAGTAGGTTTTGACTTTATTCGTTCCAAACATACTAATATTTCCTCCTTTTAATATTAGCGTAGATATCGACAGACGAGCACGAGGTTCACTGGACGTTAGGTGATATTCCAGCCACAGAACATCATTCAATGATGCGCTGTCAATCTACTTTTTACTTCGAGCATTCGGAAATCCATAGACTGAAACTGAAACGCGCAATATGCACTTCACAGTTTATTTATCAGCAATCTTTCCGTTTACACATATATTACATACTTCTTTCCAATCGGGGTAGGCAGAGATCACGGAATTCCATATGCTCCGATCCTTACATACCACTTTCGATTTCTCCACCTACATCAACACTTTCATACACGCTCGTATCAGTCCCTTTTGATGAACTTTCCCGTTCTGATCGAGGTACTCTTGCACCAGATTCATATCTTTCTCATTTCCTTACTTCCATCTGTCCTCTTTATATGCCCAAACCAACCCCTATTCTTAATACAATAATTACCCTTATATAAAACAAAAATCAAAACACTCCCTTATTTGACTCTATGACGCGACTCAGACTTTCACCGCGAGTTTTTTCGTAACACTTATGCAACTTCCGCCTCACTTCACTGTTAAACATATATGTAATACCATCTCATAATGTTTCAGTAGTGCTACTGCAGTAGTACTAGCGTGCAATACGACTGATAGAACCACTGTCCAGCCCTCAAAGTAGGTTGTGGTCACAGCCATCAGAAAATCGTTCAATTCTAAAAAGTACCAGGACATCAGAAATATGTAACAAGTATAATGTCAATTTATAGGTACTTTGCTGCGTTCGGAATCAAGCACGATTCACTGTTTTTTTATTATTACTTTGTTAAGGCATTAGATTTGGATATACCTAATGGATAATAGATATAATATTATCAGCCTATCGATTTCAATAGACCGTTAAAGTGTGACGTCACAACTCACAGGTCTGTTAGGGTTGTTGGCATGACCAGGCCATTGTGCCCACAATCACATCGTGTCGTATTGCGGAGTAAAATATAGGTTTTTTTTAATCAATACGATACTTTTATTTTTGCACAGAATATCACTTTAAGGGCTTTTAACCCTTCAGAAGTTAAGAAAATAGAATTGTTGATTAGCCTCTATCTAGTTTTAGAAAAAACCTTAACTGCATGTCCGCCATCTTATTTTTATATTCTAGTGTTGCTTGTATGAAAAAATGTTGCAATTTTAAACGAGTTGTATTATTATATAATATATGCAGTTACAAGTTATTTAACGATTCTGTCATCATTTTATAGCCATATGTAGAGTAGAACGCGTTTATTTGTTTCGGGAAGTATAATTACATATATTTTTATGTCAAATAACTGACCCATGCCCACTTCGCTGTGATTTACTTATCTTTACTTGTGATGTAATTATCTTGTGTGGTTTTTTTAACTTTATATTCACCTATATCAAACCGTACGTTGATATATTGCACCGAACCGTTTTTCATATGTAATAAAAATAATAAATGGCCTTTGTCTCCCAGAAATAACGTAGCTTTATACTGGTGAAAGGATTTTCAAAATCGGTTCAGTAGTTCCAGAGATTACTTCCTACAAACAAACTCACAAACATAAACTTTATATCTTTATAATAGTAGTGCAGATTTAAATAAAATACTGTATACCGGATTAAAACGCGATTTATTGTTTAAATTAATTATTTATCCCGACGTTTCGGATGCTTTTCAGCAACCGTGGTCAAAAAGCATCCGAAACGTCGGGATAAATAATTAATTTAAACAATAAATCGCGTTTTAATCCGGTATACAGTATTTTATTTAAATGTGTGATACTCGCGTTAATAAAAGACAATATTAGTAGTGCAGATATCGGTTGTGATATTTAATGGTAGATTCCTTAGTCATAGATCATCATCTAACATCAGTCAATGATGCGTTGTCAACTTATCTGTAACTTCAAGCATTTGGAAATTAATAGACTGAAAACGAAATGTGTAATATGTACTTTTATTTTTCCATCTATGAAGGTTCGTGTCCCGGTTAAAGTTTCAATATTCCTCTCACTCGTTTAAGAGAATATGTTGAGAAAAATGCGGTTTTTCTATTACGTGTAACTTGTTCAGGCTGTGGATTATGGATATGAAATTTTGGAATTTGTTTTTTGACTATACTTTGCAGTGTCGCTCAAAAGAAAAACATGTTTCAATGAAATTTTCTCGATAGAAAAAGAATGCGTTTTTTTGTATCCCAAAGCATAACGGCAAAGAGTTATTTAATTTAATTTATTTTAAAGGATGTAGAATAAATGTTTTTAAGATTGCTCAAAACCGTTTTTTAATCAAATAAAATTTTGTAAAGTTATGAAATGAATTAGTTTTGGCACATACGTTGTTTTATTCCGAGCGCGTTCAAGCTACAGCTATCTCTTTTTTTACATGTCTCAAGTAATTATTTCAATCTCGCTCGCTCACCTTCAATAGAACGATTTGTCGGCCTGCTAGCCTCATCGACATAGGCCCTTAATGCCCAAAGTTGCCAGACGTCAAACAAGGGCATGGAAACGTAGGGAAGGTCTGAAGGGTTCTGAACTCTTCGTTAATTGTTTACAACAAACCAATAAATGTCAAGCTTTCCTTGATTAAATATTCAGAGAGCTTGACCATCAGTTCGTGACTTTTGGTTTCATTGAAAAGATTGACACTTGGCTACAAAGTTCAAGTTCATCTTGATCAAATTACGTGTTAAAGGCTCATGTCGAATCCATACATTTAATATTGTCGTTAATTATCAAAATTTCGAGAGCGTTGTGGAGTATAATACGATGTAGTGACGAGAATTGAGAAAGGTATGATGAGGTGGTTTGGGCACGTAGAAAGGATGAAGGTAGGGAACCGAAAAAGATTTATGAAAATGGTGTGAGTGGTAGAGTCGGGAGTGGTCGATATTGGCGAAAGTACGATCAGCGGGGTTAGAACGCAAGACGCAAAACGATTCGACTGATCGTCTCGCTTCATTGTGATTGGTGTAGAGATCATTGTGATTGGTGTAGACGTAGAGAGTCTCTAGAGAGTCTAGCGAGACGATCAGTCGAATCGTTTTGCGACTTGCGTTCTAACCCCCCAGATCGGGGACGTTCTTCAAAAGGGCCAGGTCAAAAGTACTCGAAACCGACGAGTGTGTATGAAAGCATTGAAAGTGGAAGTAGCGAAAGTGGTATGTAAGGATCCGAGCATATGGAATTCCGTGGTCTCTGCCTACCGCAATGGGAAAGAGGCGTGATGTATATGTATGTATGTTAGTTAACGCAAGTATCGCGCATTTAAATGAAAAAATATGGATTGACTGTGTGAAGAATGATAATATGTGTTTGAGAGGTGTGACTGATGAAAGGGTGAGTGAAAGAAGAGAATGGAAAAAGAGAACCCACCGACCCTAAAAATAAAAAAAGGTAACAGGGCAGGAAGAAAAATATCAGGAACCTGCTGAGGACAGGCGCCCAGCAGGTAACCCAACAGCTAAGTTTCCCGCTCTGTAATAAAAAAAACTAGCCAAGTCATTAAACCATAATTACGCCCAAGATTTGCCTATTGTATTCAAATAGCCGACCTTAACGTAACCACTAAAGGAAAAGAATACACAGAAGGTTCCTTTGTAAAAATGTATACGTTTTTGTGTAACGCTTCGTTTATTTATTTATTAAGACACTATTTTACATATATCACCGCCTCGTCGGCTTAATGGTAAACGCGAGGCATTTAGCACCGGAGTTCCTGGGTTCAAATCACGGGAAAACAAGATTAAAAAAGATTTTTTTTTCGATAGCGGAGGGCACAGAAGGCTGATCACCTACTTGCCTGTAAAGAATAATGATCAGTGAAACAGACACAGAAATGGGTTTGCCCCATGCCCCACTAGGGAACTCGGGAATTCGCTTTGTTTTACATACATACGCCACACCTCTTTCCCACTGCGGTAGGCAGAGATCACGGAATTCCATATGCTCCGATCCTTGCATACCACTTTCGCTTCTTCCACTTACATCAATTAAAAAATCTACCACCTTAGCCTCAAGCCTACTCAGCCTGCTGGTAAATCCCCCACTGGCTCTTTAACAGCATATGCTGAATTTGCTGCTATATATTTACTTAATCTATACCTAGTCAGGTCATAAATTCTGTCACATGTTTAATATAAAATAATTGAAACAAGTTTATTCATTATGTAACCATTTATATACCAAAATGAACTTAACAAAATATAGATTCTTATGACACTAAAGTTTATTCAAAATGACCTCCGTGATTTTGAATACAGGCCTTCAATCTGCGCGGCCAGTCGTCTATCGCAGCACGAACGAGGTCCATGTCAATATCGGCGGCTGCCTTAATCAAGGATGTCTTGAGTGACTCCAAATTGGAATAAGGCTTTGAGCACGCCTTTTCCTCCAAGTGTTGCCATATTTTGTAATCTAACGGATTCAAATCTGGACTGGAGGAGGGCCAGTCTTCGTGCCGGATGAAGTCGATTTCACGCACCGCCAGCCAGTCTTGTGTGCTCTTCGCTCTATGAGCTGGCGCCGAATCTTGTTGGAATACCCAGTGCCTATTATTGAACATGGTATGAGAAACAGGTTCCACAAGGTTCGTCAGGACTGTATTTTGATACACAACTGCATTCGTTTTTATACCTTTCTCACAAAAATGTACCTCTGTTAAGCCCCAATAAGAAACTTTCAACCATACCATGAGTGACGATGGAAAATGACTTCGTTGGACACGCGGAATACGGTTGCTCGCTTCTTCACTACTGTGTGCGTACACCTTATCATTTTGTTTGTTGTAGCTCTCTTCTACGGTAAAAATTTTTTCATCCGAAAAAAGAATTTCCCGATATTTTTTTCCCGCGTACCGCTTCAACAAAGCGCGGCATCTCTTCAGTCTCAGGTCCATTAGACGAGCATTCAAACGATGTCCTATTTTTCTTCGATATGCCCGAAGCCCTAAGTCTTCATTTAACACCCTTTTCACCGTGGTTCTGGTTAACCCCATCTGAAGGGCCAACCGTTTCTGCTTACGTTTGGGATTTCTTTGAATTCGCGCCTTCACAGCTTTTATCACTGCTGGAGTCCTAACAGACCGAGGGCGACCACTTCTTGACCTGTCATCTCTAATAGAGTCTTCATTGTATCGTTTGATGGTACTATAAACGAATCTTTTGGTTATATTCAAAATTTTCAGTACGTCAAAAATTTGAATTGGCGCGTAACCGCAACGATGCAACACAATAACTGCAACACGGTCTTCTTTGAGCGTCCACTCCATATTTAAAAATGAGTAAAATTCTACAAAGTATACATTTTTATTATCATGAACAATTCAAAATTCAAATTCAATAAACTTTTTTGTGGCCAGCTTTCTAAAAGAAAAGTTTTTACTGTGTGACAATACTTATGGCCTGACTAGGTATGTATAAAAATGGATCCCTATTTCCCTTGGTCACGGCATCACGCGTGAACGGCTGGACCGATTTCGCTAATTATTTTTTTGTGTTTGTTATTGTCAGAAGAAGGTTCTTATGAAAGAAAAAATTAAGAAAATTGCGCGGAAAATTTAAGAATACTTAACCACCATATTACATTATTTTACAATAAACTTTTTTGATGTAACCTTATGGCGTTAGACATAACATTGACAGAATGCGTGCTGCAAATATCGTATCAGCGAGTAACATAGTTTTTTTACTTACAGTACGTACATTGCACCCGTGCGAAGCCGGGGCGGATTACATGTTGTCTATAAATATGGATATTATGTATATAACACTACCGCCCCGGCTTCGCACGGGTAGTACAGCGTATTAAAGCCTACATGTCGTAGGGTCGCATTTGCGCGGGTTAATTTTTTTGCGATATTCATTATCAGGAAACGCTTACACGTGTCGAGAACTTAAAAACGTATTTCCCAAAACACACATTTTTCGTTTTATGACAGTCGGTTTTCAAAGTGCGATCTATTTACTTGGAAATGACATCAAGTAAACTCTAAGTACAATAATTACTCCTAAACCATTTCTCAATGACTCCCCCCAACCTTGTGACCAAAGACAAGAATGTCACAATGTAAGACTATCGGGGCATGGTCAGACCGAGGTTGCAAGCCTAATGAATCGTTAAACTGGCTTTTCTATAATAAGTAAGGGCAAATCGATGAACCACATGTTGTCACACAGTTGCTTGGTTGTACTCAGTAAAACGTGACAGTTAAGTTTTGAATTTTTCCCTACACGTTTGGCAACGGGTGGGAGGTGGCACGTCCATAGATGGGAAAAATTTAAGTGCATATTGCACGTTTCATTTTACATCTATAGATTTCCGAAAGCTCGAATATAGGTCGACTGCGCATTGTTGACTGTAGTTCCAGAGGTCCCTACCATCAAATAAACTTCAAGGTAGTCTATTGATATCATGTCGCATAATAAATAAATAAATAAAGAAGATATTGTACAGTTACAGTTTAGTCTATGGATATCCGATTGCTCGTAGTAAAAATTAGGTCGACAGCGCATCATTGACTGATGTTCTGTGGCTGAGGTATTACCTACCATCAAGTGAACCTCATGCTCGTCTATCGATATCTAACATAAAAATAAAACATAGGCCGTTACAAGTTGTTTATTACTCTGTGGTTTGGATTATTTATGGTTTTCTAGTGTGAAAGAGACATAATATTGTGTGCATCACGCATGCGTAATTTCTTAGTGAGTCCACGCGAAACCGACTCTCTAAACATTATGAGATGTATTACTGGTGCTATGTTATGATTAAATTCCGCAAAGTAATAGATCGTATGTTTTTGTATAGTCATACTTATTAATACCTACTCATATCGCACCTATAGAATTAATGAACAACTCAAAATTACTTTTCTTCATAGAATGGCCTAAAACACTTTCTAACCATGAAACAATTACCTTACATTTAGTCATGAACATTTTTATATCCATATAAAATAACATTATAATCAAAATATTAATAACTAGCAATGCGCCCCGGTTTCACACGGGTGCAATGTAGATGTACTATACACATTACACACTATATTACTCTTCTAATCTACTGTTTGTAGCTTTTCTATTAGGCGATAATTTCTGGCGAAAGAATTTTTAAAATCAGTCCAGTAGTTTTTGAGTTTATTCATAACATATAAAAATACAAATCTTTACTCTTTATTAGTATCGATATAGATTGTCAAAAAATTAGGATATATTTTATGCGTTAACCAAAAAAAAAACTAAAGTTCCGATATTATCTACGTAAATGAAACCTGATGCTCGTCATTCATATTTTAATTTCCCGCGTATATTTTGACTTTAGACTTTGACAGTTGACACATTACTAATATATATATATATATATATGATCCTGGCCGATGCGACCAGTCCAGTGTTGCCAACTCAGTGGATTTTCCACTAGATCTGGTGGTTTAGACCTCCCTTTTAGCGGACAAATTTTGGTTTTAGTGGCTAGTGGATTTTCTAGTGGTTTAGATTTTTCAGTTAGTGGTAAGATGCAATATTCAACCACTAGTACGATTTACATGAATACTCTAGTTAGGAATGAACATTTTAAAGAAAACTATCTTTTCGGATTTTTCGCAGACTTATTTGGATTTTTGGTTGCCGATATTTTGAATGCTTTATAGCTATCATCACGGGAGGGACTAAGGTTTTAGACGTCTCATAGGCATTATATGGACGCTGTTAAGTAATACAGTGTCAACCCACAAAATGATAAAAATGTAAATTTTGATACCAATCGCTTCCTTATGAGCTGGAGTACATTTTTCAAAAGAGATATACTTATATAATTTAAATCGTTTAAATAGCAAAAATATTGAAAAAACTAGCGGCCATAAAACCTTAAAATATTTAACAGTAATGCACTAAATTCTATTATTTTGATTGCTATCAAGAAAACCGATATATATATTTAGTGTAATAATAATAATTGCAAAAAAAAATATTATAACTGCCGTGGCTCTGGAAAGTGTTGCCGTTTAAAGAAACTAAAATGCGTTATATCCTTATCAGTAATGCGCTATATCTTGCTAATATCCGGCTTCTAAAATGCACTAGTTGCTAAACGATTTGTAAATATATATAAAAATAGGTAGGTTGGGTATATCTATAAAATAAAGACGTTTTCATATTTATGTTATGAGAAAAAAAGCGCTAGAGACCCTAGAATTGCACTAGGTCTAGCGACAAATCCACTAAAACGCCAAACACTGGCTATGGATTAGTGGTTTTCTGGTGGATCAGGATGCCACATTTGGTGGATTCGTAAAAATAAAGTTGGCAACACTGGCGACCACGGCGACTGCTTAGAGTTTATTTATTTATTGAGAGTTAGGTGGTGCTGCTCTCTCATGTGCTCGGATGTGGCTTATATATCCTATCTTGGATTTGAGGATACGAGCACAAAGTGGGCAGGTGAGGATGCCATCTACGAAATTATAATTATGTAACACTGGTGGTCGTGCTTTAATAAGATCACGTTTCTGATCTAGGTCAGCTCTTCTTCCGATCTCAAATGTATTGATCTTTTCATGAGTGAGGCGTCGCCAATCGGTACGGTTTTTCGAGTTCAGTTCCCAGGAAGATGGATCTATGTCGCAACGTTTCATATGTCTTTTTACCACATCTTTATATCTGAGGAACTGCCCTCCGGCTCTACGCTTTCCGTTTTGGAGTTCGCCATAGAAGATCCGTTTCGCAATTCTGTTCTCTTTCATGCGCGAAACGTGACCACACCACCTTAGTTGTCTTTTCATTAGATATGCTTCAACCCCAGGAACATTAGCTTTTCTAAGGACATCCGTGTTCCGTACATAGTCCGTCCATTTAATATTTAAAATTGAGCGCAGACATCGCAGGTGAAATTTATCTAGAGTACGGATGTGCTTTCGATATAAGCACCAGGTTTCAGATGAATAGAGTAAGGTGGGAAGAACTGTAGCTACATATACGGAAACCTTTGTGCATTTCTGTATATCATGCGAGTTAAAAACAGCCGATTGTAATCTACCGAAAGCGGCAGAGGCTGCGCATATTCTGTTATTTATTTCCATGTCAAGGTCACCTTTAGATGTTAAAGTACTGCCGAGGTATTTAAAAGTATCAACCTGGTTAATGGTGTTTTGACCTAGCTTCACTTCAGCAAGTTCTGTTGAAACGGTTCCTGCGGCCATAACTTCCGTCTTTTTTATATTGACAGTGAGACCATACTTTTTACATGTACTGTGCAATTGAGACATAAGACTCTGCATGGTATTCAATGCATCTGTCACAAAGCACAGGTCGTCTGCGTACATAATTTCAGTTATCGTTTCGTAGGATACTTTAGATCTAGCCTTTAGGCGGGAGATATTAAAGAGTTCGCCATCCGTACGATAACGAATTCGCAGCCCATTTTAATATAGTTTTGAATCTTTAAATTACTTAGTAAAATTCAAAATCAAATAAATGAAATAATAGTTTCCTCTTCACAGGTAAGGGAGTCATAATTTGTTCAGCGTAATGTAAAACATATAATTCTGGAATAATTGTGTAATTAAAAATATTATATTGACAGAGCTTGAGAAATGAGTCTCTATTAATAATTATATTTGCTGCATTAGTTCTGATGTTCATAATTCATATAAGACATAATGAAACAATATTATTACATTTCATAATATTGTATTTTATTATGAGAGTACCACACATTTAAATAAAATAACTCTATCACCATAATATTTTTCTTTATTTTGTGTCTGTCCCTAACCACGCTTTCTGGAAAGCATTCGACACATTGGGATAAATAAAAAAATCTTTCTGTATATTATATTTTTTTGTAATAAAATATCAATATGATGTAGGTACTTAAGTAATGTTATTATTGTTTTGTTTATATTTGTAATTGATTGTCAAATAAAATACCTACCTTTCATTTAGTGAACAGTAATATTACTAACCTCAATTTTACTAGAAAAAATGTAACCTGATTGGAGCCGGTCGCAAATAAAGCTATTACCAACGCAAGACGCGCTTCGGAAACCGGTTCTTTTACTTATTTCGTTCGTTTGAAAGAGTCTTACCGTAATCAAATTCTAGATTCTAAATCTATTTATGACTATGTAGCGACATCTATGATCCGCTACTAGAATCAATACGAAGACGTCTAATGACTAATCCTGAATCGCGCTATATAAATGTTACCGAGCGCTCAGTATATTTACAACATCTCGACATCAACCACTGGGGCCTTACGGCCGGCCAGTCAGTGGTTCGACTGGTCGAGGATCCTCCCTTTAGGTTGAAGAAGACCACACCTCTCTTCCTCTACAACTATCTTCAAAATCTATACTAATATTATAAAGCTGAAGAGTTTGTTTGGTTAAACGCGCTATCCTTTATATATTCCTTTCACCGAGTAGAGGTCAGCTAAGAACGGATTTTACGAAATTCAACCCACAAGGGGGGTTCGGAATTCCGCCATCTTGACAGCTCACGTCATGCATTCTTAGCTTTTTTGGAATAACAGATGTCAACTGCAACTCAGTGACATATAAGTGACACATTAGTGACAGTGACAATTATGTAAAAAAGTGGGCAAATGGGCATATTCAAATTTAAGAATAATTATATAATTTCGAAGCCAAAATTGTGGCAGAACAACGTCTGCGGGGTCCACTAGTAAGAAATAAAAAAGTCAGCAATATTTTCCTCCCAAGTGGTAGCATAACAAGCTACTAAAGTCTTACCTATTAATTAATTTAAATAATTATTTAAGGGATACACCTACCTAGTTACGATTATTTTAAAATAATTTTATAATATTTAAGTATTGTAATAACTAAAACTCAATCTGTTTACGTGAAGATCCTCAATACCGTTGCACGGTAAACCTTAGTGGTTTTTTGCAATCTATAAATTAATAATGTTAATGTATTTTTCTTTGATCAATAAATAAATTGATAAAAATAAAATTGCACCTGCAAAATGTCTTAAGTTGGTTCGTTTTATTAATTAATATTTATTAAGAAATCTTTCACGTTTTTATATGCATGATTTCTGTATAAAATAACATTATTTTACTAACTCCGCGCAAAGAACTCCCGGAAAGTAAATATTTGCACAAATATTTAGTATCGAAACTTGAAACTGACTTCGTTAATAATCATGACTTTTTGTATGGAAAACGAACCACCTTAAATCTACTCGTACCGTCCGTCGCTTGCAAAAGTCTCTTCAAATAGAAAAGGAATTAGAAAGAAATTGTTAGCCGGACGTTCAGTGTCGCTCAGTGCGTGTTCTGACTCCACAACATCGCGTGTAAGGTCACTCGCCGTTGCACCACGAGCTGTGAGTTGCAACACCGTCAGCCATGAGGCATACTTAAATACATACATACATATACATCACGCCTCTTTCCCATTGCGGTAGGCAAAGATCACGGAATTCCATATGCTCTGATCCTTACATACCACTTTCGCTTCTTCCACTCACACCAGCTTCATAAATCTTTTTCGTTTCCCTACTTTCATCCATCCTTTCTACGTACCAACTCAATCATCGTGTTTTAATCAACAACGCTCGTACTTAAAATTGAGTTTCACTTAAGTGTTGCTATCACTTACATACATTTCAAACTTTATTACAAAGTTGAGAGCCATTTCATATTTTTTTTTATGTCAGATATCGACAGACGAGCATGAGGTTCACTTGATGGTAGGTGATACCTCAGCCACTGTCGACCTACTTTTTATTGCGAGCATTCGGAAATACAAAGATTGAGACCGAAACGCTCAATATTCACTTCACGATTTTTCCATCTATGAACGGTGTTTCGACACCCGGTCGGAATTTCGATATTCCTCCCACCCGTTCAATGCCCAAAGTTACCAGACATGGGGAAAACATGCTTACAGAAAATTATAAGCATGTGGTCCCGGTGGGATTCGAACCCACGACTCATAGATGCGCACGGCAGGTGTTCTACCGAACGCGCCAAAAATTTGCCACTATGCTGGGCGAAGTAGCTCTCAGATAAAAGATTTTTTTCCCGCTTACTGTCAAAGTTTCGTAATAATTTGGCCGTATTCAACTAGTATAAAATAAAATATGACAAAATACAATTCCATTTACATGAATCACATCCGTATTCGCATGGATATCCGGTTATATACGCAAATTAAGAACAGGCAATTTCCCTTACGCTAACCTATAATTCCGCCCACCCATCCACGGCCCGACCTCGCCAACCGGCACTTAACCCGACAATCATTTCCGAAACACGCAATACTGTATTAAATATTATTAACATTGCGACACCGCTATGTAACGACGCGTATGCAACACGTAACGACTCGTCGAACGAGATCGTCAGGAACAATACTGGCAATAATCAATATCGACTTTGAGCGTTCATATCGATGCCTCTCACGTATACATGTAAAGTGAATTTCCGAGTCTACTGGGGCATGGTGCAGACACATTTCTGTGTCTGTTTCACTGATCATCGCTAAATAATAATGCTAGTGTATTCTTTAGTAATTATTAACCAATATACATTAATAGGATACTTGTTCCATATTTCTGATGTCCTGGTACTTCTAAGAATATCTGCATCTCCTAGTGGGGCATGGGGCAGACACATTTCTGTGTCTGTTTCACTGATCATCGCTTACTAATAATGCTAGTGTATTCTTTAGTAATTATTAATTAGTATACATTGATAGAACACTTGTTGCATACTTCTGATGTCCTGGTACTTCTTAGAATTTCAGCGTCCCCTAGTGGGGCATGGGACAGACACAGTTCTATGTCTGTTTCCCTTACCATGTTAGGTGATCAGTTTTCTATACCCTGCCTACCCTGCATTTCTATAAAATGCACCGTCCATTCATCTCAACCACAGGTGGTCCAGGCGTTTGTGTGTGCGTGTTTATAAGGTTACTAGCAACACGCCCCGGCTTCGCACGGGTGCAATGTAGATGTACTTACTATACACAAAAAAATAACCTATGTTACTCGCTGATAATGTAGCTTTCAATTGGTTAAAATCGGTCGAGTAGTTTTTGAGATAAATCGTAACAAAAAAACAAAATAATCTTCCCTGTTTATAATATTAGCTTAGATGATTACTAACGATCCGCCCCGGCTTCGCACATATTAATTTATTTTTTATGTGTGAAGCACAGCATTTTCAATTAAAGCTCTCAGTCGGCTTGATTTCTTCCGACATCTTCAACAATTATCGTTGTATTTCAACATTTTTATGTTAATAATAATGAAATCCGCATTAAAATCCGTTTCGTAGTTTAAAAGAGCTAAGGGACAGATGGCGGGAAGCGATTTTGTTTTATATGGAGGTACATGTAAAGATAAACATTTCGCCAATGATTCTAATATTGTTGGATGGGAAAATCGATTACAATTGATTTGGTACCGTTAAACAAGAGATTTCTGATTTTAAACATACTTATGAAAAACATAAGTAAATTCAAAAATGTTTTGCTGCATTTTTTTTAAAAATTATTAGTGAAATAAAAAGGTAACGGCTCAAAATGCAAAACTGACTATTTTAATAGGGTTAGGCGATTTCATCAAGCTAGGATTCGAACTCACGACCTATTAGTAGGTACTATCCAACGATCCTCCATACACATTGCGAATACTCATACGTCATTGAACTAGTTATTAAACAATTCTGATTAATTTATAAGCAGCGTTCACGCTCTATTTGTACCGTTAGGATCCTGAGTCAATGATCGGACGTTCGTATACACTAATACATATACACGGCGTGTCCTAAGCGAGCTATGGAAATAAATTTAAAAAAGAAAGAAAGAAAAAATATTAATTTCATGCAACACAATAAAAAAAGAAAAAAATATAAAAAAATTACACTACTCAATTTTAGCGGGGAGCAAATAATTCATCAAACAATCATAATAAAATTAATAATAATAAACATTATTATACAATAAATGTATGTTCAAATAAATTACGCTAATCAAATCAATGTAAGTATGTTTTGTCTTATACACAGTCCTAAACTATTAATTTGATTATGATGAAACTCTGCATACGCCCGCGGAGGTTGCTAGCCCAAAAAAAAACTCGAGAAAATAAAAAATCTAGAAGGCGCTGCTGAACGACAAGTTCAACGCCAGACGGGCTCGTTGACGCGTTCGGTAGAACACCTGCCGTGCGCATCGATGGGTCGTAGGTTCGAATCCCACCGGGATGACATGTTTATAATTTTCTGTATGCATGTCTTCCCCACATTTGGTCACTTCGGGTATTAAAGGAATGGGAGGAATATTGAAAAACCACCGATCAAAGATGGAAGTTTCAGTCTATGGATTTCCGAATGCTCGAAGTAAAAAGTAGGTCGACAGCGCATCATTGACTGATGTCCTGAGGTATCACCTACCATCAAGTGAAGCTCATGTTCGTCTGTCGATATCTAACATAAAAAATATATATACAGTAATGCATATATTATAATATACTATGATTTTACATATATGACAGATTTTCTTTGATATACGGTGTGTACGCTATAGTGTACGTTAGTAAATAGCTTTTTGTCCGATATTAGTTAGTTACTAGCAAAGTTAATAATATAAAGATTTCATTTTGATATTTTTCTCTTTGGAACATGTTTTTGCATACTTTTACTGCATATAATTTGAATTAATTAACGGTTTCCGGTAGTGTTGCTATATCATTAAGAATAGGTCACAGACTACATAAAAAATCGATTAGCGTAATAATTTATAATTTCAAATTTTAAGAATTTTATTGTTATCTTAATTGTATCTTAAATTATTAGCAATTAGTTCTACAATACCTGATAATGTAAATTGTTTTTGGATAAATGTAGGTACTAGGTACTAAAGATAGAACTCCGAACAAAACAGCATTTTCTCTTACCACATATAAGATTAGGGCCACACACAGCATCTTTAAAAATTACGAAGATTTTATCTTACCTAAGACCCGTGACCGCAATAACTCGTTGATTTTGCGCAATCACTGTTATTAACTGAACACAACACAATTTTACACAAATCGCAATATTCACGACAAATTTGACAGCTGTCAAATGTTCCCGCCACAGAATAGTGCGTTGTTTTTTTTAAATCGGCCAGTTCGATTAAAACCTCCTTGGGTACAAGCGACACGGTAAACGTCGCGATTCATACTAAATACCTGACCACTTTCCAATCTGAGGAATGGCGCACACTAGGCGGTCATTAAATCAGATAATAACCGTTTTCTCGAAGTGTGTACTCGATTGACTGAAGTCTTGTCAATTTTTGGATTAGATACATAAAGACCCTTTGTGTACCCGAAATTTTAAATAGGACAATAAAAAAGACTTGAATTCGTGTATGCGGTGATATTAGTTATTTCGACTATGTGTTTGCGTATTGTTCCCAAATCCCACGATAATGTAAGTGCGTGCTCCTATTTTACCATGCCTACTGCTGATAGAGGCAAATCTTTTGTTTTATTATTATTATAAGTACCTGGATGACCGAGCTTTGCTCGGTATTTTTTTTTTTTATAAATTGTGTTTTTTGGAAAATTTAAGTACGAATTACATAGTAATAAAATCAAGTCTAACCTCAAAGCAAACACTCATTGACTTCGTGTTACTTAACAACGCCATCTGCTGGAATAGCTTTAGTGTTGTTGTGTCGTTAAAGCAATTTAAAAAAATCAAACGCCACCTTTTTGTTATTATTCTTCGAATAAAAAAAAATAAGTTTATGTTTAAGTTGATAGAACACGAATAAAATGAAATTTTCTAGAAATGATACCTAGTTTTAAAAAATAGTATTACTACTCACCGATAGATGTCAGGAAGAGTCATATATCGTTTAAGTTGATAAAACACGAATAAAATGACATAGTATTACTATTCGCCGATAGATGTCAGGAAAAGTAATTTTTCCTTTAAGTTGATAAAACACGAATAAAATGACATTGTCTAGACCTAGTTTAAAAAAATAGTATTACTATTCACCGATAGATGTCAGGAAGAGTCATATTTCGTTTAAGTTGATAAAACACGAATAAAATGACATAGTATTACTATTCGCCGATAGATGTCAGGAAAAGTAATTTTTCTTTTAAGTTGATAAAACACGAATAAAATGACATTTTCTAGAAATGATTCCTAGCTAGATCGATTTTTTGCCCCCGAAACCCCCCGTATACGAAATTTCATGAAAATCGTTGGAGCCGATTCCGAGATTCCAATTATATATATATATACAAGAATTGCTCGTTTAAAGTTATAAGATTAATTACTTCAATATGTCATGTGGAGCATAGTGTAATGGCAGCAGCTTGTAAAACAAAGATCTTGGCGATTATAAAGAGGGCGGAGAATTTATTGCCAGTTCTTCTCGTCCGTTCTACGCCCTAGATTTGAGAACTGGCAGAAAATATAAAATTAAAAGCATTTAATGTTTTTTTTATTGACCTTCATAAGTGTAAATTGTGTTATCTAAATGAATAAATGATTTTGAATGTAATAGTGAGCTAAATTTTCCATATCAGAGCTGAAATAGAATTTAAATTATATTTTGTTAAGAATTATAAAAAAAACTTTACATATGTGGGTACAGTCGCGATGCATTCATTATGAGACACAGTTGAATGTCCGCCGAGCTTTATAAAGCGGCAAAGTAAAATTTAATTGTGAAAGCGTGTCAGTTGTTAAGTTAATAGGAATAAGAATCAATATCGCTTGTATTTTAAGACTTAACTTCAAAATAGCTTCACACGTAGATTGTGTAATAACTCATCTTTACTTTGTTTGCTTACGCAGAATCCTTTGTCTTCTATTATTTATTAATACTCGCGACTTCATTTGCATGCAATTATTAAAATTATGAAAATTTTCTCGATGCTGATGAAACAATGCCTAGGTTTTTCCAACCTAAGTTTTTTTTTATGTTAGACTTCGACGGACGAGCATGAGGTTCACTTGATTGTAGGTGACACCTCAGCCACAGATGACAGAACACTCGTCAATGATGCGCTGTCGACCTGCTTTTTACTTCGAGCATTCGGAAATCTATAGACTAAAACCTGATACGCCCAATATCACAGAACAGAAGAAGTTTCCCTGTTCTGTGCCCAATATGGACTTCAGGGTTTTTCCATTTATGAACGGTGGTTTGTTACCAGGTCAGAATTTCGTTATTCCTCCCACCCGTTCAATGCCCGAAGTTACCAGACGGGGGGAAGACATGCTTACAGAAAATTATAAACATGCCGGTGGGATTCGAACCCACGACCCATCGATGCGCACGGCAGGTATTCTACCGAACGTGTCAACGAGCCCGTCAATATTGATATTCAAAACGAGTAACTACCAAGTATCGCCGGCTCTTCTTAATAAAAGCAACATTCCGACCCGGTACTAACTTTAAAATACCTACTTGTACGAATAAGTTATATTTGAAAATATATATAGGTGAGGGAATACCGAATGACCCAACCGCCGTTTAAAAAAGAAAAGCCGTTGCGTGATACGGCCTCGGATATGTCGACAGCGCATCGTTGATTGATGTACTGCGGCTGTATTAGCTACTATTAAGTGAGCGTCACGCACGACTGTTATAAATAAAAAAATATTATTGCAAATAGTAGTGACAGTAGTTAAATAAGGGGGTGGGGGGTAATTAAGAACTCTTTTGTAAATAGCGTCATTTTTATACTTTTTTATTATCCTTCAAGCGGTCGCGCCGATTTCAACGGTTAATATTCTGTTTATATCGATTATATTCGATTTTTTACATCACAATTATTTCGTAAATATGTTTTTCTTTAATTTAAATACTAGGATAGTATACCGAAATATAACTATAAAAATTAAATCATTTTTTAATTATTTGTTATTTTAAATCCCTAAATTTCGTCCGGACGTCTTTTCGGTTACGCGCGACCGCTTGAAAGTTAAACTAGTACTTTGTTTTACAAGGAGACCGTCAAACGTGTGGATCGGGGATTTCAATGGTTTTCGGTGAGATAGTAGAGAGGTCCAAAGGGTATAAAAACCACCAAATATTAGGGTCAAATGGACCCTCATTCAAATGATATTAAAGGTCAGTTGGATAGGTAATTGATTTACCTACTTTCCGTTATGCCCCAAGCCTCGGATAGCCTCGTGGTAACATTGAAATCTCCGATCTACATATAGTACGTATTCATTGTCGTTAAATACATATTGACGGTTCAAAGGTAGAACTAGTGCCATTTTGAAAAAAAAATAAAAAATTATATTGCTTATTTTAAGCGTAAACCTACGGTAAGAACAAAGCACTTATTACGTATTCTGGTCCGTAACTAAACTTTTAAGCACAATACACGCTTAGTATTATAATTTATTTTCGAAAACGTACGCTTAAAATAAGCGATAATGGCCTTTTTTTATGTTAGATATCGACAGACGAGCATGAGGTTCACGTGATGGTGGGTGACTCAGCCACAGTATATCAGTCAGTAATGTGCTGTCGACCTACTTTTTACTTCGAGCATTCGGAAATCCATAGACTGAAACCGAACAGGTGGTCTACCGAATGCGCCAACGAGCCCGACCGATATTTATTCCTAATTATCTTTTTTATCTTTGAACCGACGATATTATCCGAATTCTTAGCATTTTAGATCCTCAAAACCCAGTACCAATTATAAACCCCAATAGGTATAGTTATACTTGTTTAAAATAATATAATTCTTATTTCTAACGGGGTTAAAATAAAACACCATTTTACAAAAAAATAAATTTATCAATCCCCTTTCAGTACACACTTATGCCGTTTCAAACCGCTACTTTGCGTAAAGTAACTATTGCACACGTCACAACAAAACGGTTTGGAACCGGTGTGTACCCGCAGATGTATCTTCAAATTACCGCTAACCGAAAACCGCTTCTCGCAAAAATCACAATTAAACGGTTTCTCATCTGTGTGCACGCGCATATGCTTCGACAGATTCCCGATCTGTTTATTGCAAACTTTACACGTGTACGGTTTTACCCCCGTGTGCGTGCGCATGTGTCGTTTCAATTGCCCCGTCTCTCTAAACGAGCGCTTGCAAACCGCACAATCGAACGGTTTATCCCCCGTGTGTATCCGCATGTGAATCTTCAGATAGCCGTTATCCGAAAAGGATTTCTTGCACACTTTACACGCGAACGGTCTCTCCCCGGTGTGAGTACGTTCATGAAGCTTGAAGCTCGCCATTTGCGCAAACCGACGATCACAAAACGAACACCGGTACGGTTTAAAACCGGTGTGAACTCGGGAGTGGACTTTGAGGGTAGTGTGCGCGCGGAACGACTTGTTGCATATCTCGCAAGTGTACGGCTTTTCGCCGGTGTGTTGCCGCTGATGTATGAGTAGGTAGCTTTTGCTGGAGAACTGTTTGTTGCATGAGTGACAGGTGTGAGGTTTGATTCCCGCGTGGATGATGTGGATGTGTCGTTTGAGGTGGGTGCGTTGGGGGAAGCGGCGGCCGCAGATATCACACACGTAGGGTCTTTCGCCTGGAAATATGTATAAGTATTAAAAAGTATGATATCGTGGAACGACCTCTGGCCTATGAAAGTAAAAAAAAAACAAGTAAAAAAGAAAAAGTAAATAGCTAAGACAAGATAGAAAAAAAGTTTCGGACGGCCACACAGATACGTAAATAAAAATGTTCAGTGAAACGGACTCGGGAATTCTAAGAAGTACCAGGACATCAGAAATATGGAACAAGTATTGTATCAATGTGTACTGGTCAATAATTTCTAAATACACTAGCATTATTAGTAAGCGATGATCATTGAAACAGACATAGAAATGTGTCTGCCCCATGCCCCACTAGGGGACTCGGGAATTCTAAGTACCGAAGCATCAGAAATATGGAACAACTACAAGTATTATATGTATACTGGTCCAGGGACTGAAACCGGTTAATTTTTATTTTCCAACATACGTGTCTGACTGAGATACCATGATATTAGTTTTAAAGACACTAAACTTACCACAGTAATTTTTCTCAGTAAATATGAATAAAAACAAAAAAATATTAACAAAAACCTTTATTAAACCGGTATAACTCCCATAGTAAATTAACCGGTATTCAGTCCCTGATACGAGTTATATATGACTAAAATTAGATTGAGGGCATTTTTTTTTATAGTTGCATCAATAGGGCAAGGCTTTTGGGCTTGTATGGTAGTCACCAACCTGTATGCGTCAAAATATGCGACTTCAAAGTCTGGTTGTGTCCAAAGCTCTTCTGGCAGATATCGCAGGAGAATCTCTTCTCCTTCGTGTGCACCTTCAAATGTTCCTTCAGCCCTTTCTTTTTCCTAAACTCCTTTTTGCAAAAATCGCATTTAAACGTGTCGGAGTGCACTGTGAAGTGCTTCTTCAATAGTTTAGCGGTTTCCAAGGTCTGGCCGCAAATTGAGCAACAGAAACCCTCTGTACTGAAGTGAGAGTCCTCAATATGGCATATGAGCTCTTTGTTCTGCTTAAAAACCCCTCGACACAGGAGACAGGGGTAGGTTTTCGTGAATTTGTGTGTTTGAACGTGCATCTCTAGCGAACCGTGGTATGTGAACTTCTTCTGGCATATCTCGCACGAGTATTTTTTCGATTTTTGTTGCCGCGCTTTTGTTTCTGTAATAAAAACGTATATAAATTTAATTAAATGAAGGCATTTTGTAATCAATTTATCTTTGTTTATTTACGTTTATCCTAAATTTATATAAAACTAGCAACGCTCCCCGGCTTCACACGGGTGCAATGTAGATGTATAGTACTATACACAAAAAAATATTATAATGTAGCTTTCTATTGGTGAAAGAATTTTTAAAATCGGTTCAGTAGATGTAGAGATTACTTCCTACAACCTTTTTTTACACCTTGCGTTACATTATTCAAAATTTAGTAGGAATCCCTAATTATTTCTGGAAATAAATATAGCCTGTGTTACTCGGAGAAGATGTAGCTTTCTAACGGTGAAGTTTTGAGTTAAATCGTAACAAACAAACAAACAATCTTTCCTCTTTGTAATATTAGTACAGAAGTCTTTCAAGGCTCTTGTTCTGAAACGGTCTATGGACTTGGAAATACTCTTATCAAAAATTAAAAGGTCAACAACGCATCATTGATTAATGACTGATGCCTGAGATACTACGCTTCATCAAGTGAGCCACGCTCGTCTCATCTTACTTTACGAGAGAAAGAGACATTGCGATACATTTTGTATAGGTCTGTCTCGCTCTATCCTGAAATACTTATTACATAATAAAGATGAGACGTATTTACGCCACCAGGTTTTAAAACCAGGGCTTAGCTTGGAAGTAGGGCGCCCTGGTGCGAGCGGGAAAAACTTGCAAGTATGAAAGTATTGGCTATTCGGGTGCGTTTAGAGATGAAAGTGAAAATACTTGCATAGGAAAACGATCCGTAATGTCTTAGAAATAAGGAGCACAATCATTTTCCTATGCAAGTATTTTATCCTTTAAAGCAGTGATTCCCAAAGTGGTCTATATCGGGTCTATGACAACCTGCCAGGGGTCTACGTCAGCTAAAATTTGGAGGTCCATGAAATGAAAATGGGGGTCCACAATAGTGGATCTCAACACATACACTGATAGTACCTATTTACATACATCATACTATCTTATAATATCAAAACATATACATTATTTATAAAAGTAAATATGAAGTAAAAAATTTATAAGTGACATAGAAGAAACGAATGTCATAATACAAGAGGAACTGACTGAACTAAGTACAAACGAAGAACTTAAGGTTCAGTTTAAAAACGGATATCAGCAATTCTGGCTGCAAAACAACATACCCGTTACTTATCCCGTATTATGGAATATAGCGAGGAAATTTTTTATTTCCTTTCCATCGTCATACCTAGTGGAAAAGGGGGTTCAGCGCTGTTACCAATCTCCTAACGAAAAAAAGAAACAGACTGAACATCATTAGCCGAGGAGATTTAAGATTAAACCTTATAAAATTGACGCCAAATGTTGATAATTTATTATTAAAGCATCAGGTTCATCCTTCTCACTAAAAATATTGACTTATTGCCTATGTTATTTTATTTATAGTCTATTTAATGTTACGTATATTTTACGTAACATATACAAAATTTTATTTTGAGTAGTTTTAATTTAAATTCAATTAATAAATGTATAAATTAACATGTGTTTTTACTTTAAGTTTTAACACTATTCTTCACTACAGTTAGAAATTTACAGGAAATCAATATCAGGTAATTAGGGGGTCTACCCAACACGGAAAAACATGGCAAGGGGTCTACGACACAAAAAAGTTTGGGGAACTCTGCTTTAAAGTATAAAGTACTTGCAAATACGATTGTGCTTCTTATCTCTAAACACGTAGGGATCGTTTTCCTATGCAAGTATTTTTTTATTATAGCGAGTTCGGAGCTCGATGAAAGTATTATGAAACGTTTTCGAACCTGGTATTTTTAAGGACTCGTACTTGTAAGCCCCGGTATCGAATTTTGCAAGTATATCTCAATTACATAACACTGCATAGAAACAAACCATCTTTTACTGAAGGCGGAGTCACCCAGTCCGCATCAGGCTTGGAATCCTGACTCCGTAGATTGGATAATGGCTGGTCATCGAAGTCATCAGATAGTATGTCTTCTAATAATAACTTGTCATCTGTAATCAAATGTTATATTCAAGTTAATTAAAAAAAATCCAAATACCAAAACTTTATATCGAAATTCCGACCGGGTAACGAACCACCGTTCATAGATGGAAAAACCGTGAAGTGCACATTGCGCGTTTCGGTATCAGTCTGTGGATTTCCGAATGCTCGAAGTAAAATGTGGGTCGACAGCGCATCGTTTACTGATGTTCTGTGGCTGAGGTATCACCTACCATCAAGTGAACCTCATGCTCGTCTGTCGATATCTAACATAAAAAAAATAAGTTTAAGGGAAGTTTTTTCTACAATTTGACTTTTTTAAAAATATAAGCTGAATTTTCTACCTTATATCCAATTTCGATGAAACAAAGTTTTGAACAATCTATGTGTAAGAGCTGCATGAAAATCAATTCAGTATTTTCAGAGATTAGCGTGAACAAACAGAGAAAAAAAAACGTACAAAATGATTTTTATCGTCCCCGCTCCATTTTTGGTAAAAATAATTAATGTTCAGAAATTTTGAATCAATCTTAAGATTTGTCGGAATAGTCAAGTTGATATATTACAATATTAAAAGAGTATCTAAGATAACCTCTAGAATTCTAGATATTAATATAGTAATTAACAAATAAGCATAATTTTACTGAATACTTTTCACAACAATTTAAACTTTAACTTAATTTACTTTCAGTTCATTTTGACCATGACCACCACCACTGACAATTGTTATGTATTACCAGAAGAAATAGATGTACATAGAAGAACAGCCCGTTCTCAGCCGAGCTCTATAAAAGAACTCCTTTTTCAGTGCCAAAAGTTACATGTACATAATACTTTTTTTGACCTGTACAGCGCGCGGCAATGTATCGGTGTGACACACACATCTGAGCAGTCAGCTGACTCCTCCCCTCGCGTTGTCTCGCTTGCTCTCATGAGCAAACGGCAATACCGCTCTAACAGCGGCTGGGTGCGAGAGAGTGCGCGCTATGACTCCAGCGTCAGTGTCGTCCACACGGACACTAGCAGCGCCGCGGTGGCTGGGGGGAGAACTACTCTTACCCCAGAGATTCCGTGCCAAACACGCCTATAAGGCGTGTACTTCTATGTACATCTATGTTTGGTATTACCCATTATTTATAAATACTCACCAGTATCTTCTGTGTTTATTTGATTTATATCATCACAGATTTCCTCTTTAGTTTCTACAAAAAAGAAATCATTTTTAGTAATTGGATATTTAGAACATTAAAATAGGTGGCAAGAATAGATGGAGAAGAACATTAATATATGGAATCACCATGAATTACAAGTGTTAAACGTAAAAATAACAGCAAAAAAAAACTATTATGAACATTACATTGATGACCTATGGCTGAGGAAAACCATCAAGTATGCCTAACGCTATATGTATATTATGCAAAATTATAGTGATATTTCTAAAAGCTTCGCACGGTACTTGTAGATGTATTACAAAAAAGTTATGTCTATATTACTTGCTGATAATGTAGGTTTCTATTGGTGAAAGAATTTTTAAAATCCGTGAAGTAAAATTATAACAAACAAATCTTTTCTCTTTATAATATTAGTATAGATATAATTATATTGTCTTTTATTAACGCGAGTATCACACATTTAAATAAAATACTGTATACCGGATTAAAACGCTATTTATTATTTATATCGATTTGTATTGACAGAGTCTGTCTGCCCGTGACCACGGTTGCTGAAAAGCATCTGAAACGTTGGGATAAATAATTTAAACAATATAAATAATAAATCGCGTTTTAATCCGGTATACAGTATTTTATTTAAATAGATATAATAATTTAAAAATAAGATTAAACAGTGAGTAGTTGAATACCCATATCACGAAACTTGTTAAAGTTGACGTACAAACTACAACTTCACTACCGTGTCAGAAACAATAGATCTAGCGGTGCATGGGGCAGACACATTTCTGTGTACACTGTACATTTCCTTACAGACAAGTATATAAAACATCTGTCTAACAGATTTTTTCTTGTTTTCTTAGCTTTTTTCAACTAGAACCTCTGGTGTTAAATGCCACCCACAGACATCAAAGAGCCATATATCAATGATTTCCGCAACAAAGGGCGTCAAAACCATTTGGCTAAAATGACTTTTTAATGCAGTATCATTCAGTTTTCGAAGCTCTATCGAACCTTATATTTAAAATTGCGCTACGGTGAAAAATAAAGTTTTTACAAGTATAAGGGAAAAAAATATATAATAAATACCAGAGAAATAATTTTTTTGAATCGTTTTTGCTCATTGCCATAGGTATGCTAAATGGAGATATGCTCTTCGTTGTGGAAACCATTGATATTCTCCTGTTTTATACATGTTAAAAAATAAAAGCTTACCTTTCAATAAATAATCATTGTAATACTGAATAAATCTCTCTTCACATTCAACAACTTGGAGTCGGAATAACTCAGCATCACGGAGTCTTGGTATACACAGCTCACATATACTGTAAAAGGATTTTAAACTTTCTACCATGGGGCTCATCTGAAAGTATAAAGGTAAGTTAAATCTGAACCAACTTAGGCAATTTACTTAAATGATCACACTTATTACAGATAACAGTCTTAAAATATAGAGTAAATGAATTTCAGTATGAAAACTCAAGTAATGACACTTGAATATTATTGAATACTAAAATAAAATACTCCGCTATTGATCATATATAGTGCTATAATTAAATGTCATGTAATTGAAAAATATTCTAGGTAAAAACAACACAATTTTTGCATAAAAAGAAGTCATTAATGTGTATTTGTTTCAATATTTAGATTTTCCAATCAGTAAAATGGCTTTTAATGTTATTTTTATTGCCATATAAATGATCTAGGAAGCTTATTATATATTTTGGATCTGTGTTTATATGCCAGTCTTTCTGGATAGGAAGTCGCTGAAACATACTCCAATGTTTATCATTGTAAAATAAAGATCAAAATCTAATAGTAATAAAATCTACCAGCTGGAAACAGTTTTGCCTTTACATTTATAGTATAAAAATAAAACATACAGGTGTTATATTGAAAATTTGTTGCAATTTATTGGAAAAAGATTCTCCTCTTTCATCGTAGTTACATGGTTCATCAAGACTCTTAAATATGCCCTGAGAATGACAGCAGCGACAAATACCGCTGATATTCCAGATTTCAGACATTTTACTACATTGAGTACATACTTAAAGTGTTTGCGAGTACAAAAAATACAAAAAAGATATGTAAGTACATTGTACAATAACAAATTCCTTATTTATTATTTTGAAAGTAGGCCTGACAATTAACATATTAAATGTCAACAGCAGTGTTGCCACCTTGGATTTTTAAAAAGGGTATTTAGTAAAGCTCAAAAGGCCTAAAATATGTATATGCCATCAAAAGTGACTGATGGCTAAAAATTAAACACTTTTTATGGCGGTAATGCAATAAGTGAAGACAACACAAAACGAAGTATTAACTCAACAATTCACCTGTCAATATTATCATGCTACGAAAAATACGCGACACTACTGAAGAAATTGTGATAACATCATAGAGTATACCTTATATAGGTAAGATAACATCCTAATAACATGGTAATAACTCAGAGAAAAGTAAACACTTGCGGGATTCCCCAGTAAATAATAAAACTAAAAGATATACCAATAGAGTGAATGATTTTGAGTGAAATTGACTGAAATTTAACCTCCATGGCGTGAATTATTTCATAACTTGGTAAACGCGGAAAAAGGGCTACATTGCTCTCCGGGCTAAATCGTAAAAAAACGAGTTCACCTACAGTAAATCTAGCCCGAAATGGGATAAGATGGCAACACTGGTCAACAGTTATGTCATTTTAAATGTTAGTATAACCCATAGATACTATATTATATTATTATAGACTGATAGTATAGAAAGTATGCTCACCAAATATGAAATGCTAAACAAAAACACTACCTATAATTATTCGATAATATCTATTAATACGATAAATAGAAAAGTAATATTCAACTTATAAATATTTTATATTAACCTTCCTCCGCACAAAAGTGAAGGTTATGCGTCATCGCCTATGTCGTAGGCAAAAATAAAGATACCAGGAATTTCACAAATCTAGGGATAACTTGAAATAATAAAATATAAATATTCCGCCTTTTTACTGAACAAAATCTAGTGATAATATAACACCAAAATAAAATCCCACTTTGTCTGGTTGGTATAATCTGTATTACGCAGTACTCTGTATGCCCATTGAGAATCGATATCGCTGAGATATATACTCTTTGGCTGAGATGTCGGCGAGATAACATAAAAGTGTAAACTGTAAAGGTACCTAGGTACTTTGTTGTGGATATAACCATGTCAGGTTCAGAAAAGTTTACATTGGCATTGATAAAAGAAGTAAAGAAAAGACCTATTCTGTACGATTCTAACTATGAATCGAGTGGTAACAAAAATAGTTTCGATAAAAATACAGCATGGTTTGAAATCGCTACAGCTCTTGGTAATAATGGTTTGTAAATATCTATTTTTTATACTTTTTATTATACCTAAGCAAACATACATAAGGCATTTACCAATAGAATACTTATACTTTGACATGTTTATAAAGGGATAACTTAAAGACATATATAAATAAATATATGTACTAAGTACTTTCACCTTGTATTATGTGACAGTGTTGCCATGATCCTTACTCTTACTACCCAAATCCCAATACTTACGACCCGGCAACCGAATTAAACATAAACATGTTTTCTGTGTTCGCAGTTACGACCCTATTTGTGTAAGATATTACAATGGCAAATGTTACTAGTTTAATGTCATAATAGTATATTATTTTTATATTGTATTGTAGAAGTAACGTCAAATTATTTAAATCGTTATAAATATTTTACTTTTTACTTACAGTTAAAACGGTAAAAAATCGATGGAAAGGCTTAAAAGAATGTTATATCAAGTGCAAAAAATCGAGAAGTGACAAATTCTTTAATCCAATTAACGACCAGTACAGAAACTGGCGATGGGCGAGCTATATTGAATTTATGGAACCGCATCTCAGAGCTCTTCGAAATATTGAGAATAATTCAAATACTTTCGAAGATTATGAATACCAGGAAGAAAGTGTAAACAAAGAAGATGATTCAGAAATATTTGATGATTGTCCAAATAATGAATCTTATTCTATTGCTTCTCCAAAATACTCATCACAAGTTAATAATATTCAAGAAACAAATACCGCAGAAAATGTAGATGAAATACATTATTTATTTTTGTCATATTCAGAGACTTTTAGAAAGTTCTCATCAAGACAGCAAGCTATTTTAAAAGTGGAACTTGCGAAATTATTTTCAAAAGCGGAGTTAGATAGTTTAGAAGAAAAGGATCCAATCGGTCCTTGATTATTTCTAATCGAATTAATATAATACTTAAAAGTATATTTTTTAGGTTTTTTTTAGTATATAGGTATTATAATCGCTTGAAATGTTAAAATATAATAAATATTGTTTCGAGCCTTATCGAATTTTTTTCTAATAGAATCAGAAAAATAATAATACATAATAATTTATTTATTTCACCACATTTATGCATATAATTCATCTTAATTAAGCGAGACTCTGGCCTCCTAGCTACAGAGTTCCTATGTTAAGGAGGCCAGTACCTTCCCAACAATAAGAGAGTACAGGTGGCATGCATTGAAATAAAAACGCGCGTGAGTAGTTATACTTCTTTGGCATCATTAAAAAATAGTTTTTAATTGCATGCAAATAATTAATTACAATAAAAGGATTGTCAACATAGTCAATAAAGTTCAATTTAAATTAAAAAAAAAAATAAATAACTCCCGTGAAAATTTTGTGTCTCGCTGTGCGCGCGCATCGTAAAATTTCAGTCTCATCATTTTTTCATAAAGCGCCTAAAGAAGTATAACTTCAAAAAGAAAGACTTATAATAACACTAGCAAAACGCCCCGGCTTCGCACGAGTGCAATGTAGATGAAAGAAAAGCAAAGCCTATGTTGCTGATAATGTAGGTTTCTATTGCTGAAAGAATTTTTGCAAATCGGTCCAGTAGTTTTTAAGATAATTCGATACATACAAAAATACAAATCTTTCCTCTTTATTATATTAGTATAGTAAACCAAAAACGTTAACTAAAGCAATGAATCTATTTAAGGAAAAAAAGAACTTAAACATATGTTTGAATGTTAATATAAACATCACAATAGAGTTGCCAAAAAGAAATGTTTGGACTAATCCATAGGAATAGTCCAAACATAGTCATAGGATAATGATGATTATTGAAAACTATGATATTCAGTGAACGATCAAACATTAATAATTGGTATTCGTGATGACTTCGTGTTAATTATAATTATTGCAGATTGTAAATATTATTTATAATGCTTTTATTTCAATTACGTGCATGCTTACGTTACCAATAAATAATGCGTTGTCGACTTATATTCATTGCAGTATTCGGAAATACAATGTCTGAAACCAAAACCATGAACCGTGATTCGTTATCTTCTTCGATATGAGAGGTATACCCGAGGGAGGATTAGAAAATAATTAATCAAACAGTTCATTCCTATTATGTATAAAAATGCAAGAAGTTATAACCATTGGATAGTGGCAGACTTGTTGATAGCACTAAAGGGTACCAATATAAAAACGAAAATAATACTTTCATTTTTATTAACACTTTTTCACCCAGTGATCGGGAAATATTTAATTGATAATAACACTAACGGGATATCGGTCAGAATTTAAATATCAGTGTCAATTTTTTTTCATCAAATGTCAGTTATCAACTGACATGTCTATCGTAAAGGCGCGCAGCCTTGCTAATCGATCGAGAATATTTTTACTTTCATGGAAATAAAAAAAATGACTGAAATAATTGAAAGTACTCTATTAGGAAAATTAAATACCGATTTCTTAATTAAATGGTTAAACGATGAATCTATAGAGGTCTAACCTAATTTCTCTTTGTGTTATTAGTGCTGTGTTTTCGTATTTTTTTCGTATTTACTCGTTTATTTAAAATTTCAGGGCGCGCCAGAAGATTGTATATTATTTTGTTGTAATAGAACCGAATTTGTGGCTTATTTTCTATCATTTTTAAGGATTCAAACTGATAGGTAAGGGTTTTCTTCAAATATCTTGGTTAAAACAGGTGTAGTTTTAAATGTTATTGACAGAAGTTCAAACAAGAAACTATTATCTCTGGGGCTCAATGCTATCCTAGATTTTTTGGGGATAACCAAAATTGCACTTATACATATTAAAAAATCAAATAAACTTTAAACTGACATACTGGCTCAGAAGATCATAGTAACTATTTCCCTAATAATATAAAAATAGATGTAGAAATGTGACTGTACCTTGTTGCACTAGGGAATCATATTGTGGAGATGCAATAAAATGTTCCAATGTTATTGCTTTGGTTCATCATATATGAAATACTAATATTTCTAAAGGTCTACTTAGATAAATTAGACATTGTAGTAAATATTGTATTTTCCAGCATTTTACAAACAAATAGTAATGCTATACAAATACTTAACCAAACACCGGAAAAACTAAGCAGACGAAAACATCATCGCTCAATCAGTGATCCTGGTAATGAAAATGATGAATCAGGCAGTGCTGTCAAATCCGACAGAAAAACCCAAGAATCGCCAAACCGTGATAGAAAAAAAACTGGAAGACGAGTTAAAACAAAACTGTTCACGGATGAAAAACCCAACCAGTCTATATCCTCTGATGAGTCAAGATTAAGTATTGGGGTTGAAAGAATTGTAATATCCAGTACTCCTATGAAAAATGGCATTCGTCCAGATTTTATGACGAGTCCTGTAACACCAACTTCTAAGAGTTTTAGTGAAAGATGTGATACTCCACGGTTAAGTCGGCATTCCAGGTCACAAGATAAAAGTATAAGCTTGGGTAAGATAATACATTTAATGGCTTTTTTTATTCATAAAGAAAATAATTATCATGAAAAATTGACCCAATCGCTAAGCGACAAGGCGGTCTTTTGCTTAAAGTGTGCAGTAAAGTTTTACCTCATATTCTGTGCAAATAATAAAAATTGAAATTAAAAATCTCAATACCTTTATTTTACAGGTGATTATTTAATAACAGCTCAACCTAAAAGTACAAAAAAGAAACGATCAAGTAAAAACGCATCAAACGAAGACATTGAGCCAAAAGGAGATCTAGATATAAGCAATTCGGAAATGTTCCCAGAAATTGGTGCAAGAAAGTCTAGCTCATTGCGTACAGAAAGACGCAGGATCAAGCCCACCAATATTGATAAGAGTGTGTCTCTAAACAGCTTTACAGATGCGTTCCAACACCCGTCCTTAGGGCTTGAAGAAAATATAGCGTTCAAACCAAAATTACAACCGAAAGATACTCCTAAAAACTTTGATGCAGAGAGAAATATTCTAAGACAGGAAAGGCACAAGTTAATGGAGAAATTCAATATTTTAAACACAAACGTAGCACCCAAAGCTAGCCCGCAAATAAAGATATTACAAAAAGAAGAAAAACAACAAAGTTTTATTGACGCTGAAGCGAATAAAATCGTTTTAAAAGAAAAAATTGACATTCTTGTAGAAATTTATGATGTTCTCTTTAAGAATAATCTAATTTTAAGTGTAAATACCGAAATTTACTTCTTAATAACCATATTATTATCAAAACAGGACGAGGATGATTTTAAAGATACTGAATCTCAATCGAAAGACGTGAAATATATTTTAAAAAGTATCCATAACAGTACTTACTTTGCTGTTAAATCGCTATGGAATCTCCGATCAATTTTAGAAGTGATTCTGGATAAAAATTCCTTAAAAACATTAGGGGAGAACAAAAAAGTCCGGGGCTTTTTCCCGGATTTAGCTAAATTTCTCCTCAACTCGTATGGGTTGAAATGTGAGGCGGAAACCCAAAAGAAGCCGCAACAAGAATATCGCGTTTCCAATGGAATCGTTTGTTTCAACTCGGACACAGATAATTCGGACAACTTTCCATCGCTAATGAGTTTCCAGAATTTCAAGAAACAGCGGGATATGTTCTATGAGATATTAAGGTAAGTTTATTTAGTTTGTTCCGTTCTAAACTCATTTATTTTTGTGTAGAGCGGGAGCAGACCATGAGTTTGTGGGGTCAACACTACTTGGGGGCCCTGTGTTAATAATACTTTGGGGCCCATCTAGTTAAGGCGTTACATCATCATGGCGCTCGGGAAAATAGGCTTAAAAATGGCGTTAACTATTTAAAAAAATATATTTTACACATTTACGTATTAGTTTTAGAAATAACAACACTCCCCGGCTTCGCACGAGTGCAATGTAGATCAGGGATGTTAGGGAGTTTCGACTCCGGTTCCGAAGGTCGGAACTTCCGATTGATTTTGCGTTATAGGACAAATTTTTGTTTTTTTTTCTCGTTTATATTTTTCTATTATTATAGTTAATTACTTAAAGATGTCATGTGGAACATGGTGTAATGGTTGCAGTGCCTTACAAATATTTAGTAAAACAAAAATTTGGCGATTAAAAAGAGTGGCGGAGAGTTTATTGCCAGTTCTTCTCTTCCGTTCTACGCCCTTAAATAATAAGCATTTAATATGTATTTTTTACTTACGTTCATAAGTGTACATTGTGTTACCTAAATACTTAAAATAAATGATTTTGAATATGAATTCATGTAAGGCAAATCGCCGCCAGATGGTACGGGCGGGCGGGGGAGGGCAGCGCGCGGGGCGCGGGGCTGCGCGCGCGCACGCGGGCGCTGCTGGCGGGCGGCGCGTGCGGCAGCAACCACGCGCACCTGGCCGCGCTGCTCGTGCGGCTGCTGGCGGACTGCTCGCCGCCCGACGACCAGGTCGGCACTAATGGATATCTGGGGGCACGGAAGTGACCCCGCCAAGTCGAGCCACACGCGGCACGGCCGTACTATCCTTTTCTCGAAGTAGTTCGGGCCATTTTCGACGCCCTATAACTTCGTTGTGGATTAAACAGCTAGAATCTTGAATTTTAGCAGACTTAGCAATCGCACTAAACAATCTAATTTAGTATAATAATATGTGTGACTTGTGAAATACATTGTGTTTTTAATAAAATAAAAAAGATACATTGTGCTTTCATGCGATAGCCGGGTTAATCTATTTATTTTAAACATCAAAGATTTTTAATATTGATATTGATATGGTCACTATAAGATGTTGTTATCCTTAAATAGAGACTGAATAAATTGACCGACTTGGTATTATATGGATCTCACAACTGTTTACGTTAGACGAACTGAGTTGCAATACTTGGTTTTTTTAGAATTTATGTTATACATATAATTTAAAAAAGAACATTGCAATTTTTTTTAATGACCAAAATTTTATGTTTAATGAAATTTATTTAAAAATCTGCGTATATTTTCTAGTTTATTCACGCGTAGTGTAGTCACGGGATATCGGTATTTAGATGGTGGAGGAGGTTATAAATTACTCGGGACTCGCCTTAAACAATTAACCATTATTTTTTTTCCATTTCAGGAGTCGAAGCTGAGCAAACTCCAGCGCAGACTGACTTGTCCCGCCGCGCCCGAGTCGCACCGGCTGCCGCACTTCACGGACAAAGAAATGTTCTATAAGTAAGTGGTTTTATTTGTTATTTTTTTATATTATATAATTAAATAATATTACCTGATTTTTATTTATACACACTTTGTTTCTTAGAAATATTTTTAGTATTTTACTAAGCAAATTTTTTTTTAATTAAATTATTTATAAAACTTGAACGTAAATGTGGAAAATAACTTTTTTTCTATATAGCTGTATCACAAAAAACCTTAAATTTTTATGCCTATTTAGCGTCAAGCCCCTTAATTAGGTAGGCCCCCGATAGTATTAAACCAGGGCCCACAATCTCGGGGCCCCAAAACTCAGGGTAGGCCACCAATGCAGCCGTATCTCTTCTACAGAGAGTTCATAATGTACGCGGAAAACGAATGCTTCCGAGTTCACTTGCGGGACGCGCTCGCCACGGAAATCGTTACTCTGGATTCCACGCCTGTTGGGAGCGAGACTTGTGAGTTGAATACATTCTTTGTGACATACAGTTCTTTTATTGGTAACAACAGATAGATCCGAATGCTTGAAGTAAAATTAGGTCGACAGCGCATCATTGACTGATGTTCTGTGGCTGAGGTATCACCTACCATGGAGTGAACCTCACGCTCGTCTGTCGATATCTGACATAAAAAAAAATCTTTACATACACAGTGAGGCACATAAAGTTACAGAGTATTAGAACTCAAACTATTGATTATATCAATGAGAACAATAATAATAATATAAACAACAAAAATATGTGTTATACTATTCAAATAAAATAATGTCAAAAAGAGACATTCTAACCGTTTTGAAAGTGAGACCAACCTTGAATTTGAAGAATGAATACGATATGTTCCTATTAGTTAACGACTCATCAACTCGATCAACTGTCAAAAAAGTTTTTAAGTCACTCTTTCATCCAGATCGAATCGGCTCCGGCTTGAAGGACCAAACTATATTTATAGGGTAAAGTTCGTAAGCTTCTAGATTTATTTCTTATATACTTATTATATTTCAGTTTAATCTAACGTGCGTATTTGATATTTTCTTATATCATTAAGTAATCTAAGACCGCAGTCGATTATAAGAGACGCGACATGTGCCTGCATAGTTTGAGCAGGGATTATACCGGTAAATGATTATTTTCCAAAATACGTGTCTGACTGAGATACCGTGATATTAGTTTTAAAGAGTGATACACACTAAACTAACCAAACAATTTTTTCTGAAAATATGACTAAAAACCCAAGAATATTAAGATAAACCTATATTATTTTGTCTAAGCTCCAATAGTAAATTAACCGGTATTGAGTCCCTGCTTTGAGTACAATCAACTTAATGTTTGTCAAGCGAATGGCTCAGACAGCTCCGAGTTCCTCGCGGTCTCCAAGAAGCTGTGCCTCCTGGCCAAGTTCCTGGGGTACCTGGTGGCGCTGCCGTACGCGACCCCCGCACCCGCCTCACCCTCCGCCCCGCCCAAGGAGAAGGTGTTGGAGAACAGTTTAGCCACACGCAATTATGTGAGTTGGCTTATATTAATACTTTACGGCATTGTTGCTCTCACTGAGAACATATCGTCGTGATCGTAGAACAACGACGGTTCTGATTTTTTACAATTTTAGTTCTATTGTATTAGTCATAACATGAAACTCCTGGACAGTTCTATATTGTATAATTTAGAACTGTCTAAAAACCCTTTATCAACAGAACAAATAAAAAAATGGAGTTTGATAATTAGTCAGATAGTTTTATGAAATAAAACTAAAACCGTAAATAATCAGAACCGTCGTTGTTCTACGATCACGACGATATTATCGTGTTACATTTAAGTCTTAGAATATTCTGTTACTGTACATGTAGGACTTAATAACATGAATAAATCGAAGGTCCCAAACTTTTTTCACTTTGAGACCTCTTTGCAAATTCATCAACATCAAAATATGTGATATATGAGACAATTGATATAGTGCTTCTAACTTTGTGATTTAAATATATGTCTGTATGGACATAATATGTACGTATAGAATTCAATAGTAATAATCATATTTGTGCATCTGGTAGAGGTAGGGTCAGCGGAAAATTCATCAAATTACAATTCTTCGAACACAAATTCATCAAATGGTAAAATCGTCGAAAACAATTCATCGAAACAATTGGTCTTGAACAGTTTGTCGAAAAAACAATTCGTTGAATAGCAATTCATCAAAACAATTGGTCTTGAACAGTTTGTCGAAAAAACAATTCCTCGAATGGAAATTCATCGCATGAAAATTCATCTCATTCATGAATTGTGTTCAATGAATCGTAATTCGATGAATTTTCCGCAAATCTGAAGAAGATGGACTTCTACATATTATATCCCATAATTTTGTGCAAATAAATATAATCTTAGGCATTTTCTGTTCTTTTCCATTTCAGAGCCAACCTAATATAGACCTCATAGGCATTCTCACATCAGCCTATGAAAACAGCCGGCTTTACATCACGCTACCGTGGCTAGTTCATTATCTATCGATGCAGGACTACATAACACTCAGAACTCGCTACTACCAGAAACTCGTGAAAACGATATTCTTCATATACGAAAACACAAGAGCAGAATCGAAAAAAATAGCAGACATCTTTCTAAAATCCATTCTCGGCTGGTTGTTCGACCTACCGCAGTTCCCACGCGAATTCCACACCGATAGAGCGAGGGTAGATTTGAAAGTCAATAGTGATGTGCCGGCCGATTCGTTCGATCTGATCGATGAATCGGTTCTGTTGGAACTGTGTCCGTTTTTGAAGGACATTAATGTGCTGCTGACCTGCAAAGTGTCCGGGAAGGATCTGGGCACATTCAGGCACATCACTCCGGTCAGCCTGAGCGTCAATACGGAAGACCGGATGCGGAATAAGGAAAAAGAGCTTCAGGTGAGATTCATACATTACTTAGTGTAAAAGACAAAATTCATCTATAATAAATACTGAAAGCGACAAATGTGTCAATTTTCATAAGGATTTGCTAAATACTTTTTTATGTTAGATATCGACAGACGAGCATGAGGTTCACTTGATGGTAGGTGATACCTCAGCGACAACAACGATCAATCAACGATTTCTTAATAAACCTTTCACGTTGTTATTTGCATGATTTCTGTATAAAATAACATTATTTTATTAACTCCGCGCAAAGAACTCCCGGAAAGTAAATAGTTGCAAAAAAAATTAGTATCGAAACTCTAAACTGACTTCGTTAATAATCATGACTTTTTGTATGGAAAACGAACCACCTTAACGCGGACAGAAGTGGCGAGCACTGTGGTTGAGCCTTGAAATTTGGGGGTTTGCTACGACACGCCTAAGCGCGTCTCCTGCGAGACACGTACCTCGGCTTGGGCTGCCGTAGGAGGGGAGGGAGCCTGGTCTGGCTAGCAGACAGTCGCGAGTGACCCAACCCCACACTCTCCCGGCAAATGTAAAAGAGCCCCGCCGGTGAGGGAGGGCGAGAAGAGCAATGCTCTTAAAAGATCGTCTCGCCCTCGGTTTTGTGAAACTTCCCCCTCTATAAAAAATAAAAAAAAAAAAGGAGGGGAGGGAGCCTGAAGGGCTGGGAGGACGATGCCGTTGATGTATTGTCTTTTATACTTTCTCCCCACTCTTCGCACCCCCTCTCCTACATTATATATACGATCCAGGCGCGTCTGGAAGAGGAGTTCCTCAAGTCGCAGCCGTCGTCCACGCGGCGCGTGCTGGAGCTGGTCATAGAGCGCGTGGTCTCCGGCGCCGTCAAGGAGCTGGCCGCGACGCTGCCCGCCGCCCGCCGCCGCTGCGCCCGCTCCGCCGCGCTGCTGGTCGCCGGTGCCAGGGACAAGGACAAGGTTTGGTGTTGCATTGACTGTTTGGGACGCTGTTAATCAATACAGTGTCAACCCACAAAATGAGTTTTGTATAATTTAATAGTAAAAATATTGAAAAAACAGTTGACACGAAACCCTAAACAGGCTTAAAATATGTAACAAAAATGCACTAAATCCTATAACATTGATTGCTCCCAAGAAAAACGACGTACACTTACACATACACTTTTTTAAAATACATAAAAACGATTGAAAATTCAAACTTAATTTATTCAAAATGGCAACCGTGTGAGTTGACATGGTTTGCTTACACTTGATAGCGTCCAATTAGGGTCTCAAGATTCTACACCTACATCTATAGAACGTAGTGTAGTAGTCAACCACGTCCATACTTAGCGGCTTTTCGAAGTTTCATCATTAGAGTTTTACGCAGACACAACCGTCTCGCGCTCTCATAGTATAGCATGGCATTATTTTTTATTTATATTAATATGTAATAATATTAAATATTTTAAATCTTATGAAATAAAAAATGAAAAAGCATCGGTCCTTCAAGCCGGATATATGAACTAAATATTTTAATTCATGTCTTAAATATCAGAGAATAAAATACTGTTTCTAAATTAAATAATGCTTATTCTACCCAAAACATTTTCATGTAAAGTATCGCCAAGACGATTAGGAACATATTCTTTGCACTTTAAAAAAGTTATCAGGTCTTATGGAGAGCCAAGCTTCTAGCTCTCTCTCATTATAGCGTTCAGTATTCTGCGTGAATCCTAGTCTTAAGTTCTCTACAAACCCTACACCTTAGTCAAAATGTGTGGCTTGTCCATTTCGTTACTCACGGACCTATTGCCACAAAATTAACGCCTATTTAAGGAATTACTTTCTGTTTAGTTTAGTCTACGTCGCTCTTCGAACATATTTATGGTAACGGTATGGTAACAGAAATTTAAAAAATATAAGTCTACCCACAACCTTCTACCAGCTCTTGAGTACTTATATTTTAAGTAGGTTTCTCATCTTCGCGAAATTTAAAGAAAACGTTAGTTTCATCTTTAAAAAAAATTGCAGTCTACCCTCGTACCGGCCGTGGAGCAGGTGTATGCGGAGCAGCTGGCGCGGCTGCGCGGGCAGGCGCTGCAGCAGGCTCGCGACAGCATGCGGGCGCGAGCGGCAGCAGCACTGGCAGCGCTGTTGCCAGCCGCCGGCCCTCCGCCCGCTCCACCCGGCCCGCTGCCCGCCCCGCCCGCCTCCCCCGGCCCGCTGCACGCTCCGCTCGTCGCGTTAGCAACCCGCGCATGCGCCGCTCGCCTCGACAAGTGGGTGCACGAGCATTGGAACACCACCGGTAAGTTATATCAAGGAATATAGATGTACATAGAAGCCCCATACAAACTTTTGACACAGAAAAAGTAGTTCTGCTTTTGACCGCAGATGTGTGTGTCACGCCGATACATTGCCGCGCGCATCTGAACAGTCCGCTGACTCCTCCCCTCGCGTTGTCTCGCTCGCTCTCACGAGCGAACGGTAATAACTCTCTACAAGCGGCTGGGTGCGAGAGAGTGCGCGCTATGCACGTGCGACAATTTTTGGTGGGGGTGACATATATTGCGGGGGTGACATTATTGGAGGAGGAATTAATTGAGGGTGACAGTTTTATTTGGAGACAGCGGTTGATGTCGAGGTGCTGTATCTGTATTTATATAGCTTTTAGAAACACTGATAGCGCCTGAATCGCTCTTACTTTCTGACGGCTTCGTAATATTACAAATAGGAAAGATTTGTGTTTGTTACGATCAAGAACTACTCAACCGATTTTAAAAATTTATTCACCAATAGAAAGCTACAGCGAGTAAAATAGGCGTGACTTATTTTTAATGTATAGTACATCTACATTACATCCGTGTGAAGCCGGGGCGTGTTGCTAGTCTTTAATATGTTTCGTCCAGCGGTCCTGTGTAAGAACATTTCGGAGGAGGTGTCCGCGCTGCTGGCGCTAGGCGACGCCCGCCCCCGCCAGCCGCTGCCCGCTCCCGCCGCGCCCGCCCCGCTCGCCCCGCTCGACAGTCCGGCGCTCGCGATCATCTCGCTAAAGGTACTGGTTTTCTGTTTATACAGCGTGTTCTTTATATACCTAGCTTGTTTTTATATAGCGTTTCATCTATACAGCGTGTTCCCTTCACGTTCGTCTTTCAAAAAGTAAGCTTTCGAGTCCCCTAGTGGGGCATGGGGCAAGCTATGGGACTCTAAAGCTTACTTAAGCAAAGAAGGAATTTATGTGCCCGATCAATTCATATATTTTAAAATATTTGTTTTCACTAGGTATTGAACCCGGGACCTGCCATACCACTATCTTGTTTTTAATGACTCCTAAGTAGTAGTAAATATTACTAAGTAGTAGTAAATATTACAATTTCCAAAAATGATTGTCAAATAATTCCGCAGAACCAAATATGCCAACTGCTGGAGTACGAGCAGGCCGACGACATATTCCCGACGCTGGAGCTGTGCGGCCGATGCACGGCCGGCAGCCCGCTGTGCCGGCCGCCGGCGCTGAGGGCCATCCTGCAGCTCAGCGTGGACTACTGCGTCGTGCTCGGTGGGTAGCGGGTTTGGGGACGGAACGGATATCCGGCAACTATCCGGTATCCGGCCTGAATAAAACTAATTACACGGATATCCGGGAACTATCCGGTATCCGGCCTGAATAAAACTAAAGGAACTTGATATGAAACGGATATACGGTAAATATCCAGTACTTCGATCAACAATATACTAGATATCGGGTCGACGTAAAAAATCCGTGCCGGTAAATATCGGCTCACTTGAAATGTGAGAGTCTATTTTGTTTAGTTCTCTTCAAGCACGGCCAATGTTAAGACGTTTCACAATGACGCAGTTTGTCTTCAAAAATTGCAAAAATAATTCCCGAAAAAACAATTTTACGGACGGAGTCTTATTTTTGGTTAGTACATATAAAATAAGATATATTTTAAGCTTTTAAACTAACAAATAATTCAAAATTTGAACAAAATTATCTGTTTTAAATCAACGCTACAAATGTTTGTCAAGGTTGGCCAACACATGCGCCAACTATTGTGTAACAGAATAGTGGATACATGGAGTAGATTTGTACTGAAATAATCCTTACTATCTTAGGATAAGCATCCTTAGTAATATTATAAATGCGAAAGTGATATTTTTGTTTGTTACGCTTTCACGCTAACACGGAAAAGAAAACATTCCAATCTGTATGTTCATTTTGCGGATATTATTATTTAACATACTGGAGGCCTATTACCAAAACAAAATACGAAGTTTCGGCTGACGGATCGTACATTTTCTTATTTTGAATCCGATGAACGATACGTCGTTTACAATTAAACATTGTGTCTTTTGTTAGAAATTACTATGATCGTAAGTATAATCGTAAATAGAATTGATAATGTTTTCTTAATAAGTTAAAATACGAAGTTATTTGTTCTTTCGTTTCGTTCCGTTCGTTGCGTTCGATTTTCGTAATAGGCCTACTGTTACGGAGACAGGCTGAAGAAAGTTCGAGAAACATTTCTGGTATATTTCAGTCACTTAGAGACGTTTTCAGCAAGCTGACATACGATTTCAGGCCGTTTTAAGGCAGTATCTATCAAATAGCAAAAATTCGGAAAGCGATACCAAGCGATCAACTTCTGCGATTTACGAGAGATCCGAGTGCGATAGTTCGAGAGCCAGAAGAGTATAAGAGTCAGTGTTTTGTGCGCAGTGTAATTGTAGTGTTTTGTTTTAGTTTCGTTTTTCTCTAATTGTAGTAGTGTAAGTTTTAATTAATTCATTATTTTATTTATTTTCTTTTGTGTTATTTTTTATAAATAAATCCTCAGTGTATAAGAGCGGCGTTAATTAATCCCGAACCATTATAGTTCGTAACAATACGAATTACAATTTATATAAAACATTATATTATTTTTTATCAAATATATTATAGTTTACGTTTCATGTTGATATATTATTTTGTACCCTACTAGATACATGATAATTTACACATTGGTGTTTCATAAACTATACTAATAATACCAAAGTCTTCGAAGTTAGTCAAGTGTGTATGTATAATACAGAGATATGTATATATATTTTGGTAACAAATAAAATCATATTTCGACTTCACTCTTTTCTTTGTTCCCATTGAGCAGTGTCATTTTTTCAAAATTTGACAAGGGGCGTGGTTTAAATAACAGGTTACTTTTTTCGTGAATTTTGTATGCGACCTGAAGTCTATTTAATACTATGTCAATGATCCAGTATCATAAAACAAACGGCCGGATACCGGATATTAAATTTTGCGACCGGGTTGCGAACCACGGTCATAGATGGAAAATGGTTTAGTTTGTCCATTCGAATGCTTGTATTTAAATATAGGTCGATAGCACATTATCGAGTGATTTTCTGTGGCTGAGGTATCACCTATACTATAAAGTGATATGGTCGAATTAAAAAATCTCTGTGTTGAAAATTTAAAGTCAAAATGAAACAAAACAAATTCTCTTTCAGTGAGCCGAAAACCCGAACAACTAAACGAAAAACTACTCGCAAGTCTGAACAACATATGGAACAACTGTTGCCCAGACCGGAAGCCCTCCCCTCCACAGGAGCTGACTCTCCCGGAGAGGAGGGCTAGCTTGTCCCCCACTTTCAGAGAAATTAGAGAAGAAAGGGCCCCGACTCCGAACTCTGATGAGGAGGGCCCCATCGGAAAGGTTGTTTTTGAGGCCCCAGAAAAGGAGAAGATTAATGGAAATATTAGTGCCGGATTAAATGACAGTAAAGGTAAATAATATGTCATACTATTTTATTTTAAGTACAGTAGAATCTCACTAATCCGGCACTTTAATAGACCGACACTTCCAATAATCCGGCACCCTCCGTCCGCACCTCCCCGTATTAGCAAAGAACCTCAATGAAGGATTATTTTAAAACTACATATGAAATTAGTTAATTGTGAGATATGTTACAGTTTTATGATTTTTTCAATACCATCCAGTAATCCGAACATTCTAATAATTCGTCAGGTTAGGTTAGGTTAGATTAGTGAGAGTCTACTGTACATATTTAATATACAGGATAAGTGTGTATGGGATAGGACTAACACGGCAGGTTACCTCTACAAGAGCTGGAACAAAAACCACGTTTTGTAGTTCAGAAACCAAGAGCGGCGGACATGCTTATTTAAGGACTGAAATTAAAACCAATTTTTGTAATTTTACAAAGGGGGGGGCAAGATTAATTTATTTAACAATCAAGTGTTCATATAACTTCACTATAGTGGTGGTTCATAGTGTTCTAACGGTAATTGACATGTATCTCTCACAATCCAACGGGGGTCGTTATTATATCTCTCACAGTATAACGGGGGTCGTTATTGTATCTCTCACTGTCTAACGGGGGTCGTTATTGTATCTCTCACTGTCTAACGGGGGTCGTTATCTCTCACAATCTAACGGGGGTCGTTATTGTATCTCTCACTGTCTAACGGGGGTCGTTATTGTATCTCTCACTGTCTAACGGGGGTCGTTATTGTATCTCTCACTGTCTAACGGGGGTCGTTATTGTATCTCTCACTGTCTAACGGGGGTCGTTATTTTATCTCTCACTGTCTAACGGGGGTCGTTATTGTATCTCTCACAGTATAACGGGGGTCGTTATTGTATCTCTCACAGTACAACGGGGGTCATTACCACTCACAATCTAACGGGGTCGTTATTACTCACAATCTAACGTGGTCGTTATCTCACAGTCTAACTTTGTGGTCCCCCAGGGGACGACCGCAGCCCGCGAGACGACGCGGACTCGAACCTGGCGTACTTCGAGCGCGTGCTCTGCCCGCGCAACGTGCTGCTGGTGGGCGAGTCGCGCGCGCCGCCCGTCGCGTGGGCCGCGCTGGGCGAGCTGCTCGTGTTCCTGCTGCGGCACCGGTACCTCAGCGAGGACTCGCTGACCGAGCAGTGTCTGGCCGTCTACCGGCAGGACTGGCCGCAGGTGAGTTCTTTTTTTTTCGCCCATAAAGCAGGCTAGTCTTTCGACCATACCGCCTAGTCTAATGTTTTTTTTCCTTTTATCTCTCCTTATTTATGTCTTACGTTTCTTATCCTTTATATGTATGGTTATGTAGTACGTCTTCTTCTTTTAATTAATGGCAGCCCCCATCAAAGACGGTATCTTCCAATATCTAGTATTTTTCGTAATATAGTTATTATCATAAGGTGAGTTCTGTTTGGGGTGTGGAGGGGAAGGGGGGTTGTTGGGTATTAGGTTTCCAGAGGAAAACAACTTGTGTTCTTGATTGATCGTTTTTTTTTTTTTTTTTTTTATTGATGAAATAGGAAAGCGTTTGCTTGCGATCACACCTGATCTTAAGTGTCGATGCAAACTAAGGTGGTAAATCACGCTTACCTATGAAAAGCCTATTTACCCTTGACTTGAAGAGCCCAATATTATAGGTTTCTGGAAAGACAGACGACGGTAGGGAATTCCAATCCTTGGCTGTTCGTACTATAAAAGACGAGGCAAAGCGTCCTGTACGAGCTTTCGGTACATCGACCAAGTAAGGATGGTATCCCTCCGTACGTCTAGATGTCCGATGAAGAAAAGGAGATGGTGGAATAAGGTGGTGAAGCTCTGATGCACATTCACCGAAATGAAGTCGATAAAATACTGAAAGACTAGCTATTCTACGACGGTGCTCCAGAGGTAAAAGTCGGCGATTAATGAGCACAGGATCATCAATAAGTCGTTTTGCACGTCTTTCCATCGCATCCAAGACACCGAGATGGCATTTGGCAGAACCTGCCCAGAGGTGAGAGCAATATTCCACACACGATCGGATTTGGGCTTGATACAAATTTAAAAGCTGTCCAGATGTGAAATATTGTCTCACCTTCGCCAATATGCCAAGTTTCTTAGCAGCCACCCGTGCCTTGGACACGATGAACCCTCCAAAGTTGAGACTTGACGATAAGCTGACGCCCAGCAACTCCATCGTTTTTAATTTTAATTATATACTCTTACAACTTACTGCTTCTAACATGGATGCTCTCACATAGTACAATCAATAGACTCTAGAATATGTATTCTGCCACAGACAAGCTACACATTTTGAATACAGAATAACATATTTTATGGCTACATTAACATTGGGCTCGTTGGCGCGTTCGCTAGAACACCTGCCGTGCGCATCTGTTGTATAGTTTATAGTCTGTCACGAGCCATGTTAACTGTTACATAAGACATCCGGCATTCGCCATGATCGACGCACAAGGAATAACGACTCCAGGCTGTATCTATTTTATTTGTTTCAATTGTGTTACTCAAAGCCGCCCATCCAGACCCAACCTGACACATCGATGGGTCGTGGGTTCGAATCCCGCCGGGACGACGTGTTTATAATACTAAAAGCTCGTCTTCCCCACGTCTGGTAACTTCGAGCGTATCGGGATCAGGTGGGAGGAATATCGAAATTCCGACCGGGTAACGAACCACCGGTCGTAGATGGAAAAATCGTGAAGTGCACATTGCGCGTTTCGGTTTCAGTCTATGGATTTCCGAATGCTCGAAGTAAAAAGTAGGTCGACAGCGCATCATTGACTGATGTTCTGTGACTGGGGTATCACCTACCATCAAGTGAACCTCATGCTCGTCTGTCGATATCTGACATAAAAAAAATTATCTTTTACAAAGATGCTGCATTTGGGGGGAAGCATGTTCATGAGCAGACGTTCACGAAATTACTACTTAACTGTATTTTTATCTTTTACAAAGATTTTTACGTCAATGCAAATAAGTACAGACGCTTTAGCTTGAGAGAATGATGTGGGTAGAAAATAAAATGTTTTGACTTCAAAATATCACATTAATACGGTTTTTTTCACAACAGGGGGGCTACATTCACACAAGATTGAGGGGTTTACTTACAGTATGATATGTTTTTTGTAACATAGTGCTTTATAAGTAGCGGGACCTATTTTATAACGGAGGGGAGTTCGATTTATCACTGGGGGGCAAATTTTATAATATGGTTTTGTATTATAGTAATTTATAAGTAGTGGTAGGTAGTCATAGTTAAAACTTATGTTTACAACAGTGGGGCTTCGTTTTACAATTGCCCTAATTTTATGATAGTGTATGTTTCGACAAATTACTTTATAAGGTGCAGGGGTTTTAGCAGATGTCATTTTACTAAAATTTAGTATTATCAAAAACGAAAGTAATTATTTATTCTATTAATACTTATTTTATATACATATATATATATAATTATAATCTAAAAAGGTTTTTCTTTTCAGAATATCCTCGAAAACCTGTCGATTTGCATGAAATCCGTGTCGTCGAAGTGGAGTCGATCGTCGACTGGGAAGTTCACATTGTTCCTAGATTTCTTGGCGGACTTTTGCGGGAATATGGACTTTGAACCGTTGGAATAAGACTGGCCTTTGAATCGTTTTAGTAAGACCGTACTTTGAATTGTTTTAATAAGACCGGACTTTGAGTGGTTTTAGTAAGACCGGATTTTGAATCGTTTTAATGAGACCAGACTTTGTATCATTTTAGTAAGACCGGACTTTGAATCGTTTTCTAGAAAAAAAAACAACAAGAACGATAGCTTTCTTGCTTTCGTCTCATTGAGACAGGTTTGTCACTCTGAGAAATGTTTGTCTCATTGAGACATGTGGCTTTACATTGTATAACAAATCTTATTAGTATTTTTTTGAAAATATACGGGCTAAATGCATAAGAAGTATTATGAAATAATATTATGTCCAAATTATATTTGAACGGAAATTTTCAGGCCCAAAATGTTATTGACTCAAAATTAAATAAGTGTATGATATACAGAATGATTATAATATAAAAAGGGTATTCGGGAAACAATAAAAAATTGTATTTTATTGAAAAATTATATGTTCGTTACTTTATTGCGTATTAGCCTGAAAACACGGGAGTATGTTTATCTCATGAATTGCCTTAACACGTTTACTTTCATTGCATCATATGTGTGATAAATGGCACTGAATAATTATTTTAAGAAAGTAAAAAATGACACGAAAATTTGAAAATTCTGAAAATATCTAATAGACTACAATTATTATAACAATTAATTAGTGCATTTATATTTAAATTGGAGTTGTCTCAAATTCACGAGTTGCTCACTTGAAAGTGTCTCCGTGAGACAAGTTGTCTCAATTGTCCAGATATTCACTAGATACTTAGAGTCTTGAACCAGTTGTCGTAATATAGCGTTATTGATATTGAATATAGGAAAAAAACTAGCTCAAATATCCACTTTTATTGAAGTAGGATAAAAGTAACGTAAACACCAAAAAAATATATCTTTAAGACTTGAAAAATAATTAGCTGTGTATTTCTCCCGCGTCCACAGTAGAGTATCAAACAGTAACCCAATTTGATACAAACGCTGGTATTTATTTGGATACACAAGTCACGTTTGTATTCGACTGAAGTCTTTTAATACAATTGCTTTACTGTTTTATGGATTGTTGGTTCAAAAGTACAACTCACTAAATGACATTATGAATAAAAATAAATGTTGCTACTATAACTCATTTTAAGAGTAAACCTACGGTTAGAATGAAGAACTAATTACGTATTCTGGTCCATAACTAAACTATGAAGCGCAATACACACTTATATGTTCTTATCGTAAATGTACGCGTAAAATAAGGTAAAGTAGCAACATTTATTTTTATTCAAAATTACATTTAGTGAGTTTTTTACTTAATTAATTAATTTTACTTAATGTACCGTATAACTAAATTAAATACTTAATGATATATTATGTCATTAAAGGCAACTATAGCTTAGGCTAAATAACTTAGAATTTGCTTTCCTGAGTCTCAGATCTGTAATCCTCTTTAAAAATCTAATATTTTATTCATGTACTGTACATATTATGTATAACTGACTATGATTACACGAAATGGCTGTACCGTAAATGATAAATAAATTTTGACAAATATTATTGATATAATATGAATGAGATGAGTCGTATAAAAGTGAGCAGATCAGAAGAAAAAGGGCAAATAAAAAATAAATAAACGACTTACCCGTATGATAATTAAATGTATATATATATATATATATGTTGTTGTTTATTTAATTAGTTTTTACATTTTAATCATTGTATAATATAAATCATTTGCAATTTAATTGTAATTGCGTACGAATCCTGTATTTAATAATAAGCATAGCGTAGTGGCCCCGAACGGAAACCTATATTAAACTTATCAGTGAATTTCGGTGACAATATGAATAACATAATATATAGGTATAAATATGTTGTCACGTGATTTCAAGATATATAGCAAAATAGATTGTAAGAGGGCTTTATTTTATTTTTTTATATCTTATTTACTATTCCCATTAGAGAGATGACACCAACGCGACTTATTAGATAAAGTTTCAAAGTATATTATATTTTTTCTTCATATTGTTTATTAATTACATCAATACAAATAATTGTAGTTAAAATAGTTATTTTCCAGAGACAACAACCAATTTAATATTATATGCTTATTACTCTTCCAGAACTTATAACTAATATTATAAAGAGGAAAAATTTGTTTGTTTGTTTGTTACGATTTAATTCAAAAACTACTGGACCTATTTTAACCTTTCACCAACAAAAAGCTACATTATCATCGAGTAACGTAGTCTTTTTTTTTATAGTACATCTATGAAAAAATAAGCTCAATGGCCAGATAATTATGTTGTCCTTATTGCGAGAAGATAACACACCGACATTTTCTGTATAGGTTTATATTTCCACTTCTATAGGCCACTTCGCTTTGCTTCTTCCGCCAGCGGCTAGACCCTTATTCGTTCGCTGTCGCGAGAGCTTTGATAAAAATGTTTATCAAGTATAAATGTATTGCATTTTAGAGACAATAATGAAGGGATTGTTAAAAATATATAGACATCGATGGGTAAAAGCCTATATGTCGTATCCGACACTTTTAGCGACAACGATTTAAATATACAGTTCGATTCAGTTTGTCATTCTGTCATCGAACTGTATATTCAACTCAATTTCGCTAAAATGTTGGTTACGACATATAGGCCGTTACCGATCGATACAATACAAAATGTATGAAATTTTTATATGTATATTGTTGTTGGGACATTGTTGTTTTTAGGAAACGTGTGAGACTTAACAAATTATACAAGTTTTGTAAATCGCGCGTTTGTATTGAGTTGAGTTACTGCGGATTTATACAGTGCATAAGACTGTGGTAATTTGTGTGCGGTAGGCACGTGTCGTGATGTAGAGAGAACGCTTATGTAATACTGCCAATATGTATAGTGTATAGAAATAATAAATGTACATTATTTTACTGTAGTTTTTTTAGTAAGTTCACACCTTTATTTATCTGTACTATCTATACTAAAATTCTAGAGAGGTAAGGTTTGTGGGTTTGTGAGTTTGTAGGGGGCAATCTCTGGATCCACTGAACCGATTTTGAAAATTCTTTCATCAACACAAAGCTACATTATCAGCGAGTAACATAGGCTATTTTTGTGTATAGTAAATCTATATTGCACCCGTGTGAAGCCAAGGCGCGTTGCTACTTAACTTTTATAAATATGTGTGATATATTCTTAAACATTTTGATTTTTTTTTTGGATCACTATAGCAATTTGATGGGCTTGTTGGTGCCGGGGTGAAATGGTTATAATTTTCTATAAGAATGTCTTTCCCGTGTCTGGTCACAATCAATATCGAGATTCCGGCCGGGTAACGAACCACCGTTCATAGATAGAATGGATAGTTCTGTGACTGCTGTCAAGAGAGTATCACGCTTTGTCGGTATCTACAATAATATTATAAAGAGGAAAGATTTATATGTTTGTAACGAAAAAACTCAAAAAATACTGGACCCATTTTAAAAATTCTTTCACCAATAGAAAGCTACATTATCAGCGAGTAACATAGGTAAACATTGTGTTTAGTAGGTACATATAGCAAGGACTGAATGGGGTACCGTAACCTTTATAATTCACCGGAATAATACCGGTATAAAATACGATATCGAAATATCAACCTTTTTAAATGGTACCTTTATTTAACCCTTTTATATTTCGGTAGCCTAAATGACCTTGAACCTATCTCGGCGTGGTTTTGGCGTGAAAGCGTTACTTTCGCATTTATAATATTAAAGTAGGGATCACGCGCAAAGACGTGTGAAAAACTAAATATGTATTTTGTATATGATCGTTATATCAATGAGGGATCGCAAAAAATGGTAGATAAATCAAAGAAAACATAAACATATAGATTTAGGTTTTCTTTGGAATTTCGTTTCGTTTGGAATTTCGCTACCGATATTTAACCTTTTAAACCGTTTTAAAAACATAACGAAATAAAGGTATTGAATTGAATCGGTAATCGGTATCGTAATGACAAATTTCATATGGATACCGTTTCAAAAAGGTAGCCCATATCAATCGGTTATTCAGTCCCTGACATATAGTATGTACCCGTGTGAAGCCGGAGCGTGTTGCTAGTCTATGCTAATATTATAAAGAAGAAAGATTTGTATGTTTGTTACGATTTAGCTCAAAAAATACTCGACTGATTAAAAAATCCTTTCACCAGTCTTTTTTTAATTATTTTTTTGTGTGTGCACATTGCACCCGTGGAAAGCCGGGACGGATCACTATCTGATATAAAATGGCTATCTATCTATGGTCATCAATTACTTGTAGAAACTGTGTCTTAAGGTACGTCTTCAAGCCCCACTCCCACATGACTGTTCTTTATTCGCCTTTCCCATTTCCTGATCCGCTTCACGGCTCTCGAGGGATGCGTCGGATTTTTCGTCATTTTCCTAAACTCAGGACATGTGCCTTTGTGTATGGGATACCAATCTATAAAATAAAATTTCCAGTTAGCCGTTAGCGACTTGTGCCCTGAGACCGTAGTTGTAAAAAACCCGTTATTAACGGTTATTTAACCAAATCTTTGGTTATTAACTCACAAAAAGCCGTTATTACTGGTTATTTATCGGACAGCGATCGATACAGTTCGTATTGTGTTCGTGCTTTTTACATGACTGCCCCGAAAAAGGAAAGGTTGATGTATGCCTAATGTAACTATAACTTCTAAATTCCTGAAAAGGTTCCCCATTCTCACATAGCGGAGATTTTTAATCACTTTTCAAACGATCATTTTAATTGTTGTCTGTTAAAAAATACGGAATAAACATGTAGAAATTATATTATACCAACCGAAACCTGTAAAATAAGAAATATAGGTCAATAATAACTTAACTTAAAATAACAATTATCATTTAAAATATTTATTTTCAAAGTATCGTTGAGGTGGCTTCTGGCAAATGAAATACTTGAAGCCAGTGGCGGCGTAAGACCTAAATTTTATAAGGGCAAGATTCATTTTGCGGGGCCCTCTGCCAGCGCAAAAAATGGCTTCTTTTGGCAAACTTTTTTTTTGGCGCGTTCGTGGCTTTTAAGTAATGCATATATTTTCGGGGCGCGAGGCCCCCTGGGTCGCGAGGCCATAGGCGGTGGCCCACGACGCCCACGCCTTACGCCGCCACTGCTTGAAGAAATAGCCTGTGGCAAATAAGATGCTTGAAGCAATAGCCTCTGGCAAATAAGATGCTTGAAGCAATAGCCTCTTGTTAATAAGATGCTTGAAGCAATAGCCTCTGGCAAATAAGATGCTTGAATTCCCATTGGGGTAGGCAGAGATCACGGTTTTCGATTTTATAATACAAATTATAGTTAAAAGATAATGTAATTCTTATCCTTTTCAAACACTTCACATTAAGTCACAGTCACATTTGTTTGGAAAGCAGCATTTAATAAATGAATATCATAACTCACGTTTATTTTCATTTTTACAATTTTCGTATTCCAAATAACACATGTTTTCAAACTCCTTATACTCGTACTTCCATTGACTTGAGCGAGTTACAAAACGTTGGGCACAAACTTCGCCATATCTAAAAGGTTCATATGATTGTACATAAGAAAAATAAATAATTTTTCAAAAAACATTTTCAGACTCCAGAGGAATCTAAAGTGTATAAAGGATTGTGTAAAAATCGAGTTAATTTTCATTGTATATTTTAAAACGAAAAAAATGGTTCAAAATGAATATTAGGTTTTAGTCGCGAAGTATTCCAATTATACATTATTAGTATAATATGTTTCGTTATTTAGACGGCATTCACGCGATAACCTTATACGAGCGCCGGCAATAGACGGTGCCAGAGTGATACCACTTCACAACGATGAAATAATAAAGTACCGTTGAAAGACATAAATACCAACACAAGTCTACCGACGCCAAAATGCACACTTTGTGGAGCAGTTCAGTATAGATACTCTCGCCCAGCGGATTGCCATTACGAAAGGGATAATATTTTTAGACAACCACGATATATTAACTCTAGCTTAGCGGGATATTATACCTCAGCAAAAATACTAATTTCATCCCATCCCACCCCACTATGCCGCGATAGGACCCTTGCAGTTTACATAGTTGTTGCATACTTTTCTTTGGATGAAATTAATTTTTTTTTGGTTTTATTTCCCATGTTACTGCTAAGAACGATTCTTCGCAGCCGACGGAAAAATTGCGATGGCGATCGTCTTGCGTGCAATTTTTTTTCTGTTAGATATCGACAGACGAGCATGAGATTCACATCATGATAGGAGCCACAGAACATCAGTCAATGATGCGCTGTCAACCTATTTTTTTACTTCGAGTATTCGGAAATCCATAGACTGAAACCGAAACGCGCAATATGCACTTCACGGTTTTTCCATCTATGAACGGTGGTTCGTTACCCGGTCGGAATTTCGATATTCCTCCCACCCGAACAATGCTCGAAGTTACCAGACGTGGGGAAAACATGCTTACAGAAAATTATAAACATGTGGTCCCGGTGGGATTCGAACCCACGACCCATCGATGCGCACGGCAGGTGTTCTACCGAACGCGCCAACGAGCCCGTCAGAATTTTAACAGACATTCTAATAATTCTGTCTATTGATTCTAAAGTGTTCCATTATTAATGTTTAGTTTTTTTTATGGAGTAAGGAGCAAATTCTAGGTCCGACAGTAGTCTTATTTAAAATCATGCCGTTTTACAGTATATACTTACGTTTTATAAATCCCCAAGCATATTTGATTGCATTCCATATGCTTTGTCGATTCACCCTTGTTTAAGAAGTTTCCTAACGGTCGCTCCGTCGATCGTAACTTCACTCTGTGTTTTAAAAAAATGAGTAAATATATTGCAAGTAGCTGAACGACGAAGATAATGAGACCAAATCAAATTTCTGTCAAAAAAATTGTAAAAAAAACCTGAACAGCCTACTCACTTAGCGGTATGAAATATATACGTATACATATGGGTGGTTATTTCCAAACATTGAAGTGATGACGATGCAGTGAATTCCTCGGATAAAACAAAACCGTCGCTGATTTCTAACTGAACTGTCTCGGATCATCAGCTCAGCCGCTTTTTTTATTGGCCCCTATATGCTCAACTGTATATCATTGTCATTATATTCTGAGGCTAGCTGCACTTGATATCTGGCAATGTCCCACTGTGGCACGCAATGACGATGGCTGCCAAGTCACACCTCCAAGATCTATTTGTCTATTTGTCCGACTCTTGAAAATTCGGTGGTAGCTTTAAGCAATTGACGATTCAAAAATACTTATTAAAGTTTACTGGAATATCTAAAGGTATATCTGAATTGAACTTGAATTTTAGCAGAGGCCGAAATATCTCAAAATTATTGTATTTTGTTACCATACCTGTTAAAGACCCAATGTCCCTTATCCCAATA